>CM060252.1:34670610-34914001 GCA_030684275.1 Acipenser oxyrinchus oxyrinchus | reverse complement strand
GACTGATGACCAGTCTATTGAGGTTGTCAGATATAAAAATAATAATAATAATAGCAGTGGTGTTATTGTATTAATTATCTCCCTTAAGGGAGAGTTTTTATATGTTTCTCTTGTTTCTGTGTTCAGTGCCACTCCTGCCACAAAATGAATTGCATATACCATATATATATATATATATATATATATATATATATATATATATATATATATATATATATATATATATATATATATATATATATATATATATATATATATATATATATATATATATATATATACACACACAAATTCATGTTCGGATTTCTAGTTTTTATTTTATGGATTATAAATCTGCTATTTACGGGTCTGGGGTTGCCAAATGATGTTCTGTGCTTTGTAACAAACTACATAATACGTAAGGGCAAGCAATTAACAACATAAGACAAAGGCAGTGGGGTAGTGAGTAACTAACATGCTGGGCTTTTTTTTATATTTATCAACGTATTTAATAATGATTGTGCTTGAGTATATGTTCGTGAATTAACTTTGCTGTGACACCAGGCATACTTTATCTTTGTTCAGATAAGTCTATATTTTTTTCCTTTTTTTAATACTAATAATTTGATTTAACAAAATCCATTGATTTAAGTCAGTTGCTAGTAGCCCAGGGATTGTCCAGATACAGAAAATGTATTCAAATGGTGCTCAAAGTAAAGCAAAGCCAGGGATATACTGCATCTGTTTCATGTAGAAGTTTTAACAGCCATTAGAATTGTTTAATTTTTAGTCTGGAATCAATAAGACCTTGATCCCAGATGTAAAGGGGCAGTGTATGCAGCAGCACATTTATCAATTCCCTGAAATGTCTGTTTTAATCATTACATCATTAATTTAACATTACATGAACAGCTTTTTGCTGAATCTGTCATAATGGGGTAAAAAACACTGTATTTTGGAAAAAAAATAAAATTCAGGTGAGAGGAAAATATGGCATAAGCAGCACAATGTAAAGTAAAACCAACAGAATGTAGCCTTAATAGGGGGTGGCCTTACTACTGAAGGAGCAGTTACTTGTGACAAATAAATATCAATAGGATTTTAGTAATTTAAAAACTTGCATTTAATTATCACTTTATGAAAAGTTTAGGCATTCTATATGGTATTTATTTTATTTTCCATATATGTTGAAATGTACTATTTTAGTTTCTAATAGTTTATTTTAAATCAAAATAGTTGCAGCATAACTAGTTTTTAGAGTTTAAAAAAAATGTTTGGTGGTTTACTTATTGTAGAGCTAATGTAAGAGAGGTTTAATAAATTTGGGACTGCCTATTTATATGTTTGATAAATTGTTTTTAATAACAAGAATATGTGTAGGGGGATTGTTTTGTCTGAATATACCTGTGAAAGCTAGCTAGGCAATTAACTGAAGTCTTTTCACATCTCTGAATGATATACATACTTATAATGACTTAATATGTTATATCTGAAGCATTTTGCTATAAGTTCAGTTTATTCTCGCTGTGTAAAGCAAAGTTGCCATTTGGCCTGTGACAGTAAAATTGGCATTCAGGGTTTACATACAAACATCTCTTTCAAGAAACTTAAAATCAGATTTAAAAAAATAAAATACAATTTTATATATATATCAAACATATAGACGTTAACAGATATTAACATATGAAAAGCAAAAACGTACTTTAACTTAGTGGTGCTTTGATTAACAGTGTCCAGGGAGAAAAACAAGGTCATGTTATATCGCTTTACTATTCCATCATCAGCCACCTCAAAACCTAAAATATTTCTATACTTCACTGCGCACAGACTTTCTGGCCAATCTAGAAGTACAGTAATTGATTCTGCAGCTGCTCTGCATGTAAATGCTGACTCACGACACATCTAAAAGTATTAAGTGATGGTGTCATGCCTAATTTGCCATTATTTTTAGATGTGTTTTGATGTTTTAAAAGTACATCTCATTTATAATCCCGAAAGTTCACATTTTAAAAATACAGTACATTAACAATAGCGTAAGTAATCACGTGGACAAAGTGCAATTATGCAATGCAAAACTGATGGCCAATAGTGCCAAATGCAGCATGCAAATAGCGTTTGGTACTGTACCTAAACACCAATCAATGGAATAAAGTGGTTAAATAATACTTTCGTGTGTGGTGTTTGTCTACGAGACTGACAATGATTGGTATGTATAGGGCTTGTTGTATCTTAATAAACTTGACTATACTGCGTTTTTTATTTTTAACAGATTTAGCAATAAAAAGTATATCTCTGCGAGCGTACGTGAACTTTTTTTTTAATCCCACAATATCGTGATATGGTAATTTATTATTGATATCATATCAAAATATCGATATTGGTGCCCATCACTAATATTTACAAATATTCGGAGTGGTTTTGTGTTCTGTTCCAATACTGAATTTTCTCTGTAACCTAATCCATCTGACATTTATTTGTGGCTGTAGAATCATAGTTGATTGTTCCTTTTTTGAGTACTTCCTAATTCCAAAGAAATCGCATGATAAAGTGATATGCTGGTCAAAAGTAATAGTCTGAAGAAGGTGAGGCCAACAGTTGAAAGGTCACCATTCCATATGATTTTTGGGGGGAATCATGAGGTACTCAAAAGGAGCCAGCAACTAGGGTTCTACAGGATCATACATTTCTTGATGGATTCTGATACAGAGAAAAAAGATTACAGTTAATGATGCACAGAGCTTTGGGCCACTTAGAATGATAGTAAATGTCATAAAAATGTTAAGGAAAAGAGAAACAAATAAATCAATAACATTTTAAGCTAATTAGCCAAAATAATTATATCATTGTATAATGAGTTACACATGCTACCCATGGTACTTGCTTTTATAAACACTGAGATAGCTATTACTCTTTTCTTATTATAATAGTTATGTTCTGCATCATAGTTCTGTTATCTAAGTTATGTCTGGGTACACATTTGACAAATACCAGTAGCGTGCTACGCCTTAAAGGTTCCTTGTAATTTAAGTCACATTGTTTCCAGGAAAAGGTGGTTGGTTACCTGTATGTTTAAAAACACCCTTGATGGAGCAAGACGTCAAAGTTCTCCAAACCTGCAGGCTTCACAGCCAATGACGACTACTGTATGTTTTAGAAGGATTCAGCTCTGACACACAGGGCCGAAAAAGTTTAAGATACCGAAGGATTATAAGAATGCCATTATAGTTTCCTTTCAAGTATGAAATGTAACCATTAACATATGGGTATTTACCTCCTAAAGACACAAAACCTGAATATTGATATGCCAAAGCTGCTCAACGAGCCTGTGGCGCAGTCATGCCCTGCACTCGCAGGTCTCCGCGCCATTTTTCCTTTCAAGACTGACCTGATTGGAGAACCTGGTTCAGATAAGTACTTGTTGCTTCTGACTGTATAATTTTTCGCAAATTATTGTGTTTTACACTTAATTTATGAGATATTACTTTAATGCTGTAATAGTTTTTCTAATTATACATATATTGTGCACTACAGCTGTTTGTTACGTCCTGCTGCGGCCTTGTGTCCAACGAGAAGACAGCGGCTTGAGTCGCTCCTTCCCAGGGATCCAGCAACATAAGTCTGCTGACTTTGTGCTTTCCTCTCAGGCTACATAACTCCGGCTGGAGTTATTTTATTTTTCATTTTGACTTTTAGCTAAAATACGAGATGTTTTTATGATATTTACGTAATTGTTATATTTGTTTTTTTGTTGAAAGATTTTTCTCTTGTGTGTTTTTCTGTTTTTTAGAGACTATCATGAGCCTGAGCAAGAGCAGCTGCTGGGCTCAGAAAGATACTTTGTGTTGTGGTTGTGGTTGCTTACAATCTCTTCTACAGTGTCTTGATGACGTTTTGGTGACAGCTTTAGCATCCCCATTACGAAAGCTGTTAGTACCATTCCAACAGCCAGGCTTCCCTCAGTCTCGTGTGTGGTATTGACTGAATGGTTTGCCAGTGGCTAGTACAGGTGGGCATCCCTGTACGTTGCAACCCATGGTGACGTTTGTTCCTGCGGTGGATGAGATGCTGTAGCGCGAGAATCCACGAAGGAGCTGGTTCGCCTGCTACCAAGCGACCACCTCCAGTGCGTAAACCAGCGGGAAATTGGCACCCAAGGCCTCAGCAGCCTCAAAGAACGACACAGCCGGCTGCGCCCGCTGCCAGAGGTGATGGTCAAGACCGGCCAGCGGCTTCTCACCACAGAGGCTGTAATAGGTTCCTCCGCCCTGCACAGAGACAGAGGCCGGAAGCCAAGCCACAGGCCGAGCAGCAGCCCTAGTTTGCCATCTGGAGCACTGGCGTCAATGCACCACAGACATCTGGGTTCTTACTATCGTTAAGACCGGCTATTCTCTGCAGTTCAAGCATGGTACCCCACCCTTTCAGGGCGTGACTACAACATCAGTCATGGACCCGCTGTGGTGTCTCGAGAGGTAGCTATTTGCATGATAGCCCCCCTCCAGTGGGAGGAGGGGTTCTACTCCAGGTACTTCCCAGTGGCAAAGGGGGATGGTGGACGATCCTCCACCTCAGACAGGTCAACCTGTATCTGAGCCAAAGGAGGTTCAAAATGTTGACGATGCAACAGCTGTTAGTCAATCAGGCCAGGTGACTGGTTCACCACGGTGGACCTCAAAGAAGCCTATTTCCACATCCCCATAAGACCTGCGCACAGGAAGTACCTACGGTTTGCCTTTCAAGGAACTGTACGAGTTCCATGTCTTGCCATTTGGCCTCTCCCTAGCTCCCTGTGCCTTCTCGAAGTGCACGGAAGCTATCCTGGCCCCACTGAGACTCCAAGGCATCAGAGTGCTCAATTATCTGGAGCACAGATAAGACAGGTCTCCAGCACAGGCAGAGGCCCACACGGAACTTGTCACCAGCCACCTTCTTACAGTGAGTCATGCGAAGAGCCAGCTCACTCCTTCCCAGACAGCCTCCTATCTAGGAGTGTGCTTGGACTGTAAGGCCATGCTGTCCACTCTGTCAGATGGCTCTTTCAGCTCAGCAGAGCGCTAAAGGTAGTGACGTTCCAGAAACTGGGCCTGATGGCAGCAGCTTCCCAGACCCTTCCATTAGGTCTCCTGCACATGCGCTCTCTGCAGGCCTGGTTGACCTGCCGGTGCCCCATTGGCAAGCACGGAGCAGTGGGGGGCGTTCTGCTGGTGTGCTCTGACTGTCAGCTAAGATCAGCCCCATGCGCTGGTGAGTGTTGCTGTTCACTCTGTTTGCTAAATAAAATAGCTATCTATTTTGGAAGATTAAAGTTGTACGCTTGGATTCTTACCACCGCTGCAGTCGGTGTCCGTTTCTGTCTGCAATATTATGATACAGGTCATACTTGTAAAACTCGTATATTAATCAACGTTTTAATTTTCTTTCATGATGCAATCCTAGTTTTTGTTAAGTGGAATGCAAAAAAGAAATTAAACAGTGAGTAAATATTGTTTTTTTTCATTGTACTACGCCCTCTTTTTAACATTTATTTTATTTGAAGTGTTTATTCAAGTTAAAGACCACTTTGTTTATTGTGAAGACACATCAAGGGCAGTGATTATTTAAAAAAAAAAAAAGTGTTGTCTACTTTGTTTTTACTTGAAATACACACACGATTTAACTACTGTATTGCTTTCTTTGTTTTGTAGTTAATTCATGAGGGTAAAGTAAAGCCCTTCTTACTTCTGGGATATTTTTCAACTTTAATACAGTGTTACATATAATGGCTTTGATAACGTTTTTAAAATGAATATCCAAACAAATATCTAAATCTTGAACGAATATCCAAACATGAAAATTCCATGTTCGTCTCAGCACGAAAAAAACAGCCCGCGCCCTGCGCCAGGGTGCTGGATCAGGCCGGCCAAACAAAACGAGTTTGACACCCCTGCTCTAAAGGCACTCTCTTGGTGGAAACAGCCAACCCATCTACTTCTAGGCGTATCGCTGGCAGTGTAACGAGAAGAGAGGTCATCACCACCCTGGGCTGGGGTGCTGTGTGGAATGGCCGAGGTGCGCAAGGTGTGTAGAACCCCTCTTGGCAGGGTCTCCACATCAATGTTTTAAAGCTGCAGGCAGTTTACCTGGCCTTGCAGAATTTTTTGCAAGTGGTTTGAGGGAGACATATGCTTGTCCGTACAGACAACACAACAGTGGTGGCTTACATCAACCACCAGGGCGGCCTCAGTCTCCATCGTGTGGCCCGTAAGCTGGGCGGTGGACCTCCTCACAAGGAGGACCGCCTCACAGTTTCCTTAAACCAAGTTCCATGTCACAAAGGGTATATTTAAGAGAATTTCTTCTAAAAGACATGACCACCCAAATTCTTTACTAATACCTAATTGTAATGTGAAAATGGAAATGTGCCACATCTATGACACTGAAGTGATAAAAAAGCACAGTTCCGTTACTCTGGGTAAAACACTCTTTTTCTACCACTACCTTTTCTGGTTGAGATGGGGCAATGGTATTTTTAGGTTTCCCGTGCAGCCTGTATTTGACAACCCCTTGTCCAGACCTGTAGCCAGATCATATAGGGGTGGGTGGCGTGCATCGTGCTGTGATCCTGACCGCTGCACTCTGAACTCTGCAATACAACATCCAGCTTGTTACTGATAGCCATACAGGATAGCATGCCATTCTCACATACATGTGAGATGGTGTAACTTAGTTGCAGTGTGATCCTGCTTATAGGGCTTAATTTAATGTTGCAGCTTTGCTATTGGGCAACTTCAGTGTTGCGTTTAATACTTGCCTGCCCTGTGAGTCAGATTACTTTTGATTGAATGTGTTAATGCACCTCACTAAAGTCTTTGGAATGACCATCCACTCTCAAGGCCTTAATGATGTTTAATCTTTTTTTAAGTGCTGCGGCACACAGTCGTACAACAAAAGATATGTTGGCTGCCAAAACTAGGACTAACAAACTGTTTGTGAAACAAAAACATAAATGTACTGCTTAGTAATAGCCAAGGAACTCTCTGCCAAAACCAACTTAAACTGTTCTGTACTTTTTAAAGGTTTTAACAACAGCTGATGTCTTAACTTGTACTTTAGTAGTTCCCAACTTCATGTCCAGACATTTCATCAAGCCTTATCCTGGGAATTGGCAAGATAAAGTCACCAGGGAAGAAAACAAGAAAACAAAAATAGCTTGACTATATGGACAACGTTCTTCAGATCTAATGGACAAAAAAAGTGTTTCAAATACAGTACATGTTGCTCTTGTCTGCAGGAAAGAGGTGCGTACCACAGAAATATCAGTAGGATCTGTCCTGTTGCCAAAAAGTACTAATTATGAATCTGGATTCTTTAAATGAACTGACTGACCTAAAATGGCTACCATTTTTCTGTTGACCTTAAGTTTTTTTAAAACCATGTATATGGTTTACCATTTTTAAAAACTGTAAACCATATACAGTAGTTGATATATCGTAATTTTTGGAATATAGCATGCATCATGTACACACAACTGAAGTGTCTTGTATAACGTGAATCTCTTGTGTAACTCACATTTCCTTGTACTGTATGCTACCTTAACAAAAATACTACACCTGCAGTAGGATTGTGCAGAATTTAAAAAATGGTCAGGGTCACATCGAAAGTGGGCTGGGCCAAAAAAAGCAAAGGTTTGTAAAGAAAGTGATTTTGGTTAGATATAACTTCTTTTTTTCTGACTGACCCCACCCGTTCTGCACATTTAAATAATAAATATACATTCTCCTAAAGTTTGTTAAAGGGTGTGTGTTATATTCTGAAAATGGTACTCATGTAGTATTACTTTTTGGAGAGGTTAGCCACTAGCTCACTGTGAGAGCAAGTCAGTTGACTTCAGTTTTAATAATGTACTTGGTTTGGTTGGGCTATCAGAACCAAATAATGATCTATAATGTAATGGATATAGTACATGGTTATTTTTTCTGAATATCTGTACTATTGAAAATTATATATATATATATATATATATATATATATATATATATATATATATATATATATATATATATATATATAGAAAAATCTAAATCAAATCCATATTTGGTGTGACCACCCTTTGCCTTCAAAACAGCATCAATTCTTCTAGGTACACTTGCACAAAGTCAGGGATTTTGTAGGCATATAGTCAGGTGTATGATTAAACAATTATACCAAACAGGTGCTAATGATCATCAATTCAATATGTAGGTTGAAACACAATCATTAACTGAAACAGAAACAGCTGTGTGGGAGGAATAAAACTGGGTGAGGAACAGCCAAACTCAGCTAACAAGGTGAGGTTGCTGAAGACAGTTACTGTCAAAGTCATACACCATGGCAAGACTGAGCACAGCAACAAGACACAAGGTAGTTATACTGCATCAGCAAGGTCTCTCCCAGGCAGAAATTTCAAGGCAGACAGGGGTTTCCAGATGTGCTGTCCAAGCTCTTTTGAAGAAGCACAAAGAAGCAGGCAACGTTGAGGACCGTGAGACGCAGTGGTCGGCCAAGGAAACTTACTGCAGCAGATGAAAGACACATCATGCTTACTTCCCTTCGCAATCGGAAGATGTCCAGCAGTGCCATCAGCTCAGAACTGGCAGAAAACAGTGGGACCCTGGTACACCCATCTACTGTCCGGAGAAGTCTGGTCAGAAGTGGCCTTCATGGAAGACTTGCGGCCAAAAGCCATACCTCCGGCGTGGAAACAAGGCCAAGCGACTCAACTATGCACGAAAACACAGGAACTGGGGTGCAGAAAAATGGCAGCAGGTGCTCTGGACTGATGAGTCAAAATTTGAAATATTTGGCTGTAGCAGAAGGCAGTTTGTTCAGCGAAGGGCTGGAGAGCGTACACGAATGAGTGTCTGCAGGCAACAGTGAAGCATGGTGGAGGTTCCTTGCAAGTTTGGGGCTGCATTTCTGCAAATGGAGTTGGGGATTTGGTCAGAATTAATGGTCTCCTCAATGCTGAGAAGTACAGGCAGATACTTATCCATCATGCAATACCATCAGGGAGGCATCTGATTGGCCCTAAATTTATTCTGCAGCATGACAACGACCCCAAACATATATATATATTTTACAAATTATCAGAGTTCTTTGATCAACAAAAAGAGACAAGAGAAACCATATCTTGGTCATATCCACATTGGTGAAATGCTACTTTTACTGTAAAAATCCTTCTTTTAATCTACTCCACATGAAGACCAGCCCAGCAGGTTTAGTTACAGTTGTTTCTAAGTGGGTATTACTATATTTACCCTTCATGATGGCCAATATTAAAAAGCTTTGACGAAGGGTGAATATAAATTAGCTACTGTTTTGGGTGAAAGGGTGAAAGGTCCTGACATAGGCCCTCTACCAACAATTTCCTTACTCTCAAGTGACTTAAATTATTGAGTAGTTTACAGTCCGTAGCAATGTGTTTTTGTTTTGACATCAAACTTGGAACAGACTTGTCGATCATTTGCCAAAGGGCTTAACTGTTTACCTGGACCAGTTTTGTGGTTAACAGAAACCTTTTGTATATCATTACTTAAAATGTTGTGACCTGTTTCTTTTGAAGTAGATTCTAATAGATGGTAGTTGGCATTATGTTAAAATAACATGAGTTTGTATGGGTGGGGGTGGGGGAACGACATCTCTCCCATACCAGTTTGCACTTGCAGGTAATCCTTACCACACAGTAATAATGAATACATGATTAGCTTTTATTTTTTTTAATTATCGTAGTTAAATGGTCTGCCATGTTCCAAGATCTTGGACATCCCACATAATCAACAGCTTTGTGATCAAACATGTGAAAATATAGTGTCGCCAAAAGTGGTCAGAGTGGGTTCCAGTAAATTATCAAGCAATATATATATTTATTTTCTTTTATGGTTATTGTAGTGGCTTGAGGCTAGTGAAGAATACTGCTGACAAACAGACACATAGTCTGGACTTGCAAGGAAACAGTGATTGCAGCATTGTTTGTGTATAACACTAAACACTAAAAAAAGTTGTATTGCTATGCCAGGCTATGTATTACCTGTCATTTTCTTACAAACACATTGGGAAGTAACTGCTGATACATTCCAGTGATGACAATGAGATTCAGTGCAAAGTATCTTTTTGATACTGACTTTTATTTCTTTTTTTGTTAGTTTTAAATCAAAACAGTTTAAACACGAAACTTCAGAAAACATGACGAACAAAATAGAATTGAGAGACAGTGTTATACAAAGCTTAAGTGAAGCATCCTTGGCTAGGCCAAATGCTGTGTAAAAATAAAGAGTTTGGTTTCAAATATTTACTTCCAAATGTCAAACATTATTTGTCCTAGATGAGTGTGTATCATATGCAGTCTTATTGTACTTGTTCAGAACCTAACTTTAAACAAGATGTGGCACCTCAGCTGTGTATACTATATACCAATATATATTGTGTATTTACTGAAATATAATGCAGCAGAACTGAATGGACAATATGCATGGTAATGTGTGTGTATATGTGTGTGTATGTGTGTATATATATATATATATATATATATATATATATATATATATATATATATATATATATTGCATTTGCATTTTTACTCGTTTTTTCCTCCGCTGTTTTGGGACAGGTTTCGATTGTGCCAACACATTTGAACCGGAAACTTTTTTTTTTTTGCGCACTGCACAAATTAAATGTTCATTACTTATTCATTTAAAGCACCCAAGAACCACAGAAAAATATGCATGAAATGCGATCTGCGGGAAGGATCACGGTGGGGTCGATGTCGCCGGGTCGCGGGACCGACCCACCCTCAAGCCCGTCCGTGGAGGAGGGAGGCAATTGACATTGCTGGACTTGAGTGTGGGTGGTCTTTAAGGGTGGAGGAGGTGGCGTCGAATGGCCGGTGTCTTGAAAAGACAAAGGGGGGGGTGTAAGACAGCAGGGAGGGGGTTAAATCCTCCCTGCAGGAAATGTGTGTAGGCACGTTTGTTTGTTTAATTGTTTAATTTAATTGTTTTATTGTTTGTTAACTGTTTAATTAGTAATGATCCCCTGCACCTGGCTATCATTGTAAATTAGAGCCAGGTGCAGGGTATTTAAAGAAAGCAGTTAGTTTGCTCGGGGTTGCTGAGGAGAAGGAGGCAGGAGGGGTGCTCTGCTTCCAAGCAGTCGGGATTAAGTAAGTCTCAAGAGAGTGTTTTGGTGCGTGTAGCAGGTAAACGGCTTAGCCGTCGTGCGGGTTAGTGAAGTCCAAGTTTGTGGGTTAGTTTGTGCTCGAAAAGAGCCAGGTGTTTAATTTGTGTTTTTGTTTGTTTTATTAAAAGTGCGCGTAAGCGCTGAACCACCTATTTCTGTGTCTGGGTCAGTTTTTAAAGGGGCAAGAACGGTGAGTGGTGCTGGCCGATTTTCTATATATATATATATATATATATATATATATATATATATATATATATATATATATATATATATATATATACAGTACTGTGCAAAAGTTTTAGGCAGGTGTGAAAAAATGCTGTAAAGTAAGAATGCTTTCAAAATAGACATGTTAATAGTTTATATTTATCAATTAACAAAATGCAAAGTGAGTGAACAGAAGAAAAATCTACATCAAATCAATATTTGGTGTGACCACCCTTGCCTTCAAAACAGCATCAATTCTTCTAGGTACACTTGCACACAGTTTTAGAACAAACTTCGGCAGGTAGGTTGGCCCAAACATCTTGGAGAACTAACCACAGTTCTTCTGTGGATTTAGGCAGCCTCAATTGCTTCTCTCTCTTCATGTAATCCCAGACAGACTCGATGATGTTGAGATCAGGGCTCTGTGGGGCCATACCATCACTTCCAGGACTCCTTGTTCTTCTTTATGCTGAAGATAGTTCTTAATGACTTTAAGCTGTATGTTTGGGGTCGTTGTCATGCTGCAGAATAAATTTGGGGCCAATCAGATGCCTCCCTGATGGTATTGCATGATGGATAAGTATCTGCCTGTACTTCTCAGCATTGAGGAGACCATTAATTCTGACCAAATCCCCAACTCCATTTGCAGAAATGCAGCCCCAAACTTGCAAGGAACCTCCACCATGCTTCACTGTTGCCTGCAGACACTCATTAGTGTACTGCTCTCCAGCCCTTCGTGAACAAACTGCCTTCTGCTACAGCCCAATATTTCAAATTTTGGCTCATCAGTCCAGAGCACCTGCTGCCATTTTCTGCACCCCAGTTCCTGTGTTTTCGTGCATAGTTGAGTTAAACGGCCTTGTTTCCCGCGTCGGGTATGGCTTTTTGCTGCAAGTCTTCCATGAAGGCCACTTCTGACCAGACTTCTCCGGACAGTAGATGGGTGTACCAGGGTCCCACTGTTTTCTGCCAATTCTGAGCTGATGGCACTGCTGAACATCTTCCGATTGCGAAGGGAAGTAAGCATGATGTGTCTTTCATCTGCTGCAGTAAGTTTCCTTGGCCGACCACTGCGTCTACGGTCCTCAACGTTGCCCGTTTCTTTGTGCTTCTTCAAAAGAGCTTGGACAGTGAAAACTATTTTAAAAAATACATCCATTAATCAATATGTTTTCACAGGGATATAAATGTTTGTTTTTTTTGCAAAACGTCTGTATGGTGTGATTGTTTTGTTGCTTATTACATAGCCCGAATTATGTTTAAACTGACATCTGTAGCTGTAGGACTGAATTTCAGTACAGATGAGCAGATATTTTGCATATTTCTCAATACCTGTTAAACTTTTTATTTTCCTATGAATCTTTGTTTGGTACTTGATGTAGTTAATAAGGATGTGCATGATTTGTTATCTGTTGTCTGCTTTTCTAGAGGTTTATCAATGTGCTTTTAAAAAGTTTTTTTTTTATTAATATCATATGTGGGGCTTGAAGTTTTCAAGTTTTATTTTTGATCACATGACGTCCATTTAACTTATTGTGATCCGATTCTGTTTCCTAATTAAACTGTTAATTACAAAACAATGCCATTTTCATATCTTGACTGAGCCTGATTCTGTTTTGCTTAATTTTTATTTCAAACAAATGTGAAAAATTACATTGATTGCTCATCGCTGATCCTAATTGCATTTCATTCTTGCAGTCGCCTAGTTTATCGTTGTGCTTTTGTTATTTTCACTCGCTTAACAGAGTTGTCCTGACAGATTTTCTTTTTAGCATAAAAAACCTAGTACAGAGTACACTGATAGCAAGTCCATCATTTAAAATCTCCTTGATTTGTAGCCAAACAAAAATTATCTTAAACCCAGTCTTTAATTAGTAGTTTTCTCTTTATCAGGATGTAGAGTCAGCTTCTAATTAAGAACTACTAATAAAGATTTAACTACGACAACTACTAATTAAGATTTAAAGAGAGGTAGAGATTTGGAAAATAAACTTTCAAGACCTAATCATATGCTATTTCTAAAATGTCAGCATATGCATGTTGCTATTAGTGGATTATACATTAAGACCATCAACATGTATGTCCTACCCCGAATCTCTGTTGTGTTTGGCAGGAGAACATTTTCGTCTTGCAGCTTACTTTATGAAGAGGCATGTCAATCTGAGGTGCATTGTAAAGGAGCAGTATCAAGGTATGTTACCACAGATAGCTGGGTTATAAAAGAAAATGTGTTTGTTTGTTTTACTGTGGTGAAGGAAGTGAATGTGGTAAGAAAACTGCTGTATGCAGTACATGTTAATTACTGTTAGTTCACTACAAACAATGTAAGAATATCATCCTGCACATACAGGCTTGTGTGTTTGAATGGTAGTTTTCTTCATACAGTTATTATGAAGACCCACCTCAGTTCCTGAGATCCCCACCATACAAAAAATGTGTAGGGCCTAGACCTATAACAATACATTTAAAGTTGGATCTTTCTATGCCCTTCTTAATGATTACCTCTGAAAAGGATCACCAAGTTTCCTGTTAGTTAGTTACTGTTAGCAGATTGAAAACTACAAATGTAATCCACATTAAAGTAACTGTTATTGTCCCCTGTTGGGGGTGAAATCCCTTGCGAAGGGGATACACTGCATAATGGAGGTGGTCATATGTACAAAGGTATGTCACGCTACACATTTTTCCTTATTTCTGGAGAAACTTGGTATTATCAATATCGCATTCTGGGGATACATGAGGGTGTCTGTCTGTATATCAGTCCATTAGTGTGTCGCCCTTAGATTTTTGCATATATCTGGAAAACTGCTTATCCAATTGTCATAAAATTTAGTAGCAATATCATTTAGTTTAAGTTACTGAGTATCAGATTTGGGGGATATATAGGGATGTCTGTCTATCGGTATATGCATCTATCTGTTTGTTACTTAAATGTTTGCATATATCTGGAAAATAGCTTGTCAAATTGTGATTAAACATTTCATTGCTAATACTATTGAGATCAATCAGTCAATCTTTATTTTATATAGCGCCATTCATATTGGTTCACCAGCTTTAATATGGTCATCAACTTTATAATACTGATAGCTCTAATTTAGAATTTACAGCCTTGTTAAATGTTGGTCACGCTTTATTTTAAGGGCCTTTTTTTAGTTTATTAACTGTTAACAAACATTGTTAATTTTTAGCTTAAGGTTAGGGTTAATAAAAACCTGATTTAATTTGCTAAACATTACTACAGTAACAATTTGAACCGATTTGAAGTATATGATCGACTGGGTATTGATAGGGCTGTGGTGTTTGATTGATCATCTATAGGGCTCTGGTGTTTGCAGTTTTAGCTGGCCTATTATATATTATTAACTAACAGTTAACAGAAGATAAATAATATACATTAACATGTTTATTGGCTGTTTCTTAACAGTTAATAAACAAAATAAAAACAGCCCTTAAAATAAAGCATGACCTGAATGTTTTATGATATGTTAAGTTTTTTGTTATTGTACAAATTCAGTATATATCTTAGTAGCTCAGTTAAGGCATACAGATCTAAGTTTCAGTTGATCCTCTAGTGACATCTTAAGCATTGGAGTATGAGCTCAATGTCCCCAAACACATTGCAAGGAGCTTTCAAGTGCAACTTTAGCAAGCATCCCTCATGCGTGCCCCTCTATACGCAGTCATATTGCTGCTAACATCACTGTAAACTAGAGGAAGACAACCTTAGCTCCAGACACCTTTCCTTTGTAAAAATCCTGTAGGCTGTAAGTGCTCCATTATAGAAAAAGTTGAAGAGACGAGAAGGAAAGGGAGGCAAGTTTGTTTTTTATATTGGGCTACACAAACATTTTGTATGTGACTTTTCTTAATTTTGGAAACAGATTGCATAGTTCAGACTTATTTTCCAAATATGCACTTTTTTAATGGCCATGTAGAATATCTTATAAACATTTAATCTGCAATAACAAATCGATCACCCACTGGTTCTTTATGTTGTATTGAATATATCTATATTTAAATGTGTGTGTGAAAATGTTCATTCTTTAAAATGCTCAGCTTTTTGGGTATTTCCTTTTTGAATTTATTAACCAGAAAAGTTTAACTGGGGCACCTTCTTTCACCTTCTCTTTGGGTATTTTCCCTGTCTTATATTTTTTTTTCTCGCCCCATCACCAGAGGAAATGACCCATAGCCTTTTGTGATTAAAGTGCAGAGGGGCTGAGTAGTCAGGGTTAATACACCTCTTGGCTTGAGTGGCATGCTGCTATTAAAAACTCGAAAGCTCTTGATACCTTTACTGCTCGTGCTTATCAGAGTATGACCATGCCAATTTCACTTCTAATCGTTGATATAACTGTTGTTTCAGCGTATGCAGCAGTTTATATTGACTATGTTCTGTGTACTTTAAAATTGTACAACTTTAACTGTGCGTTAGATCAACGCTTTAAAATTTAGAGCATTACTTTCACTCTAATGAACTTTATGAAATGATTTCAATTATTAAATATTATTTTATTGTGACTGCTTCAGTATTACAAATTTAAATTATTACAAGCTTTTTGGATAAGGATAATATGGTTCATGATTAAAAAAAATGCATTCTTTGTGATAAATAGTAATTTGTCTACTACAACTAAAATGTTATGCTAAAGTTATGAAGCATGTCTGGGGGTGGGGGTGGTGGGGGGGGGGTTGGTAGCACTTGTTGAGTAGTTGTGGGTATAGAAGGTTTCAATTTGTTTTTCACCTCAAATACTTGAATGACTCGTGTTTTCAAAAACAAGGATTGTCGCTTATTTAAATTTTCAGGAGAGTTGTGATAAGAAAGAAATAACTTACATTTTGGGTCAGAGTTACCACATTTAGTTGCTTGTATTCTGTATTTTGGATGGAAATTGCATTAACAGTAACACTAGATAAGACACAGTTTTAATGCTGATAAACTACTATCACATTTTTTATATCATATTTATGTATTCCCTTATCTTTTAAAAAATACTGAATGTCAGATTACGTTTTCATTGTTTTCTATAGAGCTACGTGTGTTTCCTGACAAATTCGTTGTGTGTGTGAGCCGTCAAGAGGAGGGACCAAAACACAGGACCAATGAGAAATCTACAGTGGTAAGCATGGTTCCCTTTCAAGTACGAAATGTAACCATTACTGCATGGGTATTTACCTCTTAAAGACCCGAAACCTGAATAAGAGATATCAAAGCTGCTGGCAAAGCCTGTGAGGCAGTAATGCCCCCGTATCTTGCTGCCATTTTTGGTGACTGCTTTTGCATCACCATTGCGGAAGCTGTTAGTACCTCTAACAAGTAGGCTTCTCTCAGTCTTGTGTGTGGTCCTGACTGAGTGATTTTGCCAGTGGCTTGTACAGGTGGGCATCCCTGTACATTGCTACCCGCTGTAACTGCAAACCAGTGGATCCGTACTGTACCGGTACTGAAGTCACCGAGCTGCTCCGTTCCCAACCCGGTACCGTACCGAACCAGGACTGAGGTTACTATACCGGTGCCGTATTGGTGCCGTGCTTGTACCGATACGGTGCTAAACTCACTGCATGGGTACCGAACCGACCCTGTACCGTTCCAGTTCCGACCTGGTACCGTACCAATCCGGTGCTAAAGTCACCGACCCGGTACTGTACTTTACCGACTCGGTGCTACAGTCGCCGAACCAACCCAGTTCCGACCTGTTACCGTACTGTACTGACATGGTGCTACAGTCGCCGGTACCGAAAACGACCCGGTTCCAACCCGGTACCATACCAACACGGTCCTAAAGTCACTGAACTGGTCTTGTTCAGATCTTGACCCCCCGGTTGCGGTGTATAAGCAGATACAGCCAGAACCTGTACATTTGTATAAACTTTACACGGCATTTCTTGCTTCTTGCATCATACCTGGGTTTTATCCCTGCGAGACATGCAAGGCATGTCTGCCTGTTGAGGACCAGCACGGCAGATGCTGTTCTTGCCTGGGGCCACAGCACGCCAGGGAGGCACTGACGAACCGCAGTTTCTGTGAGTTTTGTGCATCTTTCTCCAAGTGCACGCTGGAGAAACATCTCTCCTGCAGCTCTACAGAGTGCTCTGCATCACTCACTCCTGCATAGCTCACTTCCCCATCTCCCTCTGGTAGAGAGTTGGTTGCATCCTCACCTCATGGCTCTGTGCCGTGGGAAACTGAACGATGCACCTGGGAAAGTAGCCCATGCAGGAATCCATCTTCACTGTCTTCCTCATCTTCCTCTGCCTCTCCATCTCCTACCCGAAGGAAGAAAGAGTCACTGTTCCAAATGATTGGCAGACTCGGAGCAGATGGAAAAGCATTGGGCAGCTGTTTCCCACCAAGGAACGATGTTCGCAGATTTACTGCGTGATCGTTTGGCGCCGCCTGTCCCTAGGGGGCTACGAGCGCAGATTGGCAACAGGAGGATATGCTGTCCATCAACGCCTCTGATGAAAGGGGCGAACAGGAGCTGGCTTTACCTTCTGAGGACGTGGAGTCAGACAGCACATCACCTGTGGTTAAGCTCTCCCTGGTGGGGATAAAGCACCACTGTTGGATGCCCCTATTACACCAGGGCATACTTTTGGTCCCACAGTGGACGAGATTCTGCAGCGCTTGGTAATCCACGAAGGAGCTGGTTCGCCTGCTTTCCAAGCGACCACCTCCAGTGCGGAAACCAGCGGCAAACTGGCGCAGAAGGCCCCAGCAGCATCAAAGACTGGCACAGTCAGCTACACCTGCTGCCAGAGGTGGTGTTCAGAACTGGCCAGCAGCTGCTCGCCGTGGAGGCTTTAATATGTTCTGCCGCCTGGTGCAGAGACAAAAGCCTCAGGCCAGGCCACAAGCCGAACAGCAGCCCTAGGAGTTTGCTGCCACAGGCTGAGGTCCCCTTCTCAGACAGCCATCTGGAGTATTAGCTTCAGTGCACCACAGATATGTGGGTGCTAACTACCGTTCAAACCGGCTACTCCTAGCAGTTCAAGCACCTTTCTGGGCTTGACTCCAACGTCAGTCACGGACCTGCAAGACACCATGGTGGTGTCTCAGGAGGTAGCAGCTCTGCTGCAAAAACAGACTAGTTGCATGATAGACCCCCTTCAGTTGGAGGAAGGGTTCTACTCCAGTTACTTCCTAGTGCCCAAGTGGTATGGTGGCTTCAGACCGATCGGTCAACCTGTATCTGAGCCAAAGGAGGTTGTTGATGCAAAATGTTGAAACAGCTGTTACAGTCAATCAGGTCAGGCAACTGGTTCACCACGGTGGACCTCAAAGACGCCAATTTCCACATCCCCATAAAATCAGCGCACAGGAAGTGCATGGAAGCTATCCTGGCTCCATTGAGACTCAAAGGCATCAGAGTGCTTAATTATCTGGACGACTGGCTCATTTGTGCCCAGTCTCCAGCACAGGCAGAGGCCCACATGGAACTTGTCACTGGCCACCTTCAATGGTTGGGTCTTGCGGCGAATCATGCGAAGAGCCAGCTCATGGCTTCTTAGACAGACTCCTATCTAGGAGTGTGCTTGAACTCCAGATCTATGCTGTCTACTCTGTTGGACGGCAAAGTGCAGAGAATAGCCACCTGTTTAGAGCTCTTTCAGCTCAACAGAGCGCTCACGGTAGTGGCGTTCCAGAGACTTCTGGGCTTGATGGCAGCAGCTTCCCAGACCCTTCCATTGGGTGTCCTACACATGCGCCCTCTGCAGGCCTGGTTCAACAGCAGGGTTTTTCAGGCTTTTCGGCTTGCCGTGAAAATTGACTCGGTCTCCCAAGGAGCTCACTTCCTGGCGGGACGATATTTGAAAGGGGCTCTGCGGCTTCTGACACCTGTGAAGGACATTGTTCCTCGCTGGAGGCTAAACGTGGTGCTTGAGGCACTCATGAAGCCACCATTTCAGCCCATGCATTCAGATGAGCTGAAATATTTATCATTTTAAAGTGGCTTTCTTGCTCGCTATCATCTTCGCAAAGCGGCTAAGTGAGATGCAGGCATTCTCCATTGCAAAAGCCTGCTTAATTTTTATAGAGGCCAGGACAAAGGTTACGCTTCGTACCAATCCTGCCTTTTTGATGAAGACGATCTCGGCGTGCCTTGTCAACTAGTCTGTGGAATTGGGGCTTTCCATCTACCTCCTTTCCAGTCTGACAGAGCGGCAGCTCCATATGCTCTGCCCAGTGTGGGCCCTGGCATACTACGTTGACAGAAGTAAAAGTTCGAGACAGTCCGAACAATTTTTTGTCTGCTATGGGGCGAAGTCACATGGTCAAGCCCTGTCTAAGCAGTGGCTGTCCAAATGGATAGCAGACATGGTCAGGACTGCCTTTGAGCCAACTTGCCCCACTGCCCATTCCACCAGGGGCATGGCAACTTCATGGGCTTTTATTCCAGGGTGCATCTGTCAAGGACATATGAGGGCGGTGTGGGCTACTCTCCATACCTTTACTAGGTTTTATAGACTTCATGTCGTTAATCCTCAAAACCCTGGCTTTGGAACTAGAGTGTTAAGGGTGGCTTCTCAGTCGACCATTACAACACAGGCATAGAGGTGAGTTTCTCCCTCAATTTTTTCACCCTAGCTAGTTTTTACTGGGATTCCATATGATAACGCACAAGTCAGCCTCTCGGCTTACCCTTGTAGCATTCCAGTCGTTCTGCAATATTGCTTTTGCAACGGCTTTGGTATACTTACCCATGCGGTAATGGTTACATTTTGTACTTGAAAGGGAGCGTTAGGTTGTTATCACAACCCTGGTTCCCTGAAATAGAAATGTAACCACTAACCTTCCAGGTCGATGCGTCCATCATTGCAGCTGGCTTGAAGGAAAAAAAACGCTGAGATCTGTGCGTGCAGTCCTTTTATGTCCTTGGGGGCAGCCATGACTGCGTCACAGGATTTGCAAGCAGCTTTGATATATCTTATTCAGGTTCCGGGTCTTTAAGAGGTAAATACCCATGCTGTAATGGTTACATTTCTATTTCAGGGAACCAGGGTTATGACAATAACCTAACGTTTAGATTCCATATTTCCTTTTCCAGTCTGCTGGCAAAATGCATTAACGGTTGTATATTATAGTACTGCACGGCCCATTTCTACCTTATTTCATTACTTGGAAGATATTTATACAAGGTGGCCCTTGAGCAATACATGCTCATTTCCGGACCCGTCTGCATGCTGTCGATGGGAAAGTGAAGTTTCTATTGGGATAAGTTGACTGGGGCACCAAGGGTCAATACTCCTGTTCTTGTCCTTGTTAAAGGGCTCTGGGGTCTTTTTAACATCAGCAACGAACATGGGACCTTTTTTTCTTAGCTTTCCGAAAAGGCCATGCATGCGGGGATAGATGCTTTCTTTCAGGTTATCTCTGAAGAAACCAGAGGCATGTACACAGAGGCATGTCATGGCTAAACACTTCAAATACACTGTAAAGAGTGCAAATGAATATTTATATTTATTTATATTTTTTTTTTTTTTTTTTTTTTTTTACTGGATCTCATGGAATTTATCTTGCATTTATTAAAATCCATCTGAATTGCACTGTTCTTAACCCTTTGCGGTCCATTTATTAATTCTGCTTCAGGCTCGCCAGGTCTAATTAATTTCTTGACGCGCAGTTAAATTTAGGCAGCTTTTTAAAAGTATTTTTTCACAGTCAAACGGGTTTAAATGGCCCTGCATATCAACAAAGCACTCACTAGGGATCTCCAGCCCCGCCCCACCCTTTCGTTTGCTATCGCTTTCACATATGCTACCAAATAAAAATAATAATAATAATAGTCGTACATACCGATCAATGCGTCTCCTGATGACTCGTTTTATCACCAAACTCCTCAATAATGCAATCCAAGTCATTATTTTATTGCTATAACATCTCAAAAAGCTCTGCAAATGTCCGTGATAGTCTCTGTCGCTGATACTGTACTCCCAGCTTGTTTCCATCACGACCGCCCCATCTGATGCCAATGGGGTAGTATGACTATTCATGATCGCTTTTTTTTTTTTTATCGGCTTGTCTCGGCTCCTTTCGTTCCCACTTTCGGCCATTGAATGGTTTTCTCGGCTTTTCCGTTGAAAAACCGACTTTTTTGCGTTTTTTGCGTTTTTAAAATGATGTCGGACAGGGTCCGACAAAGGACCTGATGGGAATAATTGCAATGTCGGACCCAGTCCGACAAAGGACCGCAAAGGGTTAATAGCACTGTTGCTAATCAGGCATGAGAGCTTAGAAGTAATTGTGTGAATTCAGCTGTTTAATTTAAGTTTATGTATGTATGTTTTTACACAATGTACATGTTAACAAAATACACATGAATGTTATTTGAGTTCTGTGGTTATTTCAGTCATGAGGATTGCTGTAAATAACCCACTCTCTCCTTTCATGGCGGTGTCTTGGAGAGAGCAGTTTAGTCTCCACTATCTGGACATTTCTATATTTCAATTTTGTTCCGACAGTGTTCTGGGGAAAGCAACCCAGCTTCCTCAGGGCAATGCATTCTATGTACATTTTTTAACCTGATATAGATAGAAAGGCAGGAAATAATATTTTCTTCATATTCCAGGACTGTTCATGGTACAATATTTAACTGAAGCCTTTACTATTTTCTTTTCAATCGGTTTTTTTTTTCTTTGGCCTTCAATAAAAGCATCAACTGTAATGTTTTTAGAATAATGCAGTCGTCAGTGAAAAGTTCAGATTGTGTAACTCATTTTCCAGTTTAGGAAACCCTAGCTGTCGTTGACATTCCCAGTTTTAGGATGTGGTTATGTCTCCTTGCATGAACAGGGGAGAAAAAAAAGTTGTGGTGTAGTTCTTACTTGCTTAACCTTTTTGGTGGTTTGTTGAGGAAAGAGACCAGACAAGCAAAGTGTTGTTTTTTTTTTTGGTCATCAAAAACAAATATTTGTGTTTAACCCTTTTCATTAAAAAAACAACAAAAAAACCCACATATCAGTGACAGTGTTAATATTGCAAGAACAAGACAGTTTAATGTCATATTGCATATCCAAATTAAGTGTTTCCGAGATTGATTTCCATGTGTGTAGAAGCATTACTCATATCCTGTATTATGCATACAACAGAGAGACTCTCAAGGGATTTCAGATATTACAATGCAAATTGTGTGAACTTTGTTTGATGAGGTCCATAAATTGTGATGACGAAATAAACCTCACATCAGATACTAAACCACAAGTCTTGCTGAAACTGATCATATTAAGTGGCATTTTCCCACAAAGACCCAACTGATTGCCTGACTGACTGGACTTGTTTGAAATTACTTTTAAAAATAGTAGAGCTCAGCGGTTCAGCACACACACCAGTGTGCTAAGATGTTGACCCAGTATATCAGAAGGTCACAAGTTTAACTCACTCCTCTTTTGGGTCAGGAGGGGGGGGGGGGGACCGGAGATTGGAGGAGTCCATGCGTCTTGATTAAATGACTTAGGAGGGATGAATAGGGCAATGCATTTCTGATTGCTTTGCTCTGCAGGTAAAAAAAAAAAAAGGATAGTATATATAGTAGTAAAGTAGTAAGCTTTTTATTTTTCACACAGAAATACTACTAATACTCAAAAATAGCATCAGGGTTTAATTTGTTTTAAACATTCTTGTCTTCCTAGCTTAATCATCAAATCAAGGCCTTGATCTTGATTCACATGTTTCTTAAAACCAAAAAAGGAAAATGAAAGCATTGTGTTACAGCTGTAATAATGCAGTTACTTTATTATAGTATCAGAAGAAGTAGCTTTTGTAAACCTGATATTTAATCATTCAAATCTTTCCTAAATGTTACAGCCTATTACAATAGTATTTTTCTTGTTGGTGTTCTACATATAACCATTGTACAATTTACACAATGTTCAGTGTGTGAATGTTTCAGAAACCACCTCCAACAACAGCTTCATTTAATTTTGTTGCTTTTGAGAACTTTGTTATATGTTTACCTAGTTTCCAAAAGTGGCTGCCAAGGATTTAAACAAAAATACAACTTTATGAAAACCATTCTTTTTTCCAGTTTTCTGCAGACTCTGTAGTTTGTCAGGCCTTAGTTCTGCAAATGTAGTTTAAATCTTTCGCGTATAATATGTCGTAATCTTTAAAATGGGGCTCACTGTCCCCACCACTTTCAAAATGGGCCTGGCCCCTTTTTCAGCTAGGAATTGGCTGGCTTCATTACCACTGCTGCTTAGAGGGGAACATGACACTTAACTGCCAATTCGACCCTTCACCGCAGTGTGTGCATTGCCAAGGATTTGCTTAGCTGTGCAGCCCTTTAAAAATGCACTGCGAGCTTGGAGTTTTGGTATTTAGAGGTACAAATAAAATGTACCTTTTAATAATGGATCTAGGAGCAATTTTGAGTGCAAAATCAGGATGTCACTGTGGGAATAAAATTCAAGACCACATATCCTTTTGTTAACACACGCACAAAGGGCGAATGATAGGCAGAGATATACACAAGATTAGCTAAGATGTTTATATATATATATATATATATATATATATATATATATATATATATATATATATATATATAACATCTTAGCTAATCTTGTATATATATATATATAAATAAATACAGTACTGTGCAGTTTTAGGCAGGTGTGAAAAAATGCTGTAAAGTAAGAATGCTTTCAAAAATAGACATGTTAACAGATTATATTTATCAATTAACTAAATGCAAAGTGAGTGAACAAGAAAAATCTACATCAAATCCATATTTGGTGTGACCACCCTTTGGATTCAAAACAGCATCAAGCATCAATTCTTCTAGGTACACTTGCACACAGTTTTTGAAGGAACTCGGCAGGTAGGTTGGCCCAAACATCTTGGAGAACTAACCACAGTTCTTCTGTGGATTTAGGCAGCCTCAGTTGCGTCTCTCTCTTCATGTAATCCCAGACAGACTCGATGATGTTGAGATCAGGGCTCTGTGGGGGCCATACCGTCACTTCCAGGACTCTTTGTTCTTCTTTACTCTGAAGATAGTTCTTAATAACTTTCGCTGTATGTTTGGGGTCGTTGTCATGCTGCAGAATAAATTTGGGGCCAATCAGATGCCTCCCTGATGGTATTGCATGATGGATAAGTATCTGCCTGTACTTCTCAGCATTGAGGAGACCATTAATTCTGACCAAATCCCCAACTCCATTTGCAGAAATGCAGCCCCAAACTTGCAAGGAACCTCCACCATGCTTCACTGTTGCCTGCAGACACTCATTAGTGTGCCGCTCTCCAGCCCTTGGCGAACAAACTGCCTTCTGCTACAGCCAAATATTTCAAATTTTAACTCATCAGTCCAGAGCACCTGCTGCCATTTTCTGCACCCCAGTTCCTGTGTTTTCGTGCATAGTTGAGTCGCTTGGCCTTGTTTCCATGTCGGAGGTATGGCTTTTGGCCGCAAGTCTTCCATGAAGGCCACTTCTGACCAGACTTCTCGGACAGTAGATGGGTGTACCAGGGTCCCACTGTTTTCTGCCAGTTCTGAGCTGATGGCACTGCTGGACATCTTCCGATTGTGAAGGGAAGTAAGCATGATGTGTCTTTCATCTGCTGCAGTAAGTTTCCTTGGCTGACCACTGCGTCTCGGTCCTCAAGCGTTGCCCGTTTCTTTGTGCTTATTCAAAGAGCTTGGACAACACATCTGGAAACCCCTGTCTGCCTTGAAATTTCTGCCTGGGAGAGACCTTGCTGATGCAGTATAACTACCTTGTGTCTTGTTGCTGTGCTCAGTCTTGCCATGGTGTATGACTTTTGACAGTAAACTGTCTTCAGCAACCTCACCTTGTTAGCTGAGTTTGGCTGTTCCTCACCCAGTTTTATTCCTCCTACACAGCTGTTTCTGTTTCAGTTAATGATTGTGTTTCAACCGACATATTGACTTGATGATCATTAGCACCTGTTTGGTATAATTGTTTAATCATACACCTGACTATATGCCTACAAAATCCCTGACTTTGTGTAAGTGTACCTAGAAGAATTGATGCTGTTTTGAAGGCAAAGGGTTGTCGCACCAAATATGGATTTGATTTAGATTTTTCTTCTGTTCACTCACTTTGCATTTAGTTAATTGATAAATATAATCTATTAACATGTCTATTTTTGAAAGCATTCTTACTTTACAGCATTTTTCACACCTGCCTAAAATTTTTTGCACAGTACTATATATATATATATATATATATATATATATATATATATATATATATATATATATATATATATATATATATATATATATATATATATATATATATATATATATATATATATAAAAATATATATATATATATATAAATTTTAGCTCAAAGAGCCATAATACACAATCACAGTTTTTATAGCATTTTCATTGCATATTCACTTTCAGATAGCTTACGAATACGTGTGCAATAGTTATATTTTGATGATGATGTTTAAATTGGTTAAACTTAGTACAGTGACATCATACATGTATTTAGATTTATCTAGAAATACAAATGAATAAAAAAAACACACAGTGAAATAAGAACATAAGAACTTAAGAAAGTTTACAAACGGGAGGAGGCCATTCAGGCCATCTTGCAGCTTCTTGAAGGATCCCAGGGTGTCAGCTTCAACAACATTACTGGGAGTTGGTTCCAGACCCTCACAATTCTCTGTGTAAAAAAGTGCCTCTTATTTTCTGCTCTGAATGCCCCTTTATCTAATCTCTAATCTTTTATTGCCTGCATGCAATACTTTACACTTTTCTCTATTAAATGTCATTTGCCATGTGTCTGCCCAGTTCTGAATACTGTCTAGATCATTTTGAATGACCTTTGCTGCTGCAACAGTGTTTGCCACTCCTCCTATTTTTGTGTCGTCTGCAAATTTAACAAGTTTGCTTACTATACCAGAATCAAAATCATTAATGTAGATTAGGAATAGCAGAGGACCTAATAATGATCCCTGTGGTACACCACTGGTTACCTCGCTCCATTTTGAGGTTTCTCCTCTAATCAGTACTTTCTGTTTTCTATATGTTAACCATTCCCAAATCCATGTGCATGCATTTCCTTGAATCCCTACTGCGTTCAGTTTGAGAATTTTTTATGCGGGACTTTGTCAAAAGTTTTCTGGAAATCTAAATAAACCATGTTGTATGCTTCGCAATTATCCATTGTCAATGTTGCATCCTCAAAAAGTCAAGCAGGTTAGTTAGACACGATCTCCCTTTCCTAAAACCATGCTGACTGTCTCCCAGGATATTGTTACCATATAGGTAATTTTCCATTTTAGATCTTATTATAGTTTCCATAAGCTTAAATATAGACAAGATGAATTCAGAACCATGGCTAGTCAAACTATATGCACACCTGGACAATAATTCAATGTCAGTGGCCCAAGTGAAATGTCTTATAATTATAATAAAAGCAGAATTTGCAGGTGTTGGTACACAAAGACACAATTGGATATTTGTTTCCTCTGCTGGATCCTCTATCAATGATTTGTCTAAAATTAAAGCCGAACTGAATCTACTCAGCATGACCAATCCTATACTAGCCATATCAGCCTGTCGGTGTCAACTTGAATCTTTTGTGCAGATCAGCATAGGTTAGCATCACATTCAATGTTCTCTTTCCATTAGTTGTGTTACTTAGAATATGCTCTGGAATGTAGCCTTTCATGTTTCAGGAACAAGAAGCAGCTGACTCCATGGACTACTTGCTGTATCGTTTTTTATTTGAATTTACTGATCAGATAAACTAACAGCAACTGTAATAAATATAAATAAAAAATATTTTGTAATAGAAATGCTCTAACGTGTGGTAGTTGACCACTTAAGGAAATCCACCACAGCAAATTAATGCACCAGATTCACAAACTTTCCAGTTTCCATCTTATTTTGGCATAACTGTCATCAGTAAACATAGATTCTATGGTCGTCCCAAAGTAGGATGATAACCAAATCCTTGTGGAATAATATCTAACTTGTTCAAAATACCTATTACCATAAAAAGTAGGGTCTTGTACTGTTATAGCTAGACACTTTAAACTATAGAAATGTCAGGCCTTCTAAAGCATGTACCTGTATAAATTAATACTAAATAAATTCCTTCCTGGAAGGTCTTGTATGATATGATTAGAGAAATTACCAAAACAATTAAAGAGATTGCCAAAGAGTATACATTGAGCTAATTAAAACACGTCTTTACATTTTGGCATGTACTCTTTTACAGTTTGCGGTGCTTGGCTGCAGTATATTCATCAGTTTTTATATTTGGAGCCAGGTAACAGGGTGCTTGCTGATTTGCCTTTTTAAAACAATTTGTAAAACAAAATGTAATGTAATGCCATCAAAGAAAAAGTGATATTTTTCACATTTTTGTGATTTTAAATGTAAAAAAAATAATAAATGAAATGGAAACTTTATATACAATTTTAACCATATAAAGTACAGATTTTAAACTTTTGTTTAGCACCATCTTCTTTAATTAAGATTCAGAACACCTATTTCTCCGGGTAGTTAGACATGGTTGGCTACAGTCCTTAAATTAAGTTGGCTCCACTAATTTTGTAAGTGTTTTATTTTCTATAGTTTGTACCAGTAAGAGTTTTATTTTTGTTAGGTACTTTTGTTAATATAAAGGTTTCAACTAAGTGTTTTTTATCATTTTTTTTTTTTTTTTTTAAATATATCATTACCAATAACATTTTACATAAAATGTGACATGAATTTTGCAAAGCAAGCTTTCTAAATCTGTTTAGGTCAGTAACATGCAAAGATTCCCAACTCACTGCTTCACTGTTTTGTATCTTTCTTTTTTTTACCTCCTCTTTTGATGTTTCAACAAATGTCTTGATTTGAAACCAAAGATCAATTTTCTGCTGGCATAAACGGAAGGAAGTTTATTGGGCATGACGAGTACGAATTAAAAGCAAAATTATATTTTTCCTTTTATATTTTCTTAATGCATTTTAGTCAGACAGATGACTTTACATTGTTTTATGGCTTCTGACTTTTTGATGTGCTATCAGCTTTCAATAGAAACTGTGTGTGTGTGTATATATATATATATATATATATATATATATATATATATATATATATATATATATATATATATATATATATATATATATATATGAGTAGAGAGACACAAGTGGGAAGGGGATCCAAGTTATCTTAAACTGTCTGCAAAATCAACTGGCCAACGCAACAAAAAGTTACATGTCATTCTTAACAGCAAGATTGCTCAGACTTAGTGACACTTGTTATAGTTATTTATTTTTTTATTTTTTTATTGATGCCTCTTTTTGGCCTCCCATTGTGGACTTGTTCCAGCCTAAGGGAGTTTACATCATTCCTTGCTGCTAAAGGCTCCTTGGTTCCCACAGAGTCTCTCAAAGTCTGAGTCATACTCTTTATGTTCATTGTTCAGTTCTCAAAGTGCTTTTTACAGGGTGTGGCTCCAGGGGAAAAACTTCTGTACTTCATAAGACATGTCTCCAAATCTTTTCACACACTTAAAAACAACAAAAAAAAATTATTTTCAATCAACAGCTATGGCCAAAGGTTTTGTATCACCCTATAGAATGAAACCTGCTGAATAATGTTACTTTAACATATTGAATTACATACCGCTTTGTAGTTTTCCATATACTTAATGAAAAACTGACAAAGTTAAAATGCGACATGAAATACTGTACTACAATGTAGGTTCTTTGATTACATGATGTTAAATAAAATATCTAAATTATGTTCATATAGTTTTTTTAAATTTATTTTTTATTAAATGACGTCTCAATCCTAAAATTCTAGGTGATGCAAAACTTTTGGCCATATAATTTTCCTCAAAGTAGCCACTGTTTTCTTGGGTATGGTCTTAGAAACTGTCAGACGTCCACCTCCAGAAAGGAGATGAATGCATTTAAAAGCATACATTTGAAAATACTTTCCAAACTTTTATATGCTATATGAAAGAAGAATACATTTTATGGTTAAGTGACATATCTGGGTCAAATATGAATTCACAACCCCTAACACCATTGATTTTTAAAAAAAAATTTTTTATCAAACAACTTTGCTGTTAAGGTTACAAAAGCCACTGCCATGTTTTACAGTTACGGCTTTTATGGAAGCAGTAAAATTAACCCAACTCTAAATTAAGTTGTGCTTCTCTGTATTTTGAAGTACATGCCCTGCTATTCGGCATTATTGTCTTAAGTTAAAACAAAAATCAAATTCAACCTGATTCTAGCACACTAGTTAAAATGGGGAATTTGTTGTTACTAATGTTGTATATCACCGTTGGTAACTATTCAGGTTCGGATCCCTCTTAAGCTGCAGCCCTGACAATATAAAACTTGCTTATTTTATCACTTCAGTTCTGTATTTAGTTAAAGAAATCCCATTGGATATAATGGAAGCTATAGGCATTATTTCGAGAAAAGTGATTAAGACCACTGCCCCATTCAGTCTCCAGAAAAGGAACTCACAAACACATTGCTGTCTGCTTCATAGATTCCTGGCATTTGTCACAGTTCAAGCCACAGGGATGTCAGATATTTGCCAACTTTTCCTCACTTGGTTCACAATCTAAACCCTTACATTTACATGGTCTGTTGTAACTTTAGAATTATGCAAACTAAGGGTCTGAATGCTTGTAGGTCAGAATTGAAAAATATATTGTTTTGAAAGAAGTCATCTTGCTGAATCATTGATTGGTAAAAAAAAAAAAAGTTACAATGTTCTTATAGGGTATCAAAATATTTCTTAAAATTTAGGGTTGAAAAGCTACAGCTGGATTCTTTTTTTTTAAATTTTTATTAAGCTCTTTACAGCACTGGGGAATCATCCTGGATTGCATAAACCACCTGTCCATGGTTATGCTATATATATTACCAAAACTTTGCACAGGTGCAACTGTAACAACACATTGTACCAATTCACTTAATTATAAGAGACTTTTATTCAGTTTCATATGTACTAATGTTGAAATCTACACATGTTGGACACATAAACCTGCCACAGGATTAATTGGGTCCAATTTTGGAAAGGGGTTTAATTTTCAGTGGAAACAGCAAAATCCATTGAATTTTTCCACCTGTTAATCTGTTAAAAATATCCTCCTATTTTCTAAAGTGATCCTTCCCGGCAGATCGCATTTCATGCATACTTTTCTGTGGTTCTTGGGTGCTTTAAATGAGTAAGTAAGAACATTTAATTTGTGCAGTGCGCAAAAAAAAAAAAGTTTCCGGTTCAAATGTGTTGGCACAATCGAAACCTGTCCCAAAACAGCGGAGGAAAAAACGAGTAAAAATGCAAATGCAATATATATATATATATATATATATATATATTTTGTATGTACACTGTTAGAAATCTGCAAAATTGCAGGACAGTGCAACAGTGTAATCTTAACAGATTGTAGTAAATGTAAATTGTCATTAAACATATATAATATACTGGCAAATTTATTGTACTGACATTTACCAATAAAAATGTAATTCATTCCTATCAAATTTACATCTTGTTCACGCAATGGTTAGTTAATTTAGATGCACCAAGAACCAAAAATTAACGTTTTACCTTATCCACTAAATAAAAAAAAAGACTATACACATATATATAATTCACATAGGCACCGAGCATCCAAAACATTTATTTATAGGCGCTATATGCTGTTCCCTTTCAAGTACGAAGTTCAACCATTAACAGAAGGGTATTTACCTCCTAAAGACCCGGAATAAGATATAGCAAAGCTGCTCACAGAGTCTGTGACGCAGTCATGGCCCGTCCCCGAGGGCTTAAAGGGACTGCACGCACAGATCTTAGTGCCATGTTTCCTTTCAAGACTGACCTGACAGGAGAGCCTGGTATCAGATAAGTACTTGTTGCTTATGACTATATAATTTTTGCAAATTATTGTGTTTTACACTTAATCTGTGTGATATTACATTAACGCTGTAATCGTTTTCTAATTACGTGTATATTGTGCATTACAGCCTGTTGTTTGTTACGTCCCTCTGCGGCCTTGTGCCCCGCGATAAGCCAGCGGGTTGAGTCGCCCTTTCCCAGGGATCAAGTACATTAGTTGGCTTACTTTGTGCTGCCCCCCCAGGCTGCATAGCTCCGGATGGAGTAAAATTAAATTCTCATTCTAATTACGTGACATTTAGTTTGTGAACTGCAATTGTTGTATTACTGCTTTCTGTGGAGAAATCATTTTCACCTGTTGTATTTTGTTTTTTACACAAATACGCAGAGAGCTGCTGCGCTGGATCAAGATACGTGCTTTGGTTGAGATTGCTTGCTGTTTCCTCCACAGTATCTTGCTGACGTTTTGGTGACTGCTTTTACATCATTATTTCAAAGGCTGTTAGTACCTCTAACAAGCAGGCTTCCCTCAGTCTCGTGTTGGTACTGACTGAGTGGTTTTGTCAGTGGCTTGTACATGTGGGCATCCCTGTACCGTACCGGTTCCGACCCGCTACCGACCGGTGCTTACGGCCCTGGTCCAGTACTTGTTCGGGGCTTGACCCGCCCAGTTGCTATCTATAAGCAGATTGAGGTAGCACCTGTACATCTGTATACTGTACACTGCACTGCTAGCTTCTTGCATCATGCCTGGGTTTTGTTCCTGTGAGACATGCAAGGCCAGTCTGCCTGTTGAGGACAAGGACGACAGATGCTGTTCCTGCCTGGGGCCAGAACACGCCGAGGAGGCACTGATGAACCGCAGTTTTTGTGAGTTTTGTGCATCTTTCTACAAGCGCTTGCTTGAGAAGCGTCTCTCCCGCAGCTCTACAGAGCGCTCTGTGTCCCTCACTCCTGCACAGTGCTGTTCCCTCTGGTAGACAGGTGGCTGGGTCCTCACCCCATGGCTCTGTGCCAAGGGAGACCGTACAACGCATCCGGGAGAGTAGCCCACGCAAGAAGCTAAGGAAGAAGAAGAGTTGGCGTTCCAAGCGATCGGCGGACTCGGAGCAGATGGAAAAGCTTGCCACCTGTTTCCCACCAAGGAACGGCACTCCTGTCCAAGGACGCCGTCTGCCCCAACAAGCAGTGCCAGGTCTCTGAGGTGATCCTCAAGCACGCCTGTTCAGCCAGTGTTCACCACATGGCTGGGCACCTATAATAGTATTCTGGTAGCCTACCAGTCCTATTTGCTGAGGTCCCTCTCTGACAGTCACTGGCCCTCACCAGAACAGCTGGATGAGCTGCGCATGGTTAACAAGAAACTGCTCCATGTATCAAAACTGAACGTGCAGGCTGTAGGCAGGAACCTGGCTGCGCTGATAGCTGCACGTAGGCAGCTTTGGCTTTCCCCTATTACATCAGGGCATACGTTTGGTCCCGCGGTGGATGAGATGCTGCTTCCCAAGCGATCACCTCCAGTGCACAAACTGGTGCCCAAGGGCCCAGCAGCCTCAAAGACTGGAACAGCCGGCTGCACCTGCTGCCAGAGGTGGTTATCAGAACTGGCCCACAGCTGCTCGCTATGGATGCTTTAATAGGTTCCACCGCCCGGCACAGACACAAGTATTAGCCCAAACTACAAGCCAACATCAGTCATGTACACGCGAGATGCAGCAGAGGTGTCTCAGGAGGTAGCAGCTGTGCTGCAAAAACAGCGTACAAATTCTATGTCTTACCATTTGCCCGCTCTAGCTCCCTTAGCCTTCTCGAAGTGCATGGAAGCTATCCTGGCCCCACTGAGACTCAAAGGAATCAGTGTGATCAATTATCTGGACGACTGGCTTATCTGTGCCCAGTCTCCAGGACAGGCAGAGGCGCAAACAGAACTTGTCACCATCCACCTACAACGGTTGGGTCTTACGGTGAATCATGCGAAGAGCCAGCTCACACCTTCTCAGCCTCCTATCTAGGAGTGTGCTTGGACTCCAGGTCCATGCTGTCAACTCTGATGGCAGACTGCAGAGAATAGCCACCTGTTTAGAGCTCAACAGAGGGCTCACGGTAGTGGCATTCCAGAGACCTCTTGGCTTGATGGCAGTAGCATCCCAGACCCTTCCATTTGTCTCCTGCGCATGTGCCCTCTGTAGGCCTGGTTCAACAGCAGGGTTTTTCAGCCCACACTGAACTGCGACCGCCTATTGACAGTGTTACGTCACTGTCTAAAGACACCCTCTTGGTAGAAACAGCCTGCCCATCTACGCCTCGGTGTAACGCTGGGTAGTGGCACCAGAAGGGAGGTCATCACCATGGACGCGTCCAGCCTGGGCTGGGGCACTGTGTGGAATGGCAAAGGGGTGCAAAGAGTGTGAAACCCCCCTTGGCAGGGTCTCTAGATCAATGTTTTGAAGCTGCAGGCAGGTTACCTGGTCTTGCAGAATTTTTTGCAGGAGGTTCAAGGGAGACACGTGCTTGTCCGTACAGACAACACAACCCCCAAGCATAGAGGTGAGTTCTCCCTCCCTCGGCTTAGCCTTGTTGCATTCCGGTCATTCTGCAATCTTGCCCTTGCAACGGCTTGGGTAGACTGACCCATTCAGTAATGGTTACTTTTTGTACTTGAAAGGTAATGCTTACAGATTTCAAGTTTTTCTTTACCTTGTATGGGCTATATAGTTTTGTTTACAGATACAATGTTCCAGTTTATTAGAAAGCCGGATTTGTTGTTGTCCCAGCTTTTGTACATTCACTGAAGGTTGAGCTGTATGCTTAATATCATATGATACTTTGGGGTATGTGGAAAAGGTTTACATTTGTTAATAGTTACTGAATTATTTACCTATAAGTCAACGAAAACATACTTTTCAGCTCTTAATTAAATATTCTTGGTTTGTAAAAATTATTTCATGTAGGCTACTTATATTTGACATATACATTTGTATCAGTATATAAAACAAGAAGCAAATTGAAAAATAGTTTTTTGCTTCACAATTAACTTTACAACAAAGTTTGTAGATGATATTCATAAGCACCTGTTTTACATGTTTAGTTTGAATGTTAATTTTTATTTTTTATATATATATACAGTATATATGCAGCATAATTTATTGGAAGTGCACCTAAACTGGAACGGCAACATTGTTTCAATGCGATTTGAGCATTTTGCTGCTTTAATTGAAAGACGCGATTTAGCCTTCATATCTAACATTTATGTTGTTTTACACAATCTCTTCTTGGGGATCAAGTCATTTCTGTTTATAAATGCAAACAAATAACCAAGACCGCTCTCCCTTAGATTCCCTTCCATATTTTCACAGTATTGAACCTTGATATTATTTCTTAAAAGGAGTACCGTATGTGCAAGCCTAGATTGACACATTAAAGAAGGTAGCTTGTAATAAGGCATTCAGCACCAGACTAAAAAATTGTTCCAGCTCCACTGCTTCCAAATGCAAAAAATGTATTCTTTGCCTAAAATTACACGGTCTATAAACTCTCCCCCATCTCCTAGGATTCTCGTGTTTCCTCAATGATCATATCCGTTGCTATTAACATAGGATCCATGTTGGAAGTCAGGGTGACTGGATCTGAAGTGTTGTAAGTCTTTATATACGTATTGACCATTCTGATACAGGCAGAAAGCTAACTAGTAGAAGTTTAAATTATCCACAACTTTGGTCTTTGGAAAATAGACATGGATTCTTAGATCATTATATAATCTGACAAAAAGAAAGTGTCCTGTATAACTAATGAACAAACCTAGCGGATAGATTCCCGCCATGTTTTCTGCAGCTTTAGAAAATACTCAATCGGTGGGAAAAATAATGGCATATAGTGCTGTCCTCCAGCTGTAAATAACCCCCATTATCTCTGGATTTCAAATTATGTTGATGTCCAGACATATAATCTTTGGATTTCAACATTTACATTTTTATTTCGAGATCACAAGATCATTTTTATTTATTTTGTATCTTTTAATCTTAATTTTATTTTTTCATGTCCTCAATGAGCCACAGTAAATCGCCCCCTGAACCCCCATTCACAAATACATGCTCTGTTCTTTCTCAACCAAGGACTTTACTGTCAATTAAGCTTCATTATCAGTCGCTGAAGGCCCCGATTTGAGAGGTAGAATAACCTGCCTTCGGTTGGGAGTGTCTCCACCTGGGAGCATAATTGAACTCAAAACTTCAAAGTGTCCTTGTCAGCAGTTTCAGATGTTAATGAAGTACTGTGTTTCCGAGCGTGGACACCCGCTATAGGACAGATGGCACCTGGCTTAAGCTGACGTGTAAAAGGTTTTATAATGTAACTGAGATATTATGAATATTTTTTTATCCCCTTTCTTCCAAAGGAAAAACAACCCTTCACAAACAGATCTGAATATTTTGCCGATCCCTGTGAAAGTGAAGATAAAGATAAATTAAACATCTCCAACATTACACAGAAGAAGAGCTCCTTAAAGAAGATGTATGTATGATTGTTTTTTTTCACTGCTAATTATAGAACAGGGTGTTATTGGATAGCTTTCATCCTAATTAAAATCGTAATGAGTGGAAAACAGAAAAAAAAAAAAACATGCACTTACTTTACTAATTACTGCTGTTCAGTTCCACATTCTTAACTGATGTTTAGCCTGTAGGTAGATTGTATGATCAGACTAATGTTGTAAACATACGCCAATGAATGTTCTTTCAGTACAAACAGTGCATTTCCAAGTCAGTTGAGACATTTACCCCCAATGTTTAAGTATTACCATCAAAATATGCATTTCAAAGATATCTGAATAAAAAACATATGAGTAGCCTAACCATTTTATTCCAATACAAATCAAACCACAACTGTTTTAAATATTCTACTATATATTGCTTCATTAGCTCTTGGCAGGGTGTCCCTTGACTTTGATCACTGCCTGACACTTTTTAGAAACAATGGCAATCAATGTAAGCCTGAATTTTCTTTATGACCATTAAACACAACATGTAATTACAGACCAGCTTTGAGTTTAAAGTAGGGCTAATGAATACTTTAAATGCCTTCCCTCTTTCTAGCTTTAGTTTTGTTTTTGTTTTGTTTTTTACTTTAAAGCTCTGCAGATTTTTCAAATATACTGTTATAGATCAGTGGTTCTCAATCTGTGGATCTGCCGGCTCCCTTCAGGTGGTCCGTGGAAAGGTTACATAATTACGGACAGGAAGTGGCAACGTAGTTTATAGATCCCATTGCAAACCCACTATTTGAGACCTTAAAAACTCAGCTACAGAAGCAGGAAGAAAATACATACATATATGGAAAATATCTCCCAAGTTAAAAAGGTCTCTGCATCATATATAGTTTTGGAGTGTCTAAAATGTATTCTTTACTAGAGAGTTTTCGTGTATTACGCTCAAGTGCACTCAACACAGCAGCTTGTAAAGTAAGGGATAACACATGAGAGGGCTTGCATTGTGTTGCATTAACGTACGGCTTTGTTGGTTGAAGGCACGAAGTTTAGCTTTGTGCCTTCAACCCAACACAACCCACAAGCCCTGGAGTGTTATCCCGCTTATAAAATTGATACAATAAAAGAAAACTGTTTATTTTTCAACAAAAACTAACACTTGTATTATATATCCTTCCGCTTTGGAGAAAGAGTCCCTTAAACTGGAGGTTTTCAATGTTTCCATTTATTGTAATTAATTAAAATGAATGAAGCCTCCGTCCTGGTCTCAATTGCTCTGTAAACAGAGCTGACCTTAACCCGAAATATTAGCCTTGTTAGTGACTAAGTATTTAAACATGCCAATCGTGTATTTTTGTTGATAATGAAAAGATACAGAAAAGGCAAAGACCAAGTTCAGTATCCACGCATTACTACTGCTGACCTGGAGAAGCCAGCAATACAAAAATACATTATTGGCATTTTTAAATTCTTGGACACTAACAGGCTATCATTGCAGTTTATGTCAGCACTTTGTACGGAGCGTTTGAGACCAGCACGGAGGCTAACATAACAATTGAGTACTCTTGGCCAGCCGAATAATGCACTGAAGCATAGAATTATCGTAACATACCATTTACATTTACAAGACAAACTATTTTTTAAGTCGATTACCATTAAAAACACCGGCTGCCCAAGAATTTTGGTTTTCTTCGATTGCTGACTTTTTAAATCTTTGTGTCTCTTGGTTTTGCTTCTTATACTTCTAGCCATTCTACTGTCATGCCTTCAAAAAGATCAAATGTGACAAAAGGAATGTCACTCATTTTTAAAAACTTTAAAAGACATCTCACAACAATGTGTATATTTATTGCAAGCTTAATATGTTGTGTATTGGTAATTTATTAATCGAACGGTGCTTCGGCAAAAATAAGTTCCGTCGTGCATTGTACTATCTATCTAACTATAGAGTAAAAAAAACCTCAACAGCCAATCAGCGTGCTGCATCCAAACATTCCGTTTTATAAGTAAAGTTTATAGCTGGTGATTCGTAGCTCTGACTCTGCTGGTACCTCATGGATGTATTGTAACTAATTCACATAAATACATTTCTGCTGTAATTATCAATTTAAAAATAAGTTTTTTTTTTTCCCCTTTCTGTAAATTCGTGTTAATGAAAACTAAACTAGAACCGGTCTTTAAAACTCAAATTTTATAATAATTTGCTGACAGAAACAGGCCCACCCATCGCATTAAAACAAAGATAAAGTCTACTGTTATTCTTAGAATTATAGTGATTTTTTTTTAATGTGCTTATTTTTCAGTCAGCTATACTGTTTATTGGGTGGTCTTCCGTGAACAAAAAAGTTTGAGAACCACTGCTATAGATAAACTCCTACATCCTGGTATCTTTACTTTAGGTCACATGGTTTAATTGCAGCTAGATCATTGGAGTGAGTTTGAACATTATCACAAGTGATTAGACACTGAAGCAGCTGTAATTTTTCATTTACAGCTGTGTCTCCTGAAATATTCAATATTAAAATATAAATATTATATATTTCTGGTGCTAATGGGTGGTAAGAGAATTGATTTTCTATCACCTAAAAACTGCCCTAATTTGTCATTGTTTTGATGTGTTTTACAGTGTAAAAAAAGCCAAGGGAGATAATGCAAGCAAACCTGATGAGTTTGCTATCATGAAAACAAGGACAGGCAAAGATATGGATGTGTTCCACGCCACTTCAGAACCCAGGCGCATAGTTCCAGACACCAGTGAAGGAGGAACGAGTGACTCTGAAAACAGAGTTCAAAGCAGCGTCCTGGTTCCTTTGTCAGAGCTGGGAAACTATATTGACAAGAGAGAGCCAGCTGGAGTCAGCAGCCAGAAACAACCTTATTCCATGGAGCTGCTAAACATAGGACCACTGAGTGGGTTCCCTTCTCTGAGTTGTGAGTCAGCATTGCCACAACCAAAGCAGAGTCTGGGGAAGAGCAGAATACAGAACAAGCGCAGGAGGCACTACTCACAGGAAGATGGACATAATGCCAAGAAAGTATTTATTGGAGAGAATCCAGCAACCCCCAGTGAGGTAATAATTAAAACAGATTCTGCTGAGTCCTTAACACAAACATCCATGAAGAAGTCTCCACTTGGGTTCAAGTCATGCTCCAAACAAGTCTTAGCTGAAACCACACTGGATGAGGACTTGCTTACTTTGGGAAAATCTACCCTGAAACCTCCCCTTGAAAACAATAACACAGAGCAGACAAACCAAAACAAGCTGACCACAAACATACAGGAATTATCTGTCAAGCCTGTATCCTCTCATCCAGATATCAGCTCCAGACCCTCGGACAGAAAGGAGGGGGTAGAAAATGTACCCAGAAAGTCAAGATTACGACGATTGAAGAAATCCTGAGGGGGACAGTGATGATGACACTGAGCGCTGTAGTTTGTTCTCATTCACAATTAAGTGTTTATCCATTGTAAATACTTCTTTAACAGCATTGTGTTGTATATTAGTCAAGTTAAGACATCTTACAAACCACCCTTTTAATGACACCTTGTATGTCAGAAAATGCAATACTTAATGGCTAAAATATTTAAAGTGCAAAAAACAAAACCGGGTACATTTTTTTCTGCATACAATAACTGCAGGTTCTTTCAAATTCACACACACGGGAGAAATATAATTGCAGCAAAGATCTTAAAGATGTAATATTTTTAAAAATAATAATGTCTCAGTAGCGCACTAAATTTCTCACATTGTGCTGTCAGTCTTTTTTGTTTTCTAGACATAATTTTCACCTCAGATCAGACGTGGGATAAATATAGTTATAAATATGGTTTTTGAAATGTAACTATTTGAAAATAATTAAATACATATTGCAGAAAGTAACTATTAATTGAAAATATTTAAATATGGTTTGTGGAAAGCAATTATTATTTGAAAATATTAAATATATGTAGCTGAAATACATTAAAATACTTTAAACTCTTCATAAATATGTAACTGTAACATACAGCAGCCTAATTATTATCATGCATTCTTGTCCTTGTTAAACACTCAATTATCTTTTGGAAACTGCTCTATTTCAATTAGATTTAATTTGATCAATCAATTGAAATATTTGACTATTTTATTTTAGTGGGTAAATATTTAAAAACAGTGAAATATCTTTAACCACTGGTTTAATGGCCTGTTTTGAAGTTACTGAATTGAACATATTTAGCATTTTCCTCCTTAGAAATCCTCCTCAACCACCATGTGGTAATTGCAAGACTTAGTACATAATTATACATTTAGGGTAATAATTAGGTTTTAGTTTTTGATTATTCATTAACTATTTGGAAATAGTTGAAGTTATTTTTTTTAAATAACTTACATTTATTTAAATATTTTTAAATATTTGTTTTCTGCAATTTAAAACATTTTCAATTAATATTTGAATATTTAAAAACAAATTGATTTATTCAAGCATATATATTTAAATATTTCAACTATTTGAAATAGTTGGTGTTAAAATATCAAATACAACTATATTTGTCTCAGGTCTGCTTCTGATGTAAATAAAAACCATTTATCCTGCCACATCACTATTAACACTGTTTCCTGTCCAAGGAGGCTGTGTGGTCCAGTGCTGACTCATTGTGTGACCCTGAGCAAGTTACTTAACCTCCTTGTGCTCCGTCTTCCAGGTGAGATGTTGTAAGTGACTCTGCAGCTGATGCATAGTTTACACCCCCTAGTCTCTGGAAGTCGCCTTGGATAAAGGCATCTGCTAAATAAGCAAATAAAATTAAATTGTCTTCCTCTGCTATACATATGTGCAGATTGGGGTTCAGATGGGGTCCTTATTTATATCTGCTGCACAGGAAGTGAACTTGAGGAAATTAAAATAAGTGTTCATCATCAGACTTGCCCTGTTGTGGAAGTATTCATGGGCTACATCCAAACAATGTGAAAATAAAGTCTAGGGAAACTAAAAGAAAAATGACAAGAGACTTGTGAGAAAGTTGTCATGTTAATGCAGAATAAAAATGTTATTTTTATATATTCTATTGATTTATTGATTAGTCTGATCATTTAGACAGAGAAAGGTGAACTGTTGATACATGTTGAATAATTGCAGCTAATAAGGCTCTTATAGTTGAAAAACGTAAAGAGGAGGTGTTTGAGATTTATGCCAAGTGGAGTGTGTCTTTGACCTGGGTGGGTGCATGAGTCTTTCTCCACCCAGGTTTGGATTAATTGAATTAAAAAATATTATGTGAATGCAATTTTTTATGATTGTATTGAATCATTTTAGTAATCATTGCAGCATTAAAGGTAAAGGAACATTTCCTGCCATTATCAAAATATTAAAATGTCTATTTGCAATACTGCTCTAAAAATCGTTAGGAGGCAAATTATGCAGGCATAAATTCAAAGGGTTTTTAAGGTCAGGTTTAGCCAGTGGTAATAAAAATAGGGTAATTCCCATTCCTAGCAAACTGAGGATTCCTCTATGAATAATGCACAGGATAGATCTCACTAGAGGTAATCGGACGACTCAGCTTGGAGTATGGACCACCCAGAAATGCCTAGGAAACGTTGGATGCCAAAGGCGGGGTGTTCTTTAAACTCCCAGGCTGATCCAAATGGGAAATGGACCATGAGGTTTGTGAAATTGGTTTAAGTGAATTTCAAAAAGGAAAAAAACACAGATCATTGTGTGGACCCTTAGGTAATTTTTTTGAGAAAAAATGCACATCTGTGCTTTTAGTAATTGTATGGGTAGTTTGTAAAGGAATACCGAAATGACTCGACATTAGATGATTTAATTCATACGCCTATGTGGATAATTACTATTAATCTACAAGTGCTATTTAGAATAAAATGTTGATTAATACTGTATTATTATAAGAAAAGCTGTTAAGTTTTTATATCTTTGTCCTGATTTTTTTCAGATAAAGACTTGCTGTATAAATGTAGATTGATACAGATATTTGTTTCCAGTCCAGCCTGAGATTTTATTGTATCTTGTTTCGCTAACTGACTCATCACACAAAAGCACACACGGTTCAGCTTTCTTTGTTGCTACAACCAAACCATACTAAGCAAGGCCTGGTTTTCGATGTTATTTTATCAAGCAATGCTGTAGGAAAACCAGTCTTTCTTGGCCAGAATTACGGAACTGATGTTGGAACAGATGTATTATTATACTTTCTTGGGCCTTAGTGCTTTAACGTGTTGTTTTCCTGAAAATGTGTACAATAAACAAAGCGTTTTAAAGGAATAAGGAAAGTGGTCATTTTAATACCTTTTAGTAGATGAAAGACCAAATATACTGGCCAGTTTTGGATCGAGAATGCCAGTGCTAGCTAACTTCCAATAGCCTTTTATCACTCCTACTACATGTTTTTGCCTAGATGCTTTTTCTTTGGCTTGTGTCAGTGTTGTATAACAGGACTGTTGACACTGTACTGGGTGAGTGGGCATTTGACCCTGGCTGAAAGATGCTATATTGCTGCCTTAATGGGTAACACAAGAATTCAAGCAACATTTCCAGAAAGCAACCCCATCACTCTCACTTCAGTGCAGCATTTTTGCTTGCCACCCAGTTTTAAATTAGTTTTTTGTACACTGTGTTTTGAGTGTGGACTAAACAATGTTCTTCCCTGTATACAACACCTCTTCCTGTGATTTCACTAACCTGAAAGCATTTCTTAATATCTGGATTAGACTATTTTTTCTTTTATCCCTGGCTCGAGTGTTACAACACAAGAAACTTGAAATCAAATCGCAATGCATGTTTAAACTTGAACTCATAAAATGTTTGCTTTTTTGTTGCCTAAACAGGATAATAAATTTTAAATGCAACAGGCTCAAAGTTCAAAGAGTGACTCCTTCAAGAGCATGAGTCAGAGATGACTTAAAAGCCTTCAGAAAAGTTATTATCCCACAGACTTAAGAGCGGTATCTGTAGATAGTGGCTGACATTACACATCATGTCTAAAGGAAGACACCGTATCCTGAATCTTGGTTGTTTTGGAATTTCAGTTGGTTAATATAGCCATGATCAAAAGAAAAGAAGTGTACCGGATCTTGGTGGTTTCGTCTACAATACAGTTACATTTACTATCACATTTTTCAACAGGATACAGATCTTTTGTAGTCCTTGCTGTACATGTAGGGTCTCATTTACTACACATTTGTAAAAGTAAAACCTAACTGCTGATGTTACATAACTTGCAAGAAACAACAAAGGGGTTTGTAGGAGTTCAGTTTTGTGTTCTTAGCACTGGTGTAAATGATTTGTGAAAATGGCATTACATTTTTTGTAAGTTCTGTATTTAAAATCTGGTTGTAAAGCAACACAGACATATTTATAACTAGACTCCAAGTACAAATGTAGCCACCTTGGTTTGGTTTGTAAAAGACAATCATATTATGACCAGAGGAATTTGAAGATGGTGCCAATAATTGTAAACTGTAGATTTTTGCCAAATCTAAGCTTGTAGAAGAGCAATAGCACACTATTTTTTCTTGCCTTTTCAAAACATATTGCTGGAATTAACTTTCTTACTTCATCTGCACATCAAGTGATACTCACAAATTCTAGAGACTTATGGCTGGATAGAATTAACTTCACTACCCAGCCCCACCCCTTTATAAATCCATTCTTAGTTATTTGAATTTAGTGATAAATATTGCCAAATACCTGTTTAGATTGGGCACATAACAAAACCCTTCCGTTGAGTTTATTTAGCTTATATTAGATTTTCAACAATCAGAAAATTTCATTTTTTTATTATTAAATTTAAATGTTGCTTCACTTTCCAAATTTTATAGCAGCCAAACCATAGAAGACAACACTCTGTCAATACAAAGTATTGTATAAACCATAGCCATAGTTTGGTATTTATATGATAGAAGTACAAATATTATGTGGATTTTATTGGTTAAATAAAACATTACAGCTGGAGTTTAACATCATGGCATGTGCGTAATTTTAAATATGGCACATTTTGGGGAACTTTTTCTCTTATTGATAATTCTGTTAAGGCAAGATTGGCATTTCACACTTCTGTTTAATGTAGTTATGTTCGAAAGACAAGATTCTATATTGCAGTATGAACAACCTGGTACGTCTTATGACTATCCAACATACATTTTGCAGGGGTTCGATAGTTCTATGCCTTCCATTATAGTAGTTTACTTAAACACTTGTATGTATGTATGTATGTGTCATTATTTTTATTTGACCTATAGCTCAGTTTTACAGACAACGATGAGGTAGATTGGTGCTGATCGGGTTCTGACTGGATAAAAACATGCCAAAGTGGACTAATTGGGATAAAGTAACAAAAAAGTGAAATATAAAACAGTTGTCAAAAAATGTACAGGTGGATATCCAATTGTACAACACAGTATTTTGTCACTGGCTTCATGTTATGTGACCATTAACAAATTGAGGAATTTATCCTTTCTTCAACATGACACTGGATGTAGAATTTAAAATTGTTGTCCATTATATTATACAGCAAAGAGATGGTAAATAAATTCAAAACAAAACTGGATCCTCTTTTCATACAAAATATTTAATAAATATTACTTTCAAAAAAATATTGGCAGGAACAACACGTCAAATTCATTCTTAAGTTTGTAACACTAAAGTAAAAATACACAAGGTATCTCCATGATCTCAAGGGTTAACGAATGAGATTAACATGCTAAAAGAGCCTTAAAAAAAAAAGCACTGCAAAAGCACCTATTCCTCAGTTAGGCAAGCAGTGTAACTTGTGACAATTCTACATTGATCTCAATAGGAATTTAACTGTTTAAGTATTCAGTGTCAGCTTTTTACAATTTTTTCATTTTAAACCAGTACATTAAAAAAACAAAGAAAAAAAAGCCATATCTGCATCTGGTTCTTTACAGGGAGGAGGGAGGGGGGCGGCAACATTTAAAAACAAATTGCTGTGCTTTCTTCTAAACTGCATTAATTTAACATGAAACCATTTACCTACAGATAATATTTTGTTCCCTTAAAGTTTTTTTTTGTTTTTTGTTTTTTTTTTGTTTGTTTTGGTTTTTGTTTTTTAGGTCAGACACATCTGTCACTCAGTTTTCTAAATCCAAAGCAGCAAAATTATACTTGTATGATTTTTTTTCACATGCCTTAGTAAGTACTTACACAAAGTGTCCTGGCAAAAATTATACTATAGAAATTGTTCCAAACATCTGACGTTGTACAAAAACAGTTCAGGCATAAATGCCCATTCTATTGTTAAAAAATAAAAAATTCTTTTTAGAACACTTTTGGCATTTAGGCAACATGAAACACAAAATTGTCATAAAAAATAAAGAAGCTGTAAGCTTACAAAGCTATCAAAACCTTCAAATCTAAACAATACATATAAATAAAAAGGAATGGTATTTTAAGGCTCTTGATTATTAAGTTAATAAAATCAAATATACACAGTGATTAATTAAAAAAAAAAGAATAATATTTACATATCTATACAAAGTTCTAGTTTGATACTTTAAATTCTTCATTTTGGCAGCAATGCTGACATTTTTCACCTTCCCAACAAAAAAACAAATATATATATAATAAAAATAATAAATAATTTTTTCTTGATGGCTGCTGTGGTTTGAAGCTGGAAAGGCACTTTCAAATACAGAACTAGTTGTTCATTCACAATAAAAAAAAGCCCATATAAATGCCAAAATTCAACTACAAAAAACAAATAAAGACTATTTGCAAACATTTTGCAAAACCTTACACTAAAGGAATGTCTATTCGGTTCATAAATACTTTTAAAGCATATCAATCATATACATCTGTAACTGGATTTATAAGAGGGCACTTTAAACTAGTTTTGCATAGATGTGAAATGCAGCACTTGGTATTCCAGCCAACCACAGCAATTATCATTGCCAGTGTAAGCCAGCTTGTCAAAACTTAAATTAACACAGGGATTCTATGCAAATAATAACTTTAGACTCAAATATTACACACCAGTTTAAGAACTTCAAACTCAGCCGTCACTGATAGTGAATGGCTATGCACGGCAGCTCTGCTGTCTGCTATACGATATATTCCATCCGATTTAAGCTCTGTGCCGTTTCTAAGTCTCTGTTATCTTGTTTATTTGTCCAGTTTGGATTTTTTGTGGGAGTGGTGTGTGGAGTTTTGTCTTCTCTGTCGACCAGTGTGTATGCTGGCTGTTTGGTGTATCTTGTCTTCTGGTGTTTATCTATGTCTTCTTCTACTTCTGAATTATGCGTCCTAATTTTGGCAATTATTGAGTTTTTGTTTTCAAATTCTTTAATGGAGACACTGCTCGCCGCGTGCTTCTCGATGGGGTTTTTGATTTGGTTGAGTTGTTCGCGTACATTGTTTGTAGTGTTGTCCTCGGTTGCTGCGTGCGTGTGACTGCTCTGCTTTCTTCGTCTACGCGTGCACCACAAGAAGGCTGTGACCAAGGCAAGGATCCAAATGACAATGAAAACAGAGCTTAGCAATGGCACCAAATAATCTGTTAAAAAAAAAAGTAAGCAATAATTAACATTTGCATTCATATTTTGCCAACAAACTCTGATGTAACGCAGATAAAGGCTCAAACTTTTAAGAAACTTTCTTCCCTGTTGATATTTTACCAGATGTTTCAAAATCTGCAAACTACCTACTCGTTCTTTTATAAAAAAGGACCAATACTTTCACTTGCACACAAGATACTGATACATTTTTTGAGAATTTACTCCTCAATTACATTTACCAAAATCAATCAAATATTATTCAGCTAAAACAACTTTAAGTCTAAAATTCTATGGTAATAATTCATTAATAAAACAGGTATGGAAACCTCCCCTTGGTTTATTAAATATGCACAGAAATGTATAGTGTAACAATTTCACTTCAGTGAAGAAGTAATAATAATAATAATAATAATAAAGCTTCTTACCAGTCTTATTCACTGGTTCGCGCCTCTGTACACGAACTTCAGCAATACCTCCAATAATAGTGTTGTTTCCGTCACGTTTACTGACAAGATCAATAATTTTATCAGTTATGTCTTTAATTGGATTCCTGTCCTGTCTCTGGACGTCTGTGGACTTAAAAGAAAGAAAAAAAATCTATTAAGGCACTGTTAGAGGTTTCCAGTCACCCCACTGTACAATAAATAGAATTACAATATTAGAATCCAGGAGTGAAGAGAAAACATTTCTTAAATTCAAATATACGTACTATTGCCACATGAATTTCATTATTAGCAGAAGGTGAGGGTTCACAGGTCATGTAGACAGAATATTCCAAGGAAAGGTTCTTCACAACATAAAGGTGCCTCAGCTCATTGCAGATATGTTCTGTGCTGAGCCCCTAGAACAAAACATACAAGATAATCAGAATACTGAAAAAGTTTTAAAAACACAGTATTTGTAATTTTCAACATTTTAATAAGCTTCTTAACAGGTTACAATAAATGTGTTTAATATTGTATCATGCTAACAACTGTAGTAACACAAATTGCACTCAACATCTAAGCTTTAAAAATGTTAACTTAAATTGTTATCTGAATTTAAGCACGTACAACAAAAAAGATTTTTAAATGAAACCAGGATATGCCTTTTTAAGAGTTACTTACTGGTGGCATCATCTCCTTATTAAATGTGAAAGTGATATTTGCGCAGCTGTCGTCCAAGAAATTGGACCTGGGATGGCATTTGGTTTTAACTGGTGGCTGATTGGAAGGCCAGCATTCACCCAGTCCAGCACAAGGAGGCACAAAGCAGTGGTCATCCTTTATCGCAATGCAGGTTTGTCCAGCAGGGCACTCATTGAGACCCTTACTGTGCACTTGACAAGATTTAGGACCACACCACACCTACAAGAAGGCAAAGCAACATTTTAAAAGATTTGTACTTAAAAGAAATGTACATTATAAACTGGATAACATTTTAGAAAGAAATAAAGAATAAATAAAAGCTTTATGTACCTTTGTACATGTGACTTTTCCATTTAGGCACTGGCATGTATTGCAGTCTTCCTCCCATCTGGAGCCGTCTGATGGGACACGACCATCAGCGATACAAGGCCTTCCTGTAACTGTAACAAGAAAAAGAAAAAAAAAATCCTATTAAAAAACATGGTCAGGATCAAATGTCCTTAACCCAGTAACAATATTTTAAGCTTCATTTATGGAAAATAGCACTTCTTGAAAAGGACCAAAATACAGAGATAGCATCCTAACTCAAGGAAAAGCAAGGTTTTATTGCATTGTTGTTTTTTTTAAACTTGATTCTTACAAAATGGGTAGATCAGCTTCCCCAATAGCTCTGGGAAGAAATTCCAAAAGGTATGCAATAGTTTAGAGAGTAAGTAGTGGGGTTCTGAAAGAATACAGTGTTATACATCCTCAAGTCTTCCTACAAATGTTTAAATAACATACCTGTAATTTTTCTTTTAATTGTTAACATCCTGGCAACTTTTTACACTTATAAAACTTTAAAGTCTGTTTCAAAGCTCTTTTTCAAAATGGCCACTCTAGTGCACTGCGATCTGAGATCTGTCCCTCTAAATCACTGCAGGAAGAGCGATTTTCCGGACCACATCATAGATCGTTACTGCTTTGCTACCTATTTGACAATGTGGGCAATAATCCTTACACTATCAGTGCACTAGAGCGGACATTTTGAAAAGAGCTTTGAAAACAGATTTTAAAGTTATAAGTGTAAAAAGTTGTCAGGATGTTAACAATGAAAAGAAAAATGACAGGTACATTATTTAAACAGTTGTAGCAACACGTGGGGACGGGTAACGCTATATTTTTAGGAACCCCGCTACTTCCTCTTTATGGGACAAGTAACTGATGGCACAGGAAGAAGTACCTCTTTATCAGATCTCAAACACACCATGGGGTGTGCACTTTTAGCAGCTTAGTAATTGGAGCACAAACCCCTAAGGCACAAGACATGGAATATGACAAGAGTGTATCAACAATGCACTACCTTCTTGACATCTTGGGCCGCTACGACCAGGTGGGCAGATGCAGCGGTAACTATTAATTTCATCCACACAAGTAGATCCAAATGCACATGGAGAAGACTGGCATTCATTGATATCTGGACAAAAAAAAAAAAGATCATTTCAGATATGGTTATTCCTTGGGTTTCTTTTTGGCGAAAAAAAAAGTTTGACAAGTATTCTTGCCCAGTGTAATCAGATACAGACCAATACTATTAATAATGGTGACCGTGTTTAATGTTTCAAATGACATATCATCAAGGGCAAAAACACAAACTTTACTTCACATACATATTGTTGTGCAGTTGAAAATTATTTATTCAGACTATAGATTTGTTTACATTCAACTGGTTATTCAAGTGAAAGTTGTTTTGCATTTATGCATCAATGCTGACATTTAAGTATGCAACTGCTTCTGCAACACCAATTTAATTGGAATGAGCACAAACTACCTCAGGCTCTTAGGGTGGATTATAAACTACAGACAATGAGGATATTGTGCTCCATGTTACATATTTATAGGTGGATCAACATTCTGAAGACAATTTTTATAATTAAAAAGGCACTGGTTTTGGTATGAAATCTGCCATCGTATAGCCTCTTCTAAATGTTCCTGACTAACTTAAAACTGAAAATAACTGACAGCATCTTTGATCTTGTGATTGTTAAATGTATTTTTGTCAGTACTTAGAAAAATAAAGCTTCTATAATTGAACAATGAAAGGTCAAACTTATGACAAGATTGACTTAAATATGACTTAGCTATATTTTTGACACAGCTCAATTTAATGAGCATTAAGAAGGATCAAGCTATGCTACATTTTATTACTTACTTATCCGGCAGTCTGGGCCAGCAAAGCCTGGGGCACATTCACATCGGTACCAGTTGTCTCCATCCACGCAAGTTCCACTGTTGTAGCTGGAAAGTAATAGGAAAATAATGTGAGTTTCAAAAGTTCAGTCATAGTGTTCTACTATATTCACTGGAATAAAGTACTCTACTAATTCTGTTATTTCTATGCTTATACTCCCCAACAACAAATTACTGTGTAACAATATATGTTGAAATTACTTACCAGGGATGTGGGTTGCAGTCGTTGGTATCTGTAAAACAGAAAGTTATAATTTAAAACACAGAACAAGCAGCATAAAACCAGGTTACAACAATGTTTTGAATGAATGTAATGGTTGAGTCATGGGCAAGTTTGTGGTGCCAAAGATGTAGTTACTTATTATTATATACTGTTTGCAAAATATATTACATTACCCTCTTTAATTGCTTCCAGGTTTTTATCATAAACATTACTAAATACATTTTTAAACATATGTACACAGGAAGAAATCCTTGTAAAGCAAGTAACAGGAAGACATGAGTGGAAGCAGACACGTCGCTGTTTGGCCAAGAATGTACAGAAAGCAAGATAACATCTGCCTTCACTTATCTAATTTGCAACTTTCTCATACCCGGGTCCAGACTATCACACAGAGTGCCTTAAAGACATGGGCTCAGGTGATGGTTAAGTCTTCTGGAAAACCAGTTCAACTTCTGGTTCCAATTCCATGTTTTTGATTTGAGTCAGGTTTGAACAATGTACTTACTCTGTGTGCAAGTAGCCCCTTCCCAGCCTTCTTTGCATACACAAGTGAAGGAATCTCCGCTCACTACACAGGTGCCACCATTCTCATGAGGGGTTTGGCAGGCAGCTGCTGTTTTTGCTGCAATGGAAGAGTTTTTATTTTTAATGTTCTGGTTCAAAACATCATACAGATTTACAAGAGAAACATTACTACATATTTCTGAATTATAGCATACCTATGTTGCAGGTAGCACCTTCCAACCCTAGTGGACACATACACTTAAAGGTGTCTCCCTCATCATAGCAAGTTCCACCATTGTTGCATGTAGCTTCATCGCACTGGCTTTCACCTGTAATAAATTAACTGCTGTTAGAATCATCAGAACATATTCAGTGGAAACAAAATAAAGGAAAAAACAAATCTAAATCAGCACTTACGGGAGTGGCATGTTTTCCCCTTCCACCCATTCTTGCATTCACAGTAAAAATCGTTAACCAAGTCTCGACATGTGCCTGCATTGTGGCAAGGTTTCACGCTGCAGTCATTGATGTCTGAAATTAAAAACAATGCTTAGCCAAATATTTTAAAACCAGTTTTGCACCACATGCACACAAAGATCAATCTTTAGAAAAATGATCACACAATATTACAGTGTTAGCAAGTTAACTGCATAATGTCATTAAGAGTGACTTTCAAATTAACTGGAATATGGGCTGATTCTAATCACAAAAAATCGGAACCTATCTATGTTTTAAAAGGGATTAAAACAAACAACTTACTGGTCTCGCAGTGAACTCCTTCCCAGCCATCACCACAGATGCACTGGTAAATGCTCACTTTGTCAATGCATGTGCCACCATTTTTGCAGGGATTACTTTCACAATCGTTGATGTCTGCAAAAGGAAAAGAAAAATGGTTAGATGCAACGTTAAAACAATACAGATGATGCAGAGGTTCAACAGACTGTTTGTACAATTATCAAAAACTGATATTAATGCCTTAAACTGTATTTATATATTTACAATTACAGTACTTTTAGCTCACACATGAACAATAAATAGTTCCACATTCCCCTTCACTTTGTAACCAAAACCACAAATGGAAATGCAGACTTCTTGGCTCAGTCGGAGGCCATTAAACAACTTCCACATTGACTAGCTGGGAAGTTATTAATCTTAATGCTGAAACACTCTCCTTGCTTTAAACAAGCTTAATTTACAAAAACTATAATAATGACCAAATTACCCAGCTGCTAGATAAATTAGTGTGTGTTCTGCATGTAACTGGGTGGTGTTTTTCAGGGACGACCTGAAGATTAGACAAAACTTCCCCAAGGCCAAGGTAACACCAATCTACATCTTTCAAGGAAACATTTAAAAACCTACAGCAAACTTGAAGGTTTCAAGTGTAATGAAGAAGGCCATGAGCAACCTCAACATGGTTGTATTCTCCCAATAAAACAAATACATGAATCTTACTCTCGTGGCAGTAAGTTCCCGTAAAGCCTTCCTTGCAGTCACAGGTAAATTTGCCCCCTGTCTGACTCTTGCATCTTCCATGCGGCCCACATACATTTGAGGAGATGTAACGGACCCCTTCAGGTGTGTTGTTAGAGGCTACTGCAACAGTGCAGCTGTCAATTACTGAAAAAAAGTGTGTTAAACATTTTAAGGTGTGTCAATATATATATAATATATATATATATATATATATATATATATATATATATATATATATATATATATCCCTAGTAGCTTAGGAAGAAAACTTAAGACTTTAGCCATAAATCTATGCCAAGTTTTAAGCAACACGGCCACTACCCGCTGCTGTGGTTGATCTGACCTCCAGTCTGTTGTTCACATAACTCAGAAAGGGAAGCCCACCAAGTAATAAGGAAGAACACACACAGAGTTGCTAACATACAGACAGATTTCTTAGATTTAGCAAAAAACCAGAGAAGAAAAGAAACATACCTTCACATGGTGTAGTGCGGCAATGGTCTTTTAAATGTGAGCAGTTTTTTCCTTCATAGTCTTCAGGGCAGCTACAGAAATAGTCTGTTGCCAGGTTGTAACATTGTGCTCCATTCTGACAAGGGTTTGGTTCACAATAATCTATATCCAACTGAAAACAACAATTAAAAGGTTGTAATATTACAGTGAAAACTGTCTAACTGGCACAATTGCAAATTTAATCTCCATAGAAACTGCCAGTTAGGAGTAAATAAACATTACAACTGTTTTTCTGAGTGTAGCTGTTTTGCAATCAGCACTGCCTGCGGCATGTTGAATGGAAATTAGTTTTCCATAAGAACCTCTTTAGCACAAAAATCTCTGGTTTTAAACTACGGCTGACTGAGTACCAGGTATTTAGTGTACAGTTAAAAAGAAAATTCCCTGGTAAGAGGTCCCGATATCTAACGTATGAATTTTACCAACACTCACCTGACACAGGTTTCCAGAGAAACCAGCAAGACACAGACATTGGAATCCATTGACTTCATCCTGGCAGCGACCTCCATTCAGACAAGGGTTGCTTGCACATTCATTGACGTCTTTCTCACACAGCTCTCCTGCATAGCCGGGTGGGCAGACACAATGATAGCCATTAACCAAATCCTGAAAGAAAAAAAAAAAGCAGCATTATAAAAGATCAACATAAAGGGTCCAAAATAATTAAGATTTCCCTGGCAATCAAACAGGGAAGGAATGCTTATAGTAATTCAATCTGCCACAGAGCAAGATTTTTTCCACCATTGCTAAAGAACACAACAACTTAATTATGTACATTTTCAGTGTTTGAAAGTAAAAGTGATGCAGCCATATGTTAACAGTTGCTATTTTTAAACAGCTGCAAAATCAAAAGGACAGAAAAGACAAACAAAAAGGCCACAGTTAACAAAACCTACCCTGCAGGTTCCACCATTCTGGCACTGCCCATGACATTCATTAATATCTGTAACAAGGAACAATTCACAAATTCACATATCTGATTGTAAAAAGGCAATACACTTTTCAGTTACATAGACATAATTCAAGACTCCCTAGCTCTGCCTAGATAAAGTTGTCAGATTTCCTGTATGCTTTCCTTTAGATAAGCTTATTATAATGGGTGGGAAACATCAGCCATTCTCCCAGTGCAGTTAGTGAAACTTCACATGATTGTTTTAACCAAGTTATCAGAATCTAGCTTGCTGTGGACTAATGAGTTTGATAGAATTGTATATTTTCATTCCAGACTGTCTACTCCCTTTCTAAAAACACCAGTCCCTCAGCTTGATACTTTAGTTGCAGATTAACTTGCCGTAGAGGCTTTGAGCACTGTAGAAACATTAAGCCTGCATGTCATTCAGTTTGACCAACATTGTTATGCATATTAATATGTAGGGCACTCACTGGTATCACAGTTTTGGCCATTCCATCCTGGCATACATTCACAAAAGTATCCACCAATTAGGTTGCGGCAAGAGTTGGCATTCACGCAAGGATTGCCATCACATTCATTGGCATCTTCAGGTAAAACATAAAAAAAAAGCAGATCTTTAAACATGTGATTAAACACTTCTCTAAAATGTCTGTCAATCCTTATTTAATTTGTAACTGTAGCAGACTTTAGTGGTTGTCAAAAGTACTTGGCCAGACAGTATTCAAAGTTGATTGTGGTGGGAAAACACATCTTAAAACCAAATTACTAAATTAATTCAGTTAATTATGACTTTAAGTAGTAAAATAAGGATCTCATTTGGTAAAATATGAATTATGGGATTAAATTGATTAAAGAGAGTTGTTAAAGCATCTCCAATGAGCGTCGTGACTCTGGGTACTGCACTCGGTTAGATTAAAAGGGAAACAGCAAGAATGTAGGCAGCTCATTCCTTATGAGATCATCTGAGTTTTGAAACCCAGCTGTACCCTCCTTCCTCTGGAGGAGTTGACATGACTGAGAAGGTGTTGCGTCTTTCCCACAGGAACCCAGAGTAGAAAAGGGCTTATTACATTCCTGGCCCTGTGTTTGTTGTTCTACTTTTGCTGGCTGACACTGTGTAATGTTACAGCACATTTGCAATATTGCTCAACATTTGTTAACAATTATACTATGATATTATTAAAAAGTAAACAAATAGAAGATATATATCTAGCAGCTAGACATTTGGTGAAAACACAAAAAATGCAAGATAGATAGCATACCTATCAAACATGTTTTTCCAGTCCACTGTGGTGGGCAAACACATTTAAATCCGTTAAGCAGATCTTGGCAAGTTCCTCCATGATTACAGGGGTTATGGGCACAGTCATCAATATCTGTGTTTAAAAAAAAAAAAAAAAAGAAGAAAGAAAGAAAAAGGGGGGAGGGTTGTGTTTAAAATCATATTATTATTATTATTATTATTATTATTATTATTATTATTATTATTATTATTATTATTATTATTTCTTAGCAGTCACTCTTATCCAGGGCGACTTACGGTTGTAATAAGGTTATGTGTAAAAAGCATAATAATGTGTAAAATTAATTCATTAAATGTATTTTTCAATAATGTGTAGCCAAATAAAAACACTTACTGGTCATGCAGGACGGCCCAGACCAGCCAGGGGTACATTGGCACTCATATCCAAAACTGGTTTCTACACAACTTCCTCCGTTAGAGCAGGGATCTGAGAGACAAGCATGTTCCGCTGGAAAGGTAAAAACAAATACAAGTTTTACAAAGTGCAATAGTTCTCCCTCCCTTATTTTCTTGCTTTCTTTACTACAATTCTCAGTAACAGCTCCCTGCCATGCCCGTTTTGGACTACCTAAGCTTCATATAATCTAAACAGAGAAGAATAAAGTGCAAATTCTTTTGTATTTTCATTAGCTGTCAGTGATTTCACATAAGCAGGAATTCATCTTTCATGTTAAAGTTGACCTGATCAATGCACCATGACTTACTCCAGACTGTGCTGGGGTTTCATCATTAACAAATTTCAACACTGGTATGGATTCCTACAGAAATTAATTAGGGGTTTACAAACAAGCACTAATGGTTCATTTATCTGGGAATTCCAGATATGTGTCAACATTGTATCCTTGAGAAAGTGGCAGACTTTGAAGGCACAGCTCTCTGTTCCTAAAGCCTGTTTGATTGACAAAAGGCATTAACCCCCCTCCCCCCTCCACATCTCCAGAGCATTACACTCTAAGGAAAGGACAACAACACTATCTCAGTAAACAATGCATGTAATACCAAGGTAATAAAGTTGTCAAACTGAAGGGCATCAGTTTAAAAAAAAAAGAAATCAATTGACGAAAGTATTTTCACCAAGCCGAACTGTAAACAAACCAACCAAAACAAATAAAAATGTGTGCTGAATCAGCAAAAACAAAAATTGAAATTCACACTGGAACGGAGAGCATCAGCTGTTCACATGCTCACTCTTGTTTCATTCGTTCTGTAATATATATGTTCACATCAACATGTAAACTACACTTACACTGTACAATTTATTTTTAAATGTATTTTCCTTATCGGTAAAATACCATTTCTGCAATGTGTTCTTTGTACACATTACATTAAGAATGACTGTACAGTATACAAATAGTACAATCAAATGAATACCCAGTGCATTTTTTACTTTAGCCTATAGGCTACTGTAAATAATAATAATGGTAACACACAAAATAAATCATGCCTTCACTGTACACATCACTGTAGAATTCGGAAATAATAAAATATTATTTTAAGTTGAAATTAAGGAATTTTGTGCATGTTCTTTTTATCCAACTACTTAATAGTACACAAAAAACAAAATAGTTAATGTTGCTGCATTAACAAGCTATGATACCATACAGTACCTTACATATACTGCACACAATAACAAAATAATAAATCCATTTTAAATGTACATAGAATAGTTTACAGTGTATGTGTGGCGGCAAAAAAAACCGGCTATTTTCTCATTTTCTGGGTCATCGTTAGGGCGGAAGTGGCGGCTGCTCTAATACACTGCACGTACTCATTAATACCAAGTTGTTGTAAATTGTCCCAACCCTACTGTACATTATCCTGTTTTTTCCTTTTTATCTATATAACATAAATATATTCTATGATCAGAAAAATGGAGACCAATTCCACTTTTGGAGACCCTTTTTACTTTAAAGGACATACCCTTTTCGCAGGTGATTCCAAAATAGCCTTCAGGGCAGGAACACTGATATTTGTCAGGTCCTGTATTGCTACAGGTTCCGCCATTCAAACAAGGTTGATGAGTTCCACAATAGTTAAGGTCTGAGAAAAAAAAAAAATCATGATTGATACATAGCTGATTAAAAAATAATAAAGGCATTTCAAACAAAATCATGGAACTATTATATGATTAGCTTACTCTTCCTTTAATTCAACAGCAAAGAATTACGGAGATTAGTACCTTTGTCACAAAGCTGACCGCCCCAGTTGGTTTCACAGAGACATTGCCATGGTTCAATGCAAGTGCCATGGACACATCCAGGATGCGGAATACACTTATCACAATACTGCCCTTGCCAACCATAGAGGCACCTGTAAAGAAATTCAAACTTCAGTATTTTTGGTTCTTGTACATTCACAGCATAACATCCTCAAACCTTAGCTCTTTTAATGTGAATCCTGATAGTTTGTTGTTTTCTATAAAAAAAATAAAACAGCTCTGCCAGGGTCTCAAGCCAATTTTGCACAAAAGACTGACTGTTCTTGGAGACCCAGCATGATGTCATGAAGCACAATACTACACTATTCTATCACTAACAACTGAGAAAGAAAGGGTGGGTGTCCACAATAAATCATTGTCAGGACTTGTCAGATCGGACTATAAATTGGAAAGTCCACTACAGACAATAGCCAGGCAACCAACAGAAAACAATATTAACCAAGTTGCAACTGCATTTCTAATAAATGAGAATATTCTGAATCAGAAGCTTATATGCCACTTTATGCAAAAACTATTAGATTAGGCCAATAAACAATTCTGTGGAACTGAGAATAACAATACAGCTTTTGTGCCTTTGTGTGAAGGTTAAGTTTGCAGTCATTTTTATTTTGATAGTTGCCTTTAAAGATACCCTCGTGTTCTCCCTTTATACCAGTCATTTTTATATTAACATTTAATGAGGCAGAATACTGTTAACACTATACACAATCATATTGTTTTCTACAAAAGAAACAGACAACATGACCATTTTGGAACGCTGGAAGTAAACTGTAAGACTCTGAAATTACAGTCTAGTAGCTGTTTTGGGTTTTTTTGTATTTTTCAATAACATTCAAAATAAAGTTCTCATAAGAAATCTGACTAGGCTGATGAATCATAAGCATCTCTGGTCTTGTCAGTATAACCCAGCTTAAAGAGCACAAAGAAAAAAAAAAAATTGGCACTAAGCCAAAAAAAGGATACGGCAGAAATGCTGGGTCATGTGGGATTTAAAAAAGTTTCCTTAAAGATTAAGATACAGAAAGCATTGCATTCATATAAAATCATATTGCATTGTTATCTCTAGGTAGCTGGCTCTTCAAGCTCATTATATATATATATATATATATATATATATATATATATATATATATATATATATATATATATATATATATAATATAGTCGCGTAAAAGCTGTCAAATGCTGTATGTAATTCATTTTTCTAACAAAAAACTAAACAACAAGTTGGATGCTATTAGAGACAATACTCAACCCCTGTGGATCCATGCAAATGACGTGTGGGAAAGTTGCACCTTAAGTAAATATGAGCACCAGTGCGTGTCTGGACAGCAAGTAGGAGGTGAGCTTTAGAAGAGTGTCTAAAAGCTAGTAACAAAGCCTGTTCTTCTGAGTAAGATGTAGCTACCCCAGAGGTCATGTTTGTTTATTCCGATACACAAATCATTGTTGTTGGGCTCAGCCGATTTAAATCTCAGCATCTGATTCACTCAGATGGACTGCATCCAGGCTGAATACTGCTATAACCAATTTGCAATTGCTCATCACAATAAAGATCATTTTTTAAATCACAGTTTAATATTAGAAGTGTTTCTGCACTTTAGAAAATAAAGAAATAAATGTACAAACCCAAAACAAATTAAATGCCTCAAAGTCACATGTAAATATGTTCAATTGTACTTAAAACTTGATATGATATTAAATTCCCATCATTCTGACGTCCCTTTTTATGTAGCCGACAATCTAAAGATGACTAACAGCAGCAAAGTATTGTTAAGTATTAATACCGGGTTCCACCATGCTAATTGTTAAATTGCTTTGGGTACATCTATGAGTTCTGTTTTTCATTGTTTCTTGGCCAGAATGGAAACAACTTCAAAGCATGGCAGAAAAACTTTGCATTCATCAGTGTCTGCTGACAAGATTCCATCCCAGCTATTAACCTCTCAGCACTCACAGCCTGGCTCACAACAGCAAAGGGACCGAGAGATCTTACTAATCCCCTTTTGAAAAATGTTTGACTTCTGCCCATTTATTGACTAAGAAAGGAGGGGGAGGGTTGGACGTGATGTTACAGCCACAGAATATTCATGATGATCACATGAACCATTATAATGCAATAGTTATCCTGCTGAAGCAGCAACAGAGAAAGACAGAAAAGTCTGCAAACTCCCCAGCAGGAAAAATATCACTCTTAAAGGGTTAAACACAAATTGTTGTCTGGGGTTAATCCTTTGATACATTTGTTAATATATGTTATAATGTTACTAAGCCGTTTACCTGCACTCTCCAGGATGCTTACAGATGCCATGTTCGTTGCTGCAGCCCTGACGGCACATAGCTGGAAATAATGAGAAACAAGACAACAAGAGTCAGCATGTTGTCAGTTGCCGACATCTCTTAACTCGTGGGAATGTTTTAATCCCTAACCAGTGCAGTAATCCTACCAAATCCAAGATTTATCTGAGCTCTGCTATCGTTCTGCTGGAAGCAGACTGTGTAGGTGGTACATTGCGATTGCAAATCCACCAATTCATCTTCTAACAATAGAACTATAAATAGGCAACATGCATAAAATATGCTGGTCTAAGACCTAGTGTCAAAAGGGAAGAAGGTAGATTACCAATACTTTTATACTGTTGTTGCAAAGCCAATTAATTGAACATTTTTTTCTGCACCAAACTCTGGATTCCTTCCCCTCCCCCACTTTACAAGTCACAAACTGTTCTAAATATACTGCAAAACTTCAGCTGTCAATATTCAGCATTAGTATGATTATGCGTTATTACTGTACCTGTATTGCAATCCGGTCCTGACCAGCCCTCCAAGCAGGTTTTGTTGCCATTTTGATCACAGGTATAGTGCCCAAAAAATGCATCCCTTGGCCGACAAAACTTGTTGCATCCAAAGCCATAATAGTGCTCATCACAAGTTACTCGAATTTGGTACTCAAACTGGCCGACAGGGCCGTTGCGTTTTAGAGTTTGCCACTGACGATTTGGGTTGATCATACCCGAGTGGACATCCTTCTCAATCACATCTACTCCAGCATCTGTTCAGTAAACAATAAACACAAAAAAATTACAATTTGAACGATCAACAACTATGCAGCAGATGCTATTTTTTTTTATTTTGGATTGTTCTTAAAAATAATTTACTACCCTCTCTGTGAGTCAAAAGTTACATAAATTTCCATTTAAAAAAACACACACTTCTCTTCTAGCTAGCTTAAGAACCAGTTAAAAAGGTTCAACAAATAAATGCAATTAAGAGTGGTTGAAAAAAGAAACTGATTTTATAAGCTTCAGTTCTCTTCAATCACGTAGGTTTAATCAGTGAATGCTGTTTCAGGTCTAATATTACAATCTTCAAAGGCCATGCCTTTCATTTCCTAAATTCAAAACAGAACCGCAGTTACCATAAATTACAGAGTAGCAACACCAGGCTGCTGCGTAGACTGCTGGCTCATTGCTATGTTCTGGTATTGAGAGAAACTTTACAGGATAGACCTGAAATGTCAAGTGCTTGCTGCTTCTGAGGTTGAGGTGTTAACAGTAAAATGCCCTCCTAGATGGCAAAGATGTAGACATTTGACATGAAATTGATATAAATTATCTCATTTCAAATTTGGCGAAGAAACACTGTGTGAACTAACATAAATTTAGATCTTGAATTACAACCCTTAATGGGCCCTCAATCTAAACAAACTGTAGGATTTGAGCAAATCACTAAATGGCTTTAGTTCTTCAATGTGGATTCCTTAGCTCTTCTCAAAGGTTTTCAGTGTTTAGAACGTGTACATCTCACATAGTCAAACAAAAAAAGAAAACAAAATCTATTAATAGCTGCTGTTTTCTGGTTTCTTAAAAGCAGAAAGTTTAAATTATAATCTGAAATAATATTTCACATTAGTCTGGAATACTATACACATCTGTGGTATTTCACTCTGTGTCTGGACGGTGTGACTGCAACAAACTGCCGCTACCTTATGACCTGCTGCCAGCAGCACTTGACTGTAGGGTGAAGATACATAAAAAGACATCCAAAATATCCCAGCACCTCTAGAAAAAGGACGAATCTGACAGCAAACTGTTACTTCATAATCAACAACCCTGAGAAATGGTCATATCTTAAATTTCTTTGATCTCAGCTTAACATTGGGAAAGTGCATTATCAGTAGGACTTAATGCTTCAATTTAAGAAAAGTGTCCCTGCTCTGCAGATACCTGCATTTTTAATATGAAAACTTTTTTTGTTCAGGGTTTTACTGTTAATTACAATGTGCCCAGAGTTTTCCATAAACCAACAATGTTTTTTTTTTTTAACATTAAAATGTCCTACCTTAGCTACATAAATACATCATAAAGTGGGCAATATGACACAAAACTTTTTTTATCGTAATCTTTTAAAATTGCTTTCTTTTGTCATGGCAGTTTCAAAGATAAAATCTTTGAAGCTGCAGTATGTTAAGCTTTTCACATGTAACACTGTATGGATCTGCAAGAGATGCAAGATATAAAAACATACAACAATATTTCAATATTTTTAAAAGGATTTGCTTACGCAGTTAAAATACATTGTAATTTGTAATTTACAACAAGCCACACAATGAAAATGAGGTGATACTGCCCCGCTCTCTCACCAATGTGTCTTATTTCATAGATTTTATAATTTCATAGAATTGTGTGTCTTTTGGGGTCCACTGAAAATATTATGTCTGCACATTTCATAATACACAGCTGGGCTTGTATCGTCTGGTAGAGGCCATGTACCACAATGACCCTAGCTAGCACCTGCTATTAGCCATCCACCATATAAAAACATTTCATAACGAAGTAAGGCATGCCCCCCCAACCCAACCACTACGCCCCCAAACACACACTCTCTCTTTCCTTCCTCCTGCAAGAGCCCCATCTGTCAACGCAAACTCTTTAACACAGGGAATAATCTACAGTTGGGAGAAGAACAGAAAAATAAACTTCCAGCCTTGTCTAACCAGAGTTGCTCCGAGGTTAAAAATGGGCATTCCCAGAGCGTGTAACATTTCTGTTGGGACTGAGAAATGTAACTGATCTAAGAAAGAACAGGCTTTCTAACTCTCTACAGAGAGAGTGAAAGAGCCTGGATTACAAAGAAAAATACTTTGGTTTTTTTAATAGAATTCTTAAACTTCCATTCAAATATAAAAACAAAATCAACACATTACTTACCGTTGTTCGTGTCATTGTTGAAATCCAGGGCTTCGACAATCAAAGTGTAGGACCTCTGTGGAATAAAATAAAACAAATGTGTCATCAAATGAAAATAGCATATTTTTTTCTACAAGAATGTATTACCAGGCACTGATGAACACTTGTAAATCTTCTGCAAAGACTGATAATTATATGACAAGCCATCCTGTAAGTCTACATGCATTCTCAGAGCTCATTATGGTTTAGACACTTGTGGTTGTCTTCATCTCAAGTCCCCTTATCCGGTCTGACTAAACAGACATCTCAATTATAGCAACTCTTCTAAGTAGTGACTAATACTTCTCAGGTATTTAATCAGGAAGTACAATTCTGTACCCCAAAATATAAACAGTGGGTTGGGTGTTGGTCATTCAGATATTAAGAGATACATCAAGCTGAAACTTCAAAGTTATGTGTGTGGTTGTGTTTTTTTTTTTAAATACACAGGACTGTGCTGTGTTCATATGCTGAGGAGTGAAATGCAATCCCAAACAGTGACTCTAAAACAAAATATGCTTAGTCTGTAATTATAAGGGACATATCCAGGGCTATTTAGAGATAGTCAAAGCACACCTCAGCAGTGTAATATCAGGTTTTCTTTATTTCATCACCTCATTGAAATGCTTTGTCTATCTTAAGGCCATCACTGCTCTCACAAGTATCTGATAACAGTCAAAATAAGTTATAAACCTCAGCAAGGGAAAGGGAGATTTCAATTCAACCACCAAGGACTCACTGAACACCTACTTGTCACATTTACAAGCATACTAGCCCCCCAATGGGAACAATGAAATTCCCAGTAATGATATACAATAATGTTGTCCTCTGTTTTAATCAGACCCCTACCATTGTTCTTGGGAAGTATCCAGCAGTTTTTATCTCTTCCCACCTAGATAAACAGACCTCATACCTGGAAAGCCTTTTTGTTGTGTAGGAACTGCCTCAGCATTTTGTTATTTATAATGTTACAAATTAGGAGTCACGCATGTTTACCATTCGGCACATTTCACTCCTTTATTCTGCATACTGTAGTAAATATTCTTATAATGCCATTCTGCAAATGAACCTTTTCAACAATGCTGTAATGAGCACTTCTTACACAGCCAATTTACAGAAACAAATAAGAGCTTTATATGGAAAGGTAAACAGCTGCCAGGTGTATGTGCAACACCATACTCATAAATCAGTGCAAGCTTGCTTTCTCATGCCTCCACACAGCACGTAATCATGACCCAACATCTATTTTGTTATAGACACTGTGTTGGAATGATGCCTATAGTTTCACTTACTGATAACTGTGGGAAAATACTTCCAAACACAAGCAAATTTGGGCAAGCCTGGACAAGTACCTAGTGCCTCCTGTCATAGGGCTATTAACCAGCAACCTGTAAATTAATATATTAAGAATACCGCCATTTAATTGCAGCTAATTTGTGAATATTATGTTTCAATATAATAAGAGACAAGATCTTTATAATATTCTTAGACGTTAACACTGTCATTATTCAGAGCAAGTTTGAGAAGAATATGTAGAAAATAGAGATCACACCCCTCAAAGATAGTAGAAGCTGAAGCCAACATTGTAAACTATGAGATTAAATTTTGAAAATATTACAAAAAAACGCAGGTTCACCCAATTAATCACACTCCATGATTCACGGTCAGGTTATCAGTTGTGAATACCTAAGGCATCGAGGTTTGTTTTTCCCCCCATGTTCAGCGCTGACCCTTTTTTTCAATCTTCAAAAGTATCCATTTCTAAAAGCTACAGAACCAAATTACTTGATCAAATGTCAGACACGACCAGATAAAGAGACACTTAAGCTGTGTTCACACTTGTATCGGAACGATACTGGTAAAATTTGTTTCGGTTTAGAATATACCGATATACCACTTTCTGTCCTAACTCACTTTTCAACACCAGTACAAGATTGATACTGTTGTGATATACCTGCCCACATTTAAGATGCTTTATATTGACACACTTACATCAGATATTCTATTACACCCAGATACTCAACTGCACTGATTCTCTATGGGGACCTTCGTCATGCTGTGTGCAAAGGGTTGTGGGATATAGAGCTCAGGAGAAGATTTTCTATTGACTGTCAATGGAGCGGTGTCGGATTGAGCTGCTTTGAGCTAATTTTATCGATGTTTAAAAATATATAAAACTTGTGAAGTCTATTTTACGATTGTAAGTCGCCCTGGATAAGGGTGTCTGCTAAGAAATAAATAATAATAATAATAATAATAATAATAATAATTTTACTCATGGCCAGGGTGTCTTGACGAAAAACATAACCTGTGGTAATGATGACAAACGTAATCTATAAGAAAAAAATACATTTTTCTGAAGTTTGTAACATTTTTTATATATGTATTCTTAGCATCTGAAAAGAATTCAGAGTTTTGCCAGTTCATCCAAATGGGTTTTTGTTTTTCATATATTCAGATTGGCCAAAATAAAATAATGTCTTTAAGAAGCAATAGGCTATTTTGTATTTTCCACACTTTTTATAGGTAAATATTTAGAGCAGCAACTGCAATTGAAATTCTTAAACTCCAACGAAAGTCAGGAGAATAAGATTTTTGCCCTAAGTAACGCAGGTCACACTTTATTGCCACATTAGAGATGGCATGTAATACAAACGTATCATTACAGGCACAGCTGCCAGAAATGTTTTCCTCAAAGCTTTTTCAGCCAAGCCAGGCACTAAAGGTTCTACTTTTTTTCTTTCTTTTTCTATGTTACAGCTGTCTTGCTGTTGCTAAATGATGGACACAAAAATACCACTATACAAACTAGGAGTGTGTAACATTCATTAAACTGGGCCGACGTCTGACCTGGCAAGCCTTTTGGAATAATGAGTATTCTGTGAATATGTAATATGCTGAAGTTGCCATTATGTGAAGTAAGGCCATAGTTTGTCTGGGAGCCGAGCTCTGCTGAGTCTACTGCTGCTTCCTGTTGCTTGTCCTGTATTAGCATTATTTCTGGATGGGGCCCATTATGTTCTGTAATCCTCGCTGCAGTCAGTTTGGGCATGCTATTGTTCTTGGTTAATATTAGCTGTGACTGCTCCTGTCTGGGTGGCCAGACCGTAATGTTTTTTAAACTCAGAAAGTACGGAGAATAAACCAACCGAACACAAAACTAAAAACCAAAAATCTACACAGCAACTGGATTTTTTTTTTTTTTTTCCACAGCTGCATACGGATTTTTATATGAAGATAACCTGCTATATTTATAAGTACAACATTGCTTTTTATTAAATCACTACAAGGAATTGCCTATCAATCATCTATTCTAACACTACACCTACCTGCTTAAAGAATCCATTGATAAACTCACTAACTGCAGGGTAAGCAAGGTTTGTAGAAGGAATACCTAGTAACCAGCCAAGCACAACAGTCAGGTTCACAAAGAGCAAGCCTAAACAAGAGGCCTCTCCACTTACTTACCTTAAGTACATAAATCCAGGCTGAGCTGGTAAAGGACTCTGAACATTTATGACCAATATTAACAAACTACATGCACCTCTGTCCTCCACAGAACAGTGACATTATGTTTCCCCTACTGACTGAAACTCGTACCAGATTGATAAAACAGCACCACTAGAGAACTGATACTGGGCATGCAAAAAACATAGGCTGTATGAAAGTGTAGTTGTCAGGTCTACACATGGCTGAATTTTAGGCTTGGTGGTTTTACATATACTCTGGGATCTGTGTTTACCTGATCAGACCGTATTCAACTTTAGAACAAAGGTAAATTAAGATCCATCCACCCAAAGCCACAGCAGATCTGTCTAATTAATTTCCTCAATTACTTTATAAACATAACATCCTTTAATTTCTTAAACTAAGATGTAAGCATTTCAACATAGGCTCTTACATCTTTAATGAGCTAGTGAAATCTGCCTTTTTTCAGGATTTGTTGTGCTTTTTAATAATGATATAAAAAGCCTTCACACCTAAATAACTATTATAGACAGGATGCCAACATGGGCCTTAATGTTTCAGTTTTTCTTTCTGCAGAACTATCTTAATAGATGTTTAGTGGGCAGAATCCCTGCATGGAATGCTCCTTATTTTTCAAAATAAATAAACTAAATGAAACCAGAAACATGCAAGTCAGGGAATCAGGGCTGCCAGCTTTGACCCGCTCTGAGTTTGTAACCTGACCGACTGCATGCATCGAAACCTCTTTAAAATAAAAAATAAATATTAAATAATATTATTGAAAGCAGTTGGCAAACCGATGTGTCTGATTTCTTTGTTTGTTTTGTTCTTTTTTTCTTTTAAAATGTCCAAAATAATGAATGATGCAATATTAAAAAGAATAATGCATTTTATTGGCAGCATATAAATAATTTTCTAATAGAATGCATTTTTGGAGAGCTTTTTATAATGCAGTATGAGAAGTACGGCTTCTAAAGGAAAAGATACTTGATTTCATTGAAACTGATCCAGTCACTGCAGGTGCAGTATTCTTGGTACAATCAGTTCCTTTTCTTTGAGAGTCAGTTACCCTGTTCCCTAGCAACTTGTTCAAACCACCAATCATTTAAATGAATTTACAGCCCACCATCTCCACACCCATCATCACAAGGGTATGTAAAATCTTGCACGACAGAAAGGTAGAAAACAATGAATTTGTAAATAACTCAGTTACTTAGCTGTAACATGACTATACTTTCCTGCCTCCCCAAATAACATTTAATTTTCAAAACATTCAACAAAACAAAACCAAACAACTGACCTTGCGTTGCTTATTACAAATCAAAATTGCTGGGTAAAGGAAGCATGCAACATGACAATATCTAATAACAGCCCTCTCAGTAAAAGAATATTGGAGCAGGTCAGAAAAAGAATATTGGAGCAGGTCAGAAGAGGAGGAATTTCAAAAAATAGTTTCTGGGAAACGCCTTTTTCTTAACAATATGACCCAATTGACCCAGTTTTTTTTTCTTTTGTTTTTAAACAGTTTGCGGTCCTATGTCGTACCAGGTCCGACATTACAATTTTCCCTTTTAGTCCGATGTCGGACACCGACATCATCAAAAAGACGTCAAGCACAGGTCTCTAGTCGTTTTTTCTCTGAAAAAAAGCCGAGAAAACCTTTGAATGTCCGAGTGAGAACGATAGGAGCCGAGAGAAGCCGAAAAAAGGGGGCGGATCTGAGCAATACACATAGCCCCTGTACCAGAGATAACACGGACATAAACAAACAAGATAGCTGTTTCCGCATCCAGCGCTAATATATCACGGACATCTGCAGAGCTTTTTGAGATGTTATAGTAATAAACTAATGACTTGGATCGCATTATTAAGGAGTTTGGTGATAAAACAAGTGATCAGGAGAAGATTTATGAGTATGCACGACTATGAAGAGGTATGTGATAAATACAGCGAACAAGGGTGGAGCGGGGCTGGAGATGCAGTACTGAGTGTCCTGTTGATATGACTTTTTTTCTGACTTTTTAACCTGTTTTACTGTGAAAATAAATAAATAAACAGCGCGTATAAAATAAACAGCGCATGTGAAAATAAATTACAGGCGCTGAATAAATGGACCGCAAAGGGTTAAAAATGGGTCACTTCCTCCTGCTGTATTCTATCGCACTTTAAAAAGTAGGCAACAGGTGTTTTTCAACCTGTCACAATAGGATTCTTCAACCCCTTTAACAATTGTTTGAGGAACTATATTATTTCCCCAGTTATGCAAACATCCCCGATTCCCATATCCTTCCCAAATGTAAGGTAGTAGCAACAGCAAGGACTCAAAATATCTTAAAATGCAATTTAAACCTCTGATGTTTAAATGACACATTATTTGTAAAAAATAAATGAATAAATAAATAAATAAATAAAATAAACCACAACAAAAACAGCAAAGAATCTTAAGCACCGTTTTTTTTTTAAAAAAATGTGTTTCTTCTATTTACATGTACATTTGTAAAACAATACCAAGTATCCGCTATAGCTTATGTCAAACACAAAACACTATTGCATGGTAAATAGGTACCGGTAAAAAGCGAAGCAAGACGTGAAGAGCGTTTTTTTGTTTTTGTTTTTTTATATAAATTAAGCCACTCTGCTAAGTAAATTCAAAGTGGTATATCAGTGCACACTAGACCTTCACCTCATTGGTACAGCAAATGGTCCGACCACCTCACATTGATATTAAATTCCTCGTTGCTTAAGCGGGAAACTGGCCTCCACAGTGCCAAAAAGACATTAAAATGACAGTGTCCCCTTTTTTTCATAGGTCAATTTTTAATTCATATACGTTTATGACTAGTTAAAAAAAAAAAAAAAACTTTTGAACTTTGACCTGTAACAGCAAAGTACTCTTTCTTTTTTTCTTTTTTTTCATTAATACACTGCAATATGTTTTGAAATGTAATTTATAATTAAGGGAAGTTGTAGCCGCCTCAGTGTCAAAACATATGTTGTACGTATTGTCAGCGCCGTGAGATTTTCCTCTAACTTACATTGGCACACAAATCGTTATCAAACCCATAAAAGTTTTGACAGCTGCATGGATAAATTAAACTGCTGTTTCGCAGAACCTTACTTGCAACTCGATGATTGGTCAATATGTAAATCAAGTTCGGGCCAGGCAGTTCGGGTCCCACACTTGAGCCCTCCTATTCTGCCAAACGCTACATTTTAACTTCATAAAAACTTGAAGTACAAAATGTTAAGCGGTACAAAAACACCAAGATGGTGGTAGTGTATCTGTATTCTGAATAAAGAATGCTTATAACAATAAATGAAGTTGGGAGTACCACCCACTCACCGGCCAAGCAAAGCTGAAAGGCAATACAATCCTGGCTTTTTCTTTATTCTTGATGTGCTTCAAAGAAAATGTATTTCCCCCGATGACAGGGGTAGATCCGGATCCAAAGCTGCAAGGCCCTGCTGCAGAAACTCTGGACTGGTATTCCTTCAAGCAGACTTTGAAATAAGTATCACATTCATCCCTCATACATTTGCTATCCCCAGCATTCCGAGAGCCATCGCAGCAGAGCCCGTTCTGTAATTCACCATTCACATTCTGCATCGACAAGATTTGTAACTCGAAATGCCCCGATGCTAAAGACACCTGTTTAAAAACAAAACAGCTAAAGTTATAAACCAATTAAACTGCATCTTAAAAGAAACAACATTTAGGCAATATATAAAAATCTCAAAAATCACGATATTGCACAAGCAACCAGAACCCTCCCCCTTCTAAAAAGACAAAAAATAAATAAACATAACAAAAAACACCCACTAAGGATTAAGACAGAAGGAACAATTAACTTCTTAATTCATAATTTCAGAAACACGAATTCCAAGGCATTATTCTTTATCGTTCAGATTGCACTAAAAAAACTCCATGTTACATCTGTGTAGATGTCAAAGTGATTTAAAGTGTTGCAATTTCCCCAAAATAAATATACAAATATGACTTCCAATGTTTCAGTCGGTTTACAGATCCTGCGATAGCAAGCAGTTCCATCAGATGAAAACGCTTGCTTACAAGAAAATCATTGTCCGTATGCAGAGATATTATTAGCAATTGTTGCAAAATCAGACCGGTTAATTTTCTGCAAAACAGCTGGTACAATACAACAGTGCATTCCCATATACGCAGGCTTTCACGAAACTCCGCACGTACCTTGGTCCGTAAGCATAGTAAAAAGGCATTTAAAGAAAAAGCAGCGAGAACTGAACTCAGTCTTAAAATCATGCCTTCTGCTGTTGCTGTTGTTCGCTTAGAAACTAAAACTCTGGCCGACTCTGGGCTCTAATATACTCCCCTCCGATTTGAACATGCACGAGTGGAGAACAACAGTTTTTCAATAGAGCGCCGATTTGAAATGCAAAACAGCCTGCCTTCTTTTATTGCTTTATTCTTCTGCAGCCTTTATTATTATTATTCTTATTGGGTTTTTTTCTAATCAGCTGCAAGACAACAATAAAACACACGCGCAAAGTACAGCTTCGTCTGTGAATGACAAAACTGCTTCATCTATACAGCAAGTAGAAGTGGGTGGGGTAAACGCATGCGTCTCTTTAATATTCAAGATATGGGCAGGTCGGACGATTAAGACCACACCCTTTTCTTAAATTCTCTTGTCTTGAGGAGAAAAGTGAGATACAAGCATTATCTATTCTAGATGAGAAAAATAATATACTGGGGAATCAGAAATGAGCAACTAAGGTCCTTCAGTGGGGTGACTTCTTTAACGTGCACCTGCTGTTTAAAATAAAGATTTGTCGTTTTGAGGGTTATTGTTTTAACTGTCGTTTGTATATTGTATTTCCATTTGCTATTTCAATAAAATAATAATTGACAACCATATGAGATGTGATATGAGATTCCTATTATGGTTCTGCACAGAAATGGCCGTACAATAGATTACCTTAAGCCTAGTCGTTTTGTGTTTATTGCACTGTTTACTTAATAGCATTATGTTGTATATGAAACAATTGTAAAATATTCAAGGTTCCTTTAATGGCCCTAAAGAATACACATCACATCTTACTTTAACTGGGTGTAGTTGTCACAAACCAAGCCGTGAATTTGTGTACTGGTAATATCTTATTACAACCTATTCTTTGAGATAAATAGAGGAAACCGAAGTGGTTTATCAGTGTGATATAGAACCCCCTTGTTTATTAACTTCGGTTTTGACGATCAGTATTTAACAGGAAAACTGAACATGCAAGCTGCTTCCAAATATATCCTGACAGCGCAATTACATTTCTTAAGTGTCATTATTACATATTTTCATAACATGTAACGACAAACGACAAAATCAAGATATTAAAACAAGAATCATCAATAAAACTCTCACTTTTGCATTTTCCCACACTATAAAATATGCCTGGCGAAATTAGTTTTCAAAGCATAAGACTGATATTTAAATTTAATATCACTAACGGCAGCGTTTTTTTTTTTTTTTGTAAAATTATTTTATTTCTTTTTTCAAGAATTCTGTGTTGAATTGATATAATTATTGTAATTGTCAAAGACACTTGAAATTAATGAATTTGTTATTATGAACCTGTTCCGTGCAGTCACGCCAATATGGTTATCTTCCTGTAGGCGTCCCCTTGAGTTCATCGCGTTCACAGCTCAAAATCCAAGACAACAAAACAGCATCTGCACTGCGCAACTCAAGTTACCTGTGTATGTGGGAAAAAGTACTGACGCCCCCATGCATAACAAATAATGTAATACTATTTATGGAGGGGGTGTTTTTAGATTACATGTATCCTTAAGAAAAAGAAAAAAAACGGTATGCTATATTTAAGATAGAGACTATACTGTACTGGTATACATTTTAGATGCATATAAATTAGTTAGTTTTAGGAATCACAGGTAAATGTTTTCAATATTTGAGAAAAGGGTTCCTGCTTTCCATTTTATAAATAATTAATTTCAACACCACCGTGATGTAATCACAAGGATAAAACACAAGTTATAACAAGGCATCTCCATGAAGTGCAAAACACAAATGCAAATTAAAAAACAGAAATACAAATGAAAAAAAAAACCCACAAAGCTTTCGCCTAAAAAGAAAGTAGCAGTTTTTATAGATTTGTTTAGTGCTTAAGATTGAATCAGTAATGTGCTGATATCCTACCTAATGGATATGTCACCTGTACTAGATAAAACACTTCCCCTTGACTAAGAACATGTGCTACCACTGTTGACCCAAAATGTTTACCTCTAATAAGATGTGATAATATTGATTAAAAAAGCAACTGACAGTTATTAAGGTAAAATATCGCATTCATCCTGTATAGTATTAATTACAATGCATGGCACTATATTTGGGGATATAAATGAAAACACTTTTGAACATACATACATGCTTCAAATGCCTCAACATTTAAACATTCATAATCTTAGTTATACCTGAAAACAGTTTACTTTGAGCTATTAAATTATGGCTATTTAGCTATACTCTTTTTAATGATTAGAGCATTAGTATTAAAATCAAAACACAAACATGGCTATCAGTAATGCTTAAGAAATGTTTCAAAGCAACATGTAATCACTTTGTCGTTGCCAGAAATTCTGACAGGTTTAAAGGATGCAACAACAGCAAAAGTAGGGCCTACATCGAGTTTAGCCTACAATAATAATAATAATAATAATAATAATAATAATAATAATAATAATAATAATAATAATAATACCTCACCTCTTCGTGTGAGTAAGGATCTTGTTGATTCGACTACATAACATCTGTTATACATCCAAAACAAGTATACAGCTTATGATACCACTAAGATTTTGGCAATCGGGCAGATTAATCAAGCATGTTTAAAAAGGCCCATTGAACTTAACTACAGGCAGTAAACATACAACCACCATTAGCTAGATCTTTTTACCTCTAGAATGACCAGTTATTTTGGCGGAAAGCCCATTATTTACCTACCAGTGATCTCTTAGGGGAAAAGCCCCACTATAATGGCCATAAATCCGATTTAAAATTAATGGACATCGTATAAAATATTTATTGGAAGCACGCGTTCCAAACATTGTATTCTGTATGACAATGACGAGCCAGCCCACGTAGGGTGGGGGGCACAATCATAATATAAACTCTCACAGGTCTCGAGACCCATCTGTTGTATGGCTCGTGCTAAATCAATGCAACAAATTGCAATTGAAAAGCAGCACACAGACTCGGTGCGTAATGTCCTATCTATCGTTGTACAACTCTTCAGAGGTCTCTAATGTGAGTTTCAAAAGAATCAAGAAAGGAGAATGGGGTTCCATAAACCATTATTAAAATGGAGACTCCCAGGAACAAAAGCAGCGGTCTTTATTCTTAAATCAGAGCAGCTGCAGCCTTCCAATACTGTGGAACTCCATGAAAAGCTAGCAGCTTTTGAAAGAGATATGGGCGTTTGAAAGTGTTACTGCAATAATTGTTTGACATTTGCTTTTAACAACATAAGGGGTTTAATGAGGAAAAAGTGAGGCTTTAATTCAAAAAGATTAAGTCAATACTAGCACTAAAATGCTGTAAATCTACACTTCCTGACAACGTTTATATATATATATATTTTAAGAGAAGGTGAAAAGTCTTGAGTTGAGGTCTTTTTTTTATAACTTCAGTCACAGTCCAGACAGGCAAGGCATTTTGAAAATACCAGTTGGGCCTTCAGAAAGAAACGGTTAAAAAAAAAAAAAAAAAGTATATTTTTAAAGCAACTTGGCGAAAGCAAACCTGGCGTCCAGTGGTAATGTTGATCAAAGAAAACTTTGCAAGTGATGCAGAAAAGGAGTAAAATATCAAACAAAAAAGGTGTGAAGCCAGGCAAAGCTTTTGTGAGTGGATAGGCTGTCTTCAAATTACACAGAAAGTGGCTTCACAGGAAAATGCATCATCTTGACTTGTCCAGTGCTTGAATTAAAATATTATAGTTTTTCTGTACAAAAAACCCTATCACTTTTAATGACAACAGGGGAAAGAAGCAACAAAGGAGGCCTAGCTACACTGAAATGCACTGAATGGAAAATAGTAATGCATATCAATCATGTTAATTTAAGAGCTTATACATTGTTGTTTCTTGTTTTTTTTATTTATTTATTTATTTTTTAAACTAAATATAGTTCATGCTTTACTCTGGAGTATTGGTAAATATGGCTGCAATGTGTAGCTAAACAACTAATGTATATTTTAGGTAACCATTTAAAATGTGTAAACTGAACCAGGATTTCACCAAGTCTGAGAAACACATCCTATTCCTAAACGTTTCTTAATTCTTATATAATATAACATAAACAGTCCTACAGTTCCTGAAATAAATATTGGAATATGATATTAAACAATGTGAAAAATAATGATTTATAATGTCACTGGAAACTTCTGGCAAGAACAGTCTTGAAGAAAAAACGGCCAAAGATATCAATGTTATTTTTTTACTGGTGACCTGAACATACGATCAAAGGTTTCAATGTCCAAATTGTTTTGAAATATAGGAAGTTGGAAATTAAGTTGTTATGTGGTCAAGCTGTTTATATTTGTATGCTGTATTATATCATTAGTTATTGTGTCTGCCAACTTTCAGTATCATTGATTTCTACAAAAATGTATTTATTAATATATGTAGTATTGAACACATCAATTCATGAATCACTCACTGATGAATAAATCAGAATAAATTTAGAGAGTGAGTTGTACCCAATAGAAAAACTCCCAGCCAGAATGCTTATGGAATAGTTTCAAAAGCATACCAAACCCAGTTCTTTTTAAGTGAAATATCAGCAGTCCCTCAAATAATCTTTAGTTTTACTTTATGTTCAAACTTTTCAGCTTACACTCTTATTACATAAAAATATCATTAAAGATAGGGGTGTGGATTTTTAGAAAACCTGCTATTGGAGACAATTTTCAGAATTGAATTCTACTGTGCTGCATTTTGTGTTTATCATTTAGGAAAGGTACCTTTTACAACTTCTAATAACAAAATTATTTCTGACAGATTTACTAAAATCACAATATCAATACAAAACAAGCAGGTTGCTATGACAAAGTATTATGATCAGTAAGTTGAACAAAAAATATTAGTTTTAAGACTGCAGTAAAAAGCGTTTCATTTAATACAAATAAACCAAAAAGACATTTCAATAAAATGACAGTATTTTTTCTTAAAATGTTTTGTCACATTTCACTAATACAAAAATGCATACACTTGAATTGTAAGTGGTTAAACCCAAACAAATCAGCTAGTAGAAAACAATTTGACAATTCTTTCACATGAGCATTCTATTATTCAGTTGTACAATATGTGTATTTGATCTGTATTATACAGGAAGTATACAGGTTTTTATATGCAACACAGTGTTTTTTAAAAATTTTTATCCTGTATCCTGTGTGAATGATTGTTTTTATATAGAACAACATATGAAAATAACTCTTTTTTAGGGGTTCATTGTTTTTGTTTAGTTTTTTTTTTCTACTTTAAATTGTAAAAGCAGTAAAGGTTTGTTGTCTACATATCTCTAGACCTAATTAGGGTGTGTGGCTTTGACAAGTCAATAAAAAGCGAATTTATGTTCTCAGACTAGTAGTGTGTATTACAAACCATAGCTGCACCAGCGTTTACTTGAAAAAAACAAGTCCATGTTGTGTGAAAAAAAAAATGTGTTTTTTTTTTTCTTTTTTGTTTTTAGAATTCTACATAGATTGTTAGAATTGTGAGATTTTTTGCTTATACAGTATGCAGTTTTAGTCTTGTATAGGTGAATACTGTAGGCGTGGGTGAGAGAGAGAAATCATTCATGGGAAACAAATAAAGCACTGCGCTTGCAAAGGAACCTTCCTAGATGGCTTTTATCTGTCATTGTTTAGAATATTTCAGCAACTGTAATAATAATAATAATAATAATAATAATAATAATAATAATAATAATAATGTTTAACTTCACTAGGACTTGTTATCTTCACAAGATAACTGATGTTGTACATTAAAACATGCTTTTATTCACTGACAATTCAAACACTGATGACCTTTCAGTGTTTGTTTGTGTTTACTTTCTAAAGCTTCTCTGATTATTGTAATCATATATTGATGGTGCAAGTGAAAACTGCTGCAACTAAATACTGTACATTCCCAAAAGTTGCTAAGATGTATGAATAATATTTTATGGACAAAACTCACATGAAAACAACAATATCAATGTAAAAATATATATTTTTCCATAGTCTTAGAATGTTATCCATTAATTATTTATATACAGCTGCAGTTGGTGACACAATAAAAGATGACCCATGAGTATGTTGTTGTTCAACAAAGCTGTTCTGGCTGCTTGGGTTGAAAATAAATTTCTGAAAGCAGGTGGCAGTCTATTACTTCAAGTCTGAGGATCATGTAGAATCTACGAAGGATGTTTTTTGTCCTCCATTGTATTACAAAAAAACAATGCTAACCTAAAAGGCATATCAGGTTACAGTGTTCAAATTCTCTGTGTAATTATGGTTTTATTAGGGTTAATTTTAATACCCTTGGGATCATTCGATTGTTCATCAAAGAACTCCTGAACTGTACATGCAAATCATTTTTCAGTCTATCAAACTTAATCAAAGGCTTTTATCACACTCCAGCACCTCAATATCTTCCAAGTATGCTTACCTTCTTGGGTACCCCCTGTTGACTTTCTTCATCTGCTGCTACTGAATGGTAAGCATGTCCGTACTGTCAGGTGGACAACCTGCCTGGTAATAAGAGGGCATTTGTGCAAAAGAAAGATAATTTACAACTAGAAATGAAAAGGGCTTTGTTAGATTGGCTAAGTATCTTGAAGATTGTTTTTCAATGAATTGTGCATTGTAGTTGTTGCCAGAGGTGTAAACGTCTTCCAGTCCTGTTCACAAAAAGTACATTAGGATACCTAACAGTGGGTTAGGTTGACCTCTTACATCGCCATTGTACTGGTAGTGTGCATTGGATGTGCTAGATGAGACAGATTGCCCATTAGGCTCATAGGAATGGCTTTGTTAATACATTATATTGTGAAGCATTCACCAGACCTAGAATGGCAAGTGAAATTAGAGCTTTTTAATCAGCTTAAAATCTTAAAAGTTAAAATCTTTCAAAATCTTTCTTAAGAATGTAGGTTATCTGTTTCATCTTTCAGATTCATCAGATCCATTTCTAATATCTTAGCTTTGAGCACTGACATGTTCCTTGTTAGAAGACTATTTTCTGCTGCTCATAGTTATTTCTCAAGCAATGGCATGTAACTAATAGCGAAAAAGTATAACACTACAATAGAATACAACAGTTCACTCTCAAGGTGATATTTGCAATGCTTGCCATTCAAATATTGTTGAAGCATACCAAACAGACCTTTTTTAAAAGCGGAAAGGATTGGATGTGTTTACCTGAAAGATATTGTTTCAATTGCATTGAATTCATGGCAGGTGAAATGTGATCAACTCTGAAACTTGATAGCATATTTAACAAAGAGAAATTCTGGGTTGGCTATAATACGAAAATAGTTTTATTATGGATAATTTAAACTTCTGAGAACAATTACAATGCGTTATATCATGCCTAAAAAGAAGAAGAAGATAATACCTCACTGTAAGAGTAGACATTATTCTAATTTAAAACAGAATGATGTTAAAGGACCGTTAAAAAAAAATACTTAAAAGTGACACAGCCACTTTCAGTTAAAGGTTTGGAAAACAGACATTCTCCAGATGTCATTGAATATTTCAATAATTATATTGACTTAAGTTGTTAATAACTGACATTTGTCCAGCTGGTTCAGTGACTGGAAGAACATAGTTTGAGTTGATATATTACCACTCAGATTGTGGCACACAAGTCTGCCCATAAGGGCTGACAATAAAGCTGAAACTGCTTGACAGTACAATCGCTTATTAGAGATGACACTGCAGTGGGTTTTATTGTTTTCTTAGGTAACCACATCTTCCAGTTGATTCATCTCAGAAATCATTATAAGGATGCTGAGTACTCTCCTAGTTTAAATGCAGTTCCTTTAATACTGGCCTGACTGATGGCCTTGCTATGAATGGCTCATTTGAAATAAGTTGAGTCTGGGGAGAAAGGAACAAAAACACCTTCAGCAGACAAAAACAATCAACTTCAGTTCTGAGGTGTCACAGCAGTAAAATAAAAGAGAAAACAAAAAAGAGAGAGATGGTTAAAGAAGAGGAAGCCAAAAAATACAGAAAAGAGATTTACCTAAAAATAACCTAAACTTAAAGAAACAACCAAACATTTAAAATTAGCATATTTGATATTATAAGTACTCAACTTATGTCTATCACAACTCCCATTATATAACCCAACTGTATAAATGGGTAATTGTATGTAAAAATAATGTAAAAACAATTGTAAGCCGCCCTGGATAAGAGTGTCTGCTAAGAAAATAATAATAATAATAATAATAATAATAATAATAATAATAATAATAATAATAATAATACTAATAATATTATGGACACATCTTTGGACATATTTTTAAGTTGGAAAACCTTTATAAAACCTCTAACAGATATGTGTTTATTTTATTATTCATTATTATCCTAATTGTACATGGTAGTGTTCAACATCTTGCAAAATGTTTAAAGGCTTATTTTGAACTATATATGTATGGTATAGAGAACAACAGTATACACAGTATATTTCAACCTCGTCTTCACTTGAATCAGGAGTTAAATTAGAACATGTGTATTATCTTAATTTCAAAGCAAATACAAGTGTTTTTAGTTTCCAGAATGCTAGGGAGTGAACAATAGATATCTTTCAAGGTGAGGTATTAAAAGGTCTGTAGATTTTAAACAAAAATACTGTGCTTATGGATATTCCACTCCAGAGGATAGATAATTTAACATTTGTGTCATGGTTTAGAAAACCCTATTTTTGTATTGGTCATAATTGTCATCACATTTTAATGGTCATTAAAAAGGGAATCTCTTCAAAACAAACAAAACAGATCAAGTGCTAACTTTCTGCCTAAGTGAGGCTATGAATTTATATCTAAGCCAATTGTGAAGGTGGTAAACTAAAATTCACATTTCAATACACTCATCTGGGAAAAAGGAAGATGACACCTGGTGAATTTAAATGAAAACTGAAGACACAATTTCTATTGTTTGGTAATTAGCTACAAATGGAAGGAAGCCAATTATTCCCAATTTCCTGTCTTGTCCTGTTTAGCTGCTGCAGTGATGATGTATATTGTAATGGCACTACAAAAAGCTAAAACAACAGCTTTGAAAAATAAATTCATGCCAGTGCCAGTAAGTGAACAGTGATGGTTAAAAGTGCTAAACGTCCTGTATCCAGTTTAGGATTATAAATATCCGGACACGTAAAAGCTTGTGTTTCATGTTTATTTTTAGGAAGGCTGTGCATTTAGCAGGATATGCTACATGAGCATGGATTAGAAAGGCGCAGAGTCCCTCCGCTTGTGGGAATGGCAGAACTGTGCTGTAATGTGATTATGCTAATGATCAACAAGTCATAGTCTGATGCTTTTGTTCACTGTAATTAACTTCTTTGAATAGCACAGTCGCTTTCTCTGTGCTCATCAAATGACCCTGCTTTTGTGTCCCCAGTCTGTCATTCCTCCAGCAGGGACCACAGACCTTCATGTGCTTGACTAAATAAATTCATGCCTGGAACAAAGATTCAATGGTGGAATAGAGATTGATATCTTTTGTTGTCAGACATTCAATACCATATACCAATCCAATTACTTAAGCTGTTTCTATCAGTCTCATTATTGAGGCATGTTCTACTGCTGGATCATTCTCTTTTATAAGAATGTAGTGGAACAGACTAGGGCTTTAATGAGAAGATTCCCCCAAAGGTTGGATCTTTTTTTCAATTTTTTTTTTTTTAAAGCCAAGTAGAAATCATACCTATCCAAGGGGCATGAGCCATTGTTGCAAAGGCTGATCAAAGAAAGACGCGTAGAATGCACACAATCGCATGAGGACACTTTTTGTGGGTTATAATAAGTATTTTTTGGCAAGAGCCGTATCTACTGTTTCTAATTGGATGAGAAACCTATGGATGCTGTTGAAGAATTGAGACAGGAAATGGTTTATTGGCATTCACACTGTGGGGCGTATGTCTGATTTTCCTTTTGAACTTTTAATGAAGAGCAAGGCAGGCCATCCCAGAGTATAGCAATTGGTGAATGGAGTGCACCATTCATAAAAAAACAAACAAACAAAAACTACTCTTCATTGCAAAGGTAAAAAAAAGAAAACATACATTTTGGCATATTTAATGTATTACTTAAGTGGCTGAACGAGAAAGCCATCAGATATTTATGTGCACTGTTTATTGCTAATTAGGCACGTGTCAATTAATTATGACAGGATGAGAGGAGGCAACAAAAAGGCCCATATAAAGTATTACATTTTTGCATTTAATGGAGAAACAAAGGCAGTTCTAGCTTTGTTGACCGGCTTTTCTGTGTAATGCATCTCTTGGGTGTTTAAGTTAACAGTAGGACACATAAACAATGATGTGACCAGTCACTTATTTTGTTAATGAAGACTCAATAACACAAACAAAGAGACTGTGCAAGCATAAACCAGAAAAAATATCCTTCTTGACCTTTCCTGTTACACTTCATCCGTTTATCAGGTTTTTATTCCTGTGCTCAGTAAAACAAGGAACAGGGAGGTCTTACTTGTGAGTACAAACTCACCTTAGTGATGCAATGGATTTCAGGATGTTCATTGCAATTTGTAGGGGGTTGTTCACCTTGATGATAAGCTGGGTCTATTGTCCCCTCCCTTCCCCCATTAGCTTGCTTTTTGTTTTGGTGAAGCTGAAGCTCAGCCTTGGAACCACAGGGAGGCCTACACCTTCTCCAGGCCTATCCTCTTGTCACATGAGTTGTAAGAGATGGTCCATGGCACTCTTCCTAATAGGGATTGGGGGGAAATTACAAGAAAACCTAACTAAAAAAACACAAAAAAACAAACAAACAGCAACAATAATCTTTCAGGTGTTGTACTGTATGTAGAGATGGGAATTCACTTCCCTTTAAGCTATTTTTGCATATATTTGATTCTAACTTTTGTTCTTATTGATAGCAGAACTATTGTTGTAATTACTGTATATTTAAGTATAATTGTAGTGATTTTTTCCTAAAATAATATGTCAAATCTAAATGATCTACACATCCTTATTATTAATGAAGATTTATTGTTAGATCGTTTTGGAATTTGAAAACGTAATCAATACCAAGTGGCTCTTTGAGTAAGCATTTATATTCTTAAAAAAAATCTATCGATAAAAATCACATTTACCCATTTATTACCATAAAATGAAAATATTTCCTTTATATATGGTGTACTTGTGAGAAATCATCACATACAAATAGCAAAAAGGCAACTTATGTAATACTTTAATTAAAGCACCTCTTTTATATACAGTAGATGAAGTGATCTTCTTAACATATTGTTCATTGTTCCACTCTGATGTCTCTGCTGGCTTGCAGGATTCAGTTACTAAACTCTAGGAAGTATAAGTTGGTACATCAATGACATCAAATACAGAGGCAGCTGTACCGAAGGATGTAAAAACACAGGATCCGGGAAATGATGGCTTCAGTATAAAAAGGCCTATTAAAAGGGGAATTTCAAGTTAAAAATATCTTTAGGGAACAATGACGCAGCAAATATGAGAGAAGACAATGTTCAAATGATGCAGGCCCGGCAGCAGAGTGAGCGCTATAGGGGGGGGCACCAAGTTGTTTTTGGGGGGCACATTATGGAAAAGGTCACCCAAGTCAAATAACTCGCACCCCTGAAATGACGTCAAGTTTACCAGATTTAAAACAGCAAGATTTCTTTTAAAGAGTCTTAATAGGTTTTCATTTTAAAAAGTCGTACACATTTTGCGAGAAAAGCTCCCAATACAAATTTTAAATTACAGCTGACACTCTAGCATGATTAATTAACAGAGATGGATTATTTTCAAACTCTTTGAAGCCGTGGCCTATGGTTTGTAACTAATTTCTGCTTGTCTGGTCGGCTAACAAAGCAATGAATACGTTTTCTTCTTCAAAACTGAAATCATTGCTTCGACAGTCAAGATATTGTGGTTGCTCTATGTGCCTTCAAAAAAGCTGCAGTACTATGGAAGTACTCCTGCTCTAAATAACAAGTATATAAGGAACATACAACCCTAGTTATCAGTATGATGAAAAAGTTGATGACTATGACACGGTATGTACAGAATAGTACAGCATAAAAAAGCCAAGTGAAGACAGATTTAGAAAAAAAAAAAACATAAACTGGACCAACAGAACCCACAACCACTCAGAATGATTATAAGCACTTTAAAATAGTAAGGACAATGTAAAAAAAAAAGCATTTACAATCAATCAATATCAATATTTATTTTAAGCACGTTTCATAGTGGACCACCATCACAAAGCGCTTTACAAGATAGTGAGGAACAATGCATAATACATTAAATACAGTGAAATACAGGGCATAGTACATTAAATACAAGGCTAGGATGTGAATTCTAAACATTGTGGATGCGTGTGTGTGGCAAAGTGCCCACCCCTTTTATATTTATTTATGTATGTAGTATTATTATTATTATTATTATTGTTATTATTATTGTAGTTTTATGCAGGCGGACGAAGCCGTCAGTCTTAGTTATTATTTTGAGATGACGGCGAAAAGCCGTGTGTTTGTTTGTTTCATTTAATTATTTAAAACCCTCGTGCAGCCTGTGACCATCTCCCGAGTTAATTAATTGACTAATTGTTGCTAATCGGGAGATGGTCACCTGTATAAAAACGTGCAGCTTTTCTGCACTCGAGGAGAGAGTGTTCAGGGAGTAAGGAACGGGAGTTAAGGAGAGAAGAGAAAAGCAAAAACAACTGCTATTGTGCTGGAATCGCCAGCACAATATCTGTTAGCACAATTGTTTGTTTGTTTGTTTTGTTTGGCCAACGTGCCCTTTTGTTTCTGTCTTTTGTTATGTTTAAATATTTTGTTTTATTATTTAATAAACGCGCTGAGCGCCGGTTGTGCTACAGTTTGCCCAGCACTTCTTTGTTTATGATTTACTCCTTCCTGGTCTGTGACGTCACTGCAACCACTCTGCCACAGTGTGTCATATAGAATCATACTTATAAGATGTAGTGAAAAACCTGAAATAGCAATTTAGACAACAGCTAATAACAGATATCAGGCTTAAAGAGCATTGAAAGTAAGTGAGAACAAGTGGGTCTTGAGAGTTGATTTGACGCAAGCGACTGTGGGAGCTGCACACACTAAAGCTGGGAGAGAGTTCCAGAGAGTCGGGGCCATGAAGCTAAAAGAGCGCTCTCCGAGTGTGGTGCACTTTTGCTTGGGTATAACAAGCAATGACAAAAAAAACATAACCAACTGTAGTTTGTTATAGTGAAAGCCGGGTGAACACAGTCCAGCATGGTAAATCAACTATGATAAAGCATAGTAAATAAACGTGATACCATGGTAATACTGTAATATAAGCATGGGAAACTGCAAGATAACCATATAAATATACCATGGTAAACTTATTTAGGGAAGCAGTAAAGATTGGAATCTGCATCATGTGAAATGGCAGGGAACACCAAAGCTGTTCAAACCACAAATGTTAAGGGTGTGCAGATTCCAAGCTTCAGGCAGTTTCAGTCTGGTTCCTTTTGGCAAAAGTTTGTCTTCATGAGGGAAAGAACAACAACATTATGAGGTCAGCTGAGGTTAAATGAATATGTCTCTTGGAGTCTTTAAGAAAAAAAGGACACAGCAGCTGACTTTGTATCCCAAGCTTTTGCTATGAGGTCAGCAGATAATGTTATATAAAACTGAGATCTAATTTGTTGTCATTTACATCCAGTTAGCATAGGAGGACATTTTAGGTACGTCTGCATTTATGTGTATGTTCTAATCCCAACTCAGAAGGTAGGGATTTCCATAACAAAATCATTAACAGGTCTGCTACTGAATGCAAACCAGTATTAAGATGGAATTAAGTCAGAGTTTAACCTGATTGAAGTAAAAAAGACAATTCTGTTTTGACATGTAACCAACTAGTTATTACATTATCAAGGGGGGAGGCCAGTGCTAATTTGGTACAACTAACATTGTGTCAAAGTGTGTCAAATTCAAGGGACAAATTGAAGAATCATCTTTTTACTGAGAAAGAAATACACTTCCTTATCTTTTGTAATCCTGTTGCAAATCTCGTGTTAAGAAATGCTTATCACACTACATCAAAGCAAATAATGAAAGGGACAATGAAGCTTGGTTAAAAAACAAAAATGCCAGCCAGGGAAAAGGCACAGAGCTACATCAGTGATTGCTTCCCACGATTGTCAAAAGTACATTGTCAGTAATTTCACAGCAGACCTCTCTGAATAATCTCAAGTTAATCTGTTTATAATGTACATTACTGTTGCGCTATTATTCCTGAAAAAAATCCCTTGACCCTGTCCTTTTTCATTTTGACAACAGTTTACAACAAACTTCTGAGTGTCATATGGCAAGCCTTTCTAACATTTAGGGCCTCATTTACTAAGGGCGCTAAAAATGTAGTGCCCAATTTACTATTGCAATTTAGTGCTTCATAGTATGGTAATCAGAATGAATATGTGAATTGTATGATAATGTATTTAAACAAGGCATCCAGTTCATAATGAGATGAGCTGTATTCACGTGGTGTTTACTAAAGGGGTGTTCATTTTAGTGATCACTAATTAGTGCTGATTGAAACCAGGTGTTAAGCACTGAGAGGTGCACTATTTAAAGCTCTTTTTCTGGGCTGAAAACTATTTGGCATCATGGAGACATTACTTGGATACAGCGGTCATATGGTTAGACTCCAAAGAGCTGCAGAAAATGAAATTTTGTATTTATATAGCGCCTTTCATACAAAAAAGTATCTCAAAGTCCTGTACAATACAAGGCAAAGAAAATCACAATACAATAAATGTGTCTAAGGATCCCAAGCAGTGGCGTGCTGTCAGGACCTTTAAGGTATTCTTTGCTGACCAGACAGTGCCAAGTAAACCGTCAGTCAAATGACATTACGTTGCCTCGCTCACTTGCGTACAGTGTGCTTGCTTATACTATGAAACATACTACTCTAATTATTATGTGTTCATTTGTCTGATGTCTTTATCCAAGATGACTTACAAGGTTTACTAGAGGTTTTTTAAGAGTCTAGCGGTTTCCTGAAGGGGATGTGATCAGCCAATAAGAGATCTGCATTTCCCCCGCATAAGTCTAAAGCAACGACCAGACGCTAGAAAAAAAACAGTTGAGGGTATTCTCCATTTCAGTTGAAGGTCTTGAGTGAGTTTAACCAACAGGCGAGTCGAAGAATGTCCTTTTTTTTAGACAGGCAATCAATCATGAGTCCTACCCCAGTCAATTTTGTCACGGCACGGCACTGATCCCGAAGGCATGTCACATACAAACTAGTTTGTATCAATAAAACAATAAAAAAGAAGTTTAAAACAAACATTTTATAAAATTAGAATTTAAAAAAGGACAAAAAGGCAATGCAGTTTAGATTGTAAAATAGGAACACTGAGATAGAAAAGCTATTTCATAAAAATAAGTTTTCAATCTTGACTTAAAACTTAAAAGTAAGAGTCCCAACTTCCCTGACAGAAGAAAGCAGAGCACTCCATATTTTAGGAGCTTTACAAGAAAAGGCCCTTCCTCCCATGTTATTTTTATTCACCAGCAACCCCACATGCTGTGATCTAAGAGTGTGGGTGAGGAGTGTACAGGGTCAATAATTGTGTAAGTAACTGGGTGCTAATCCAGTTAGGGTCTTATAAGTTAAAAACAAAATCTTAAAATAAATTCTAAACTGTTCAGGGGGCCAGTGCAAAGAGGCCAAAACAGGAGTAATATATTCACTTTTGTCTGATTTTAGTCAGAATTCTAGTGGCAGTGTTCTGAATGAGCTGTAACAGAGACACCACACGCTTTGGATATCAGAGAAAACTACATTACAATAAGAAAAGCATTACAATAAGAAAAGTGCGTTACAATAAGGAGGCCTAGGATGGAGAAGAAAGGAGTGCATTTTCAGACCCGGCAAACTCTCCTAGGCCTCACTGAGGAGGAGGTAGTGGGAAGGTATCGATTGAGCACAGAGATTATATTGGCTTTGTATGATCAGCTACAAACTGATCCCAAGCCAACAACTGCCAGGAGTAATGCTGTGTCTGGTCTTGTGAAGCTGCTGTGTTCATAACATTAGCCTCTGGCTATTTTCAAACTATTGTCGGTGCAGTTGCTGGGTTTTCCCAACCCACCTTTTCAGGGTATTTCCAGCAGGTACTGCATGCCCTGCTGAAGCTCACAGGGAATTATATTAAACTTCCCACACAGAGGACAGGTTTACAGGACCTGAAAATGGGCTAGCAGGTAGCTGGCTTCTCACATGTGATAGGTGCTATTAATTGTACTCATGTAGCACTTTCACCACTAAGTGAAAGGGAGCATATTTTCCGGAATAGGAAGCATTTTAATTTCCATGAATGTACAAATGGTGGCTATCCTGGTAGTGACCACGGCAATGATATATTGAGACACTGTGGTCTGTTTGATGATTTTGAGACCGGAAGAGGAAGGGTGGCTGTTGGGTCGGTGTTATTACATTCCAGGTGTGGATGTTGTTGATAATTGTAACTTTGCAATAACAATCTTGTTTGCTTATTAGGTGATGCAGGCTGTGAGGTAAGGCCATGGCTTTTAACCCCTGAGGCTGATCCTAGCAGTCCAGCTGAGTTCGCGCTATGGCGCGTAAATTTGCCAATTAGCGCACACATAGATTAGTGCCTTTCTTTTCTTTTTGTAAATCGGGCAGTAAATTTAGATTTAACCGAATGGCTCGATTAGGTAAGGAAAATTGGAACACTTCTGTAATCTCACAGTTATTGTAAACACCATTTTAATGCAATGCACTTTAATTATGGGTATGTTCTTATGAAACATTAGCATAGCCCCTCATTAATTACCATAAAATGACAGCCACTGGTGCAGGACTCTTGCTGTAAACCCAAGTTTGTTGTAAACTCTAGTCAAAATAAAAAAGGACAGGACCAAGGGATTTTTTCTAAGGAATAATAGTGAGACAGTTTAAGCATGATATATTCCTACAGCTGCAGTTAGTACAAGAAACACAGCTGTGTCCTGACAGGGCTAAAAGTGTTTATGCAGGGCAGAAGCTTGCAGCTTCAAGCCACAAATCAGATCAGTTTTTTTAATATTAAAAAAGTGTGGAAAGGGAAAAGACTTCCTTTTCCATTCTCCCAGATATCACTTACTGGTCACATCTCTGGCCTTTTACACCTCTTAATCCCATCTGTGTTAAAGCTGTCAGAAGTTTAGCTCTTTTCTGCACATAGGATTTAAAAAGACTTAACTTGGTGTTCTGCTAAATGCTGTTATATGTTTCAAGTGCTTAATACATTTTGTCAATCCCTCCAGGTAGACAATGCCATTGAATACATCATATCTGGGCCACAACCCCTTGAATAATACCACTTGAATATTTGTTTACTGCTGCTCCAGTAAAAAAAATAAATGTCACTGAAAGCAAGAGAACTCAAGTACACATTTTATTTTAGTACAACATATTGTTTTGGACAGAGAATACAAACAAATGGGCCCTTTTAAATTAACCCTTTCAACACTAAAAGTCTTTGTCTAAGAAAGTTAACTCTACTCATAACTACAGACCACGATTTAGGTGTAGGAAACTTTAATTAGACCAGTAAAGTAATAGATATGTACATTTGTATTTATTTTTCACTATATACAACTATTGAATTAGTTATTAATTAAATATTTAACATCTAGAAAATTCCCCATGTTATGTATGCTTCGCTTGCTGACCTATGACCTTATATATATCTAAGAAAAAGAAACAGTGATTTCTAATATGATGCACATATATATATATATATATATATATATATATATATATATATATATATATATATATATATACACACACACACACACACACACACACACACACACACACACACACACACACATTTCAACAAGAAGATATATCAATGTCTTCATAAAATGTACCTATGAAAATCATGCATAATAGAAAATGAGGACTAGTTAAAAATTAATCTTACTAATAACTTATTCAGGATGTTCACTCAACCTATAAGTGGTGATGGTACCTATAGAAATGTAAGTAAGTATGAGTCCTTATCATTTCAAAAACGTTGAACTGTTTTCTACATATTCTCCTCCGCAGTCACTCCTTAAAAACGAAAACATGAGTTCATGCAAAACAAAGTGGGTGTCAAGCAAGTTTCATGTTTTGTTGTAGTGGTTGTGTCAGTACTTGCTTAAAAAACTAGGTTTTTAACTTCTGCAGTCACAGTGATACTTTCCCATGGTTAGTTGGCAAAAGACCCTGACAGTGGTTAACTGTTAACTCAATAACAATTCAATTGGCATACAGTTTCCCCAAGGATAAGCAGCCACCCTGATGAATATGTTCACTTCATCAAGATATGTGCTCTTTTTGTATGCACAAGCAAACTATAAATAATTATATTAATAAAGCTGTGTGGGAAGCCAACATTACTGATAATTTGTGTCTGTCTTGTTTTTGAAATAGCTTAACTGCCAACAATTTCAGCAAACGTTGGAGCTAATTTTTAAAAATACTAATAGAAAGAGCATGGTTTTGTAAACTAATAAATACAAAAACCAATCAAACATAAAATGCTGCAACTCATTTGTTTTATGCTAACACTTTTATCTTCAGTTTTTGCTGAATTTAAATATGTCAATGCTGGAACTCATCATAAAACAACAAAGACCTCATTGGCCCTACTGATTGGAACTGTAACTCTTTCTGATTTCACTACTTTTTGTTTGTTATGTGTGGCAGATGCCAATGAGGTGGAAAAGTGTCCTCCTCCTAGCTGGAAGCATGCTGTTGCCTAGAGAGTGCTTGCAGTTCCTTCATAGGCAGTAATATCTCTTGATCTTTCAGATTTTAGTCAGGGATTTGTACAAAGAATATCCTGCAGGGTGGAGGCCTGCTGCCTTTGAATGAGGCAGGCTGCATCTCTGCAGGAGACAGTGAGAGATGCCATCACAGGCTCAGAAAACTTTGATTTATTATCTGAGAAATTTACTGTCTTCTGCTTTCATAGAGTTCACAAAGGCAACATCCCTCAAGTGAGATAGGGACCCCCATAATTTCTCACTTATTACTACAAGCATGCAAATCAGTCCAGCAGAGAGAGATCTCATTTCTGTAATGCGGGTTGTCTTGGTGGGATCTGTATTGGTTTAAAGAACCGTTGAACCATGCACTGTTTGTGCTTGTGAACGTCACCTCTGAGTGAAAATGGAGGCTTTGTTGTAAAGAAGCTGCAGCAAATGGGATTTTCATTATGAAGTGGTAAAGTCTAAAGGAATAATTAGCAAGTCCATTAAGATCTGATGATTAGAAAGCTTTGTATTAACAACCATTGCCAAGGGAAATATTTAAGGCTTTTCACCCTGGGGCAGGTCATTTATGCTGTCAATACACCCTTCATACTGCATCTAAAAACAAACAAACATGAGAAACTGTTTTGTGAAATGTCAAACAAATGAGTTTCTTTTAAGAAAAAACTTTTTTTCTCTTTTTCTTGTTTTTTGTTAGGTAGCCATTACCCATTTTAGACCACTTGAAATTCTGCCGTTTTGGGTGTCTATTCAGACAGAATCTTCTACCATTCCAAAATATTTATGGGAAAATAAATATATATTTGAATCACTTTGCACCAAAGGAATGTTTATGTTGATTGCTAAAGGACTTAAATATGTTGTCAAATAAAACATATTGCAAGTTTGCAATGAAAATGTTGATACTGGCAGTAGATAAACCTTCTGCCGTAGCTGCTTTCTATGACATTTTGCTGATGGTTTCCAAATGTTTTAGTCAGTATGAAAAATTTGTTGAAGAACCAGCAAATGGGTAGCTTAATTCAAACACTGTAAATTTATTTTTAAATACACCTTTTTGTCCATATTTTCATGGTTCTCAACTTTACAGCTGTTTGTAGGAAACTTGCATTTAAATGTATACTTTGCCAAAAAATAAATTGATTAAATACAATCAAAATTAATTAAGCTGCAAATTGCTGATGTTTGCAGGTTTACTACTATACTCAATGACTCTTGGTGGAGCAGTGCAAATGAAAAAAATCCAATTGCTGTTTCCTAAAGATACTATAACAGTACCTCTTGTGTAAGTGTTTTGTTTTCTCCATTCCAGTCTGACCCCCTCCCCCACCTGAACCACAATAGATATTCATGAATCTTCTCTTTTCCTGAATGCTGATTACTGCTAGTCAAATGGGAGAGATTGCATTACTTTACATCACAACATTTTCACAAACAAAATCCAAAGTTTTCAAACTGCTTAATACATTTTATTTAAAAATTATTTATATATCAAGGTTACCAACATGTCGATTTTTTTTATTAAAGTAGAGTTAGAAGTTACCAACTGAAGATTTGGTAGAGGTAGTGAGTCTGACAATCTGTTTATGCATTTAAATCAGAATGTCAAATGTTATTTTTTGAGCTATTTTAAATTATTATTATTATTATTATTATTATTTGTGAAAGATCCATCACACTCACGGGTTCGTTGCCCCTTTAAAAATACGACCCAGCAACAACAGAAATGGATTTTCAAGCGCGGTTGCGCTAATTTTTTAATGAACACAAAACAAAACAAACACAAAATAAACACCTAGCTCTTTTGGAGCACTAACTCAACTTTCAGGAACACCCTGTCTAACACGGGACAGCTAAGCTGTTTTCCCGTCCTTACACGAAACACAGGTTTAATATAGCACTTACTTTTTATTCACTTTGGCTACTAGGAGACAGAGCACCTACCTCTCCTGCCTCCTTCTACTCAGCAGCCCTGAGCAAAATGACTGCTCTCCTTTAATACCCTGCACCTGGTTTTAATTTAACAATAGCTACCAGGTGCAAGGGATAATTAATAATAAAACAATTAACAAATCAATTAAACAATAAAGTAAAACAATTAAACTAAACAAAAGGTGCATTTTCTCTTCAGGGAGGTTTTAACCCCCTCCCTGCTGTCTCACACATCCCGCTGCCTTACTATTATTATTATTATTATTATTATTATTATTATTATTATTATTATTATTAATTTAGTAAATCGCCAATTATTTTATTATTTTCTCCCAATTTGGCATATCCAAATATCTTTAGTCTCAGCTCATCACTACCACCCCCGCAAAGACAAACACACGGTGTCCTCCGAAGTGTGTGCTGCCAGCCGACTCCTTTTTTTTCACAGTGCAGACTCACTGTGCAGCCACCTATGAGCTACAGGTTCGGAGGACAACGCAGCTTTTGGACAGTTTACAGGCAAGCCTGCAGGTGCCCGGCCAGACTACAGGGGTTGCTGGTTTGCGGTGAGCCGAGGAAAACCCCGGCCCCGCCCCCGCCCCCGGGTGGCACTCAGCCAATTGTGTGCCGCCCCCTGGGAGCTCCTGTCTACGATTGGCAATAGAATAGCCTGGACTTGAACCAGCAACCTCCAGGCTATAGGACGCATCCTGCACTCCAAAGAAGTGCCTTTACCAGATGCTCCACTCGGGAGCCCCCTGCTATTGAACTTTTGAACATTTGAATGGTACTTGCCTAATAAATTGTAAATCACTGCAAGTATTTGTTTTTTCCCCCAATATATATATATATATATATATATATATATATATATATATATATATATATATATATATATATATATATACTAAAATTAAACAAGAAATCTTATCATTGTCTTCATTACATTCTCGTATAGATACCACCTTGAAAATCAAACATAACTCTAAATGAGGACCAATTATTTTTAACTAGTAACTGCTTATTTGAGATGTTTGCGGAAACCAATTTTAGGATTAGAAATGTAACAGATTTAAGAACAAAAAAACAACAACTGTATATTACAGCATATATGACAGGAGATTCTCTGTTATGGACTTCTAATGGGTCTTGTTCACAGGCCCCGAAGGGTTAATTACATGCAAGGATGTTATCTTTGTAGTATTACATTAAAGTAAAAAAAGTTTCAACAGGAACTGAATCCACTCAGATGTAGCAAATAAACTCGTTCTTAATGATCAACAAATGACCATGTTTTTCTGCTTCAGCTCACACCATGCCTTCAAGCACCCATTTACATCTAGTCACATGAGACATTCAAGGCATGAGTGAAACCTCCGAAGTAGTGTAAACAGGTACAGTGACCGGAAGACCAACACAAAGCATATACAAACTAGGCTATTTATGTATTCAAGGCCAAAGGTTGACAGTGAATATTTTACAATGGAACTAAATATGTGCTGTGGTTTTCTTTTATGACTCAAGGTATATATTTTTAATCATCCTAAATATTTTATTAATAGGCAGTAGGGCAAACACGAAATAATGTTAAATCTGTTTCTGTATTACTCTTCCAGTGAATGTGCGATAGAGATTGTTAGGTGCATGCTAACTGAATGTTTTATTACTGAGCACTACTCAATGGGATTTATTCTAAAGAGATAATCATTACTTTTCACACATGAAAGTGCCCTTATCTTTGTCAGCAAAAGCAAACACAGTAATTTGCAAGAGTCTCTCTGCAACATATACCCCTCTAAGAAAAGCAAATGTTTTGTTTTTGTTTTTTTTGGTTTTTATACCATTTGCCAGTTGACATAATTGCTTGATGTGGACACACTGAGAAGTATCCAAGATTTGGAAGCAATTTGAAAAACTAAACAAAAACAAAAAACCCTGTGAAAAAGTTTTTTGCGTGGTTGGAAAAAGAGCTAGTTGCTATGGTTAATTGTTGTCCCTTTGTACATTTGTACAGCTATTTACTCTACCCTCATAGGTAATGTTCACTAGCTTTGACTTGTTGAACCAATGCTGTGTTTTTTTTTCTAATATGGGCCTCGATATCGGGTAATAAGATGTTTATTGAGCAACACTATCAAGGTCATATTTGGTATTTAAAATCTTTTAATTCATATATAAGGTAGATATATCAATCATAAGGCAAAATATTATGGCAATCTACTGTTGGTTAGAACATAAGAAGAACATAAGAAAGTTTACAAACGAGAGGAGGCCATTCGGCCCATCTTGTTCGTTTGGTTGTTAGTAGTTTATTGATCCCAGAATTTCATCAAGCAGCTTCTTGAAGGATCCCAGGGTGTCAGCTTCAACAACATTACTGGGGAGTTGGTTCCAGACCCTCACAATTCTCTGTGTAAAAAAGTGCCTTCTATTTTCTGTTCTGAATGCCCCTTTATCTAATCTCCATTTGTGACCCCTGGTCCTTGTTTCTTTTTTCAGGTCAAAAAAATCCCCTGGGTTGACATTGTCTATACCTTTTAGGATTTGGAATGCTTGAATCAGATTACCGCGTAGTCTTCTTTTTTCAAGACTGAATAGATTCAATTCTTTGAGCCTGTCTGCATACGACATGCCTTTTAAACCCGGGATAATTCTGGTTGCTCTTCTTTGCACTCTTTCTAGAGCAGCAATATCCTTTTTGTAACGAGGTGACCAGAACTGAACACAATATTCTAGGTAAGGTCTTAGTAATGCATTGTAAAGTTTTAACATTACTTCTCTTGATTTAAATTCAACATTTTTTACAATATATCCAAGCATCTTGTTGGCCTTTTTTATAGCTTCCCCACATTGTCTAGATAAAGACATTTCTGAGTCAACATAAACTCCTAGGTCTTTTTCATAGATTCCTTCTTCAATTTCAGTATCTCCCATATGATATTTATAATGCACATTTTTATTGTCTGCGTGCAGTACTTTACACTTTTCTCTATTAAATGTCATTTGCCATGTGTCTGCCCAGTTCTGAATGCTGTCTAGATCATTTTGAATGACCTTTGCTGCTGCAACAGTGTTTGCCACTCCTCCTATTTTTGTGTTGTCTGCAACATGAATCTAAATCATTAATGTAGATTAGGAATAGCAGAGGACCTAATACTGATCCCTGTGGTACTCCACTGGTTACCTCGCTCCATTTTGAGGTTAAGCTGCTGTTGGTTGATATATGTTATATGCAATTCATTAACAGTAATCTGTGAAATTATGCACAATATAAAAAATGAAATTTGTGGTTGATTTTACCTGGGGTAAGCTACACAGCATAATTGTAATGGAATGATTCATAATTTCTATTGTAAAACCATCTTTTTAACTTATTACCTCTTTAACTGTTTTTTTCTTTTCTTTCAGCAAATGCCTCTGTAAAAACTTTAAATACTGTTTAATTGTGTAGACAAATAATAATTACAGACCCACTAGGATACAAACATTTTAAGAGTAAAAGTGGCGACTGAGAAAACAGCAAGTGGTAATATGTGGTAAAGCCCGCCAAAAAAACTCCTAAACACACACAGTACCTTTTGCCCACACATTATACCCATACTGGATCCACACAGACCCATCTACAAAAATTTGACCTGCTTTATATAGGGTGTGTCTCCAATTAACTTGTAGAGCCAGGGGTTTCCCATCCTGGCTAATTCCAACCCCATGGCATTCTGGGGGATGTAGTCCTGCATCAACCGCTGGACTACATCTTTCCTTTCCCTACTCTGCCATACATAGAATTCTTCATGGTCATTTATCTTGGGAAACTATGGTGTGTTTCTGAAAGGAGAATCCACACACTAATCATATACATAATCAAGCTGTCCCTTTAAATAGCCCTCTTCGTTTACGGCTCCTTGTCGTTTCTGGGTTTGGTGTAAGTTTGATGCATAATCCAAACAGTGTTAGCACAGTATTAAATGCTTAATGCAAGTTCAGTAAACCAAAACGTAAGCACGAATTATACAATATAGGAGGTCACATGATGAGTTATAGCGACAGGCTGCATATTGTTTATTTCTTATTTCTCAAAACCCCTGAGATGGCAACGAAACAGTTTCGGAACCAAGAAGTGATAAATCCGCTAAGAAAAGACCAAAACCCGACTCTGACTCAAAATGGCGCCAGTGAACTGCCTACAGAGAACTCAAGCATAATGTATGAGTTGATCAGCATCAAAGAGATTGGAGAGCCAGTTGAAATTTCATGAACTGTTTGCTGTTGTCGGAAAACGTACTGCTGAAGAGGAGACACGCCTTTCATGTCTAAGAGATAGAATGGAAAAAATGGAAAAAGCCGTTCACATTCTACAAACAGCTGCAGAAAACTAATATGAAACTACAGGACTATGAAAACAGAAATAGAAGGAATAATTTAAGGATTGTCGGTGTTCCTGAAGCAGCTGAGGGGGTCATCTGTTTTTGTGAAGAATTTCTTATGTGAACTATATAGAAAGTGAAAAGTGGAGAATAAAAAACCTCTGGAAATTGAAACAGTACACAGAGCACTCACGCTAAAACCGAGAGAGGGAGGTAAATCGCGCTCGATTGTTGTGAAGCTGCTGCGTTTTCCTGACAAGCAACAAATACGAAGGGCCAACCCAGATGTTCCCTACAAAGGACACCAGATTTGTATTTTCCCTGATTATTCGGCTGAGCTTCAGGTGAAATGCAGGAAACACGGCAGTGAGTGGATTCTTTAAAGAAAAAGGGGTTTGGTATGGTCTGTTATACCCATCAGCGCTGACAGTGACACAAGAACAATACTGTTCTACTGAAAACCTTTGAAGAGGTGAAAGACTACTTTGGTGTTAACTTTAACTTCCTTCTTAAGGACCAGGATACTCAAGAAATGGACCAATACATACAAAGCTGATGTCTGAAAAATGTAATGTTTCGTAAGGAAAGTACTTACAAGTTTAGAATGTTTTACTTTATGTATTCATTTCATTAGTGGGTAAGTGGAGATCATGCCCATTAATATGCAAAAATGGTAGTTTATTTAGTTTACTAACTATATGAAGTTATGAACAATTCCATTGTTTACCTATCATTTTCTAGTTTTGTATCCATGCTATACATTGCTTGTTTATAGTAACTAAGTTTTATACTCTATAAAGGGTTTCTAAATCTTAATTCTGTTTTTCAATAAAGGAATGAAAAGAAAATACAATAATAATCACTTAAGCTTTCGTATAATAATAATAATTATTATTATTACTATTATTATTAGGCTGCTTATGCCGTTTTCTACATTTACAGTTTTATCTTTTGGTATTTATGACTTTTCTCTTACTATGTTCACGGCTCTGTGGGATTCACTTTGAAGCCATAATGTTTTATCTATGTATTATTCCTTTATATATTAGTTTTTCACTGTCTTGTCTGTCTTTGTCTCGTTTGTTATGCTCTTAAATTATTTTTCTGTCGTCTCCCACTCACAAAACTGACTGCATTTTCATTGATATAAAGTTACAAATTGTATTATATGGCCTTATGCAGATTTCAGCATCTAACCCTTACAATATGTTCAGTATCTTGTAATGAGTAATTCTTCCTGGTCCAAAAAAGTGAACGTGATCTCATGGAATGTAAAGGGCATTAATAACCCCATAAAACACTATAGAATCCTAAATTACCTTTCACGACTAAAATGTGATATAGCCTTAATCCAGGAGTCTCACTTGATTGAATCAGAAGTAATCAAATTAAAGAAAAGATGGGTGGGAACAGTACCACACACTTCATATACTTCATCATCCAGAGGTTTGATATTTAAATATGTGATCATAACAAGATAAAGAAGGTAGATTCCTAGTCATTCGTAAAGAATTGGGAGGTAGAGAGGTAGTCATAGCCAGTGTATATGCCCCTAATATAATACACACTCTGTTTTTTTAAATTTTGTCATTAATTCATTAAGTGACTGGATTAATCTTCCTTTGATATTAGATGGTGACTTTACTGATAGGACTACAAAAACCCCACAGAATTTAGGTAAATCATCTCAAATCTTAAATAATTTAGTTGAATAACTCAATTTACTTGATATTTGGACAATATTATTAGTATCTGTTTGCTACTCATTCTCTTTCACTATATATATATATATATATATATATATATATATATATATATATATATATATATATATATATATATACAGGGCCGGCGTAACCATATAGGCAGAACAGGTGGCCGCCTAGGGCGACAAATTGAAGGGAGTGGCAAAAACGGTAAATTTTATACTTCACATTTCTTTAGTCGGAAAATGTTTAACATCTTAGATGACTGTTTCTTGTTCTGCAAAACTTATTGCTGATGTTAGGGAGCCATATCATGAACAGTGGTGTAGTCCTAAATCAGGAAGTACGGGAAAGCTGGGGGCGGGGGGGCGGGTGATCATGCCTGTGTGAAATCTGGTCTCGCCTGGGAACAGGCTTGTGGTTGTTGAGCCTGTTGCTAAGCAAAGGACGCATTGAAGTTCCTAGTGTATGAGGTGGGACATTATTGGATTTCATTTAATTTCCCTGACAATGATTCTTAAAAAAGGAAGTTGCTAATACAGGATAATCGAAATGTTTTACCAGTATCTCTGAAATTCTCAGATGACTGTCCTGGAAATCGCTAGATTTGTAGCTAGTTACTTTTGACAACAAATCTACACACATTGATAAAGTTAAGAAATGCATATAGAATATAAATAAGTAAGATTTACAGAGAAAAACAGATTAATCTCAGTTGCTTAAGTATTCAACCCCTTTGCTACTGCAGCCCTAAATCAGCTCAGGTGCAAATGATTTGTTTGAAAGGTCACAAAATTAGTGAAATGGTTTCAGCCTGTGTGTACTCAAAGTGGTTTAACTTGTAGATAATTTCCATCAGGTATATAAAGACTTTGAAGCTGCAACTCACATAGTGATCCAACAAAGCAACCATGAAGAGACCAGCTTTCGAAACAAGTCAGGGATAAAGTGGTAGAGAGGCACAGAGCAGGAGAAGGGTACAATAACATTTAAAAGATGCTGATTATCCCTCTCAGCACAGTGAAGTCCATCATTAAGAAGTGGAAGATGCATCATACCACCCAGACAGTACCCAAATCAGGTTGACCTCCTAAACTGAGCAGCCAGGCAAGCAGGAAACTGGTTCAGGATGTCACTCTGAGGCCAACAATGACCTTGAGAGATCTGCAAAGTTCTTTGTCTGAGATGGGAGTTAGTGTTCACACATCAACAATAAACCGGTCCCTACACAAAGCTGGCCTGTATGGACGGGTGACAAGAAAGAAGCCATTACTCAAAAAGCCTCATCTTAAAGCACGTATGGAGTTTGCGAAAAAGCATGTAGATGACACTGCAGATATGTGGAAAAAGGTTTTGTGGTCAGACGAGACAAAAATTGAACTATTTGGTCTAAATTCCAAGCATTACGTCTGGCGCAAGCTGCACATCACCCAGTCAACACCATCCCAACTGTCAAGCATGGTGGTGGCAGCATCATGTTATGGGGATGCTTCTCTTCAGCAGGGACTGGGAAGCTTGTCAGGACAGAGGGGACAGTGTACCGAGGACAATACCAAACAAGCCTACTTCGGAGATTTGCAATTTTGTTTTTAACTTCAAAATTCACCACTTCATGGCGATGTCTACAAATTGCAATAATGGCGGGATGCACCATTTCTCCATTGGCTTTTGCTATGGCAATGGAAGTAATTATTAGGGCATCAAAATGGGTAGTGAGCATCTGTATAATTAAAGGTAAAGTAGTGGAAAAGAAGTTCTACATTAACGGTGAGGCAATAAAATCAGTGTCTGAGAAGCCTGTGAAAAGTCTTAGGAAATGGTATGATGGGGACCTAAAGGACACAGTTCGTGTGGGAGAAGTGAGACAACAAGTAGTGCAAGGGTTGAAGAGCGTAGACAGCAGTGCTTTACCAGGCAAACTTAAACTCTGGTGCTTTCAGTTTGGTCTACTGCCAAGACTTCTGTGGCCACTCACTGTGTATGAGGTTTCCGTGACAACAGTAGAGAAGCTAGAAGTGTTAATCAGTTCATACGTCATGAAATGGTTAGGAGTTCCACGCTGCCTCAGCAGAGTGGGACTGTGTGGTAAAGGGATACTGCAGCTGCCAGTCTCAGCTTCAACCGAGGAGTTTAAGTGCACCACAGTTCGATTGGAAATAACATTGGTAGTCACACGACGAATGTGTGAGGGAGGCAGCACCTGTGTTGAAAACTGGAAAAAAGTGGGTGGCAAAGGAAGCTGTGGAAGATGCAAAGGCTGCCCTGGGGGCAAATACAGCATGGAAGAGGAGACCTTGGTTCAGCTCCTCCTACATGACACAAAGCAGCCTCAGCTCAATGGAGGAAGCTGGTAGTCAACGAGGTGCAAAAGCAGGAGGAGAGGATGAGGTGCGTAAAGGCAGTTTCCCAGGCCAAGCAGAGAGAGATGGGAGAGTGTGGAACAACGCAAGATCGGCTAGCAGAATCTATGAATGGAACAGAGCAGGATCAGTTTCCTCATCAGGTCAACATGTGATGTTCTCCCATCACCACAGAACCTTAATCTATGGGTAGGAGAGGATCCATGGTGTCCATTGTGTTCATAGCCAGCTACATTAAGACACTTTTTTTTTTTTTTTTTAATTTAGTCATTGCCAATTGTTTTTTTTTATTATTTTCTCCCAATTTGGAATGGCCAATTATTATTTGAAGCTCAGCTCACCACTACCACCCCTGCGCTGACTCGGGAGGGCGAAGACGAACACACACTGTCCTCCAAACCGCTTTTTTTCACACATGCGGACTCACCATGCAGCCACCCAAGAGCTACAGTGTCGGAGGACAACGCAGCTCTCGGGCAGCTTACAAGCAAGCCCACAGGCGCCCGGCCAAACTACAGGGGTCGCTGGTGCGTGGTGACCCGAAGACACCCTGGCCGACCTAACCCTCCCTCCCCCCGGGTGGCACTCGGCCAATTGTGCGCCGCCCCCTGGGAGCTCCTGTCCATGGTCGGTTGTGGAATAGCCTGGACTCGAACCGGTGACCTCCAGGCTATAGAGCGCATCCTGCACTCCACGTGGAGCGCCTTTACTGGATACGTCACTCGGGAACCCCTTAGACACATTTTGACAGGATGTAAGGTGGGTCTTAGCCAAAGACGGTTTACTTGGCGTCATGACCAGGTGCTGCGATGTTTGGCCTTAGCATTGGAAGATAAGCGCAGCATAACCAACAGGTTGCCACCAATTCCAGCAATATATGACACACAAAGAACAACATTCCTCCGTCCAGGGGAGCAACCACCAAGAAAAGGTATTAAGACCAAAACTCGTCTAGGACAACTGGAAGCTGCTAGAGACTGGAAAATGCTGGCAGATGTTGGACAATGGCTTATTTTCCCACCTGAGATTGCCACCACTAACCTTCGACCTGGTATTGTCTTGTCATCTGGATCAGCACGCCTTCTTCATCTGGTAGAGTTAACAGTGCCATGGGAGGATGCTGTGGATGAGGTGCATGAAAAGGAAGAAACTTCGGTACGCTCAACTAGCTGCTGAAGCGGAATAGCGAGGATGGAGAGTCCAAGTTTACTCAGTGCACGTGGGTTGTCGAGATTTATGGCACACTCCACAACCAGATTTCACAGAGATCAGTGGTTAAGAGTTGCGATGCATAGTGAAGAACTTATCTGAAGTAGCAGAGAGGAGCAGCAACTGGCTCTGGTTGAGACGAAAAGAGTCCCACAAGAGGCTATTTTTAGTTTTACCTTTGTATATCCAGTGTAGGTCCCTCTACTCACTGGATTTCCTTTAGCAACCACACTCCCATGCAAACACCAACAACCAAGGACTGTTTGAACTGGTCTTTTATAGCAGCCTTTACTAGTTAATTGTAACCAGATAACCAGCTGTACAATTAATTAATTTGTTATTCCAATTGTCCTGTAGACCACTGCATTCTGGGAGATGTAGCTTTCTGTCCCTCTGAACTACTAACTGAACTCTCTCCATCTCCACTGCACCTGCAGTGTTACATGGGGTATATGCTCCTAGTGATACAGGGACCAATATATCTCCCCTCTGCAATACAGACCGGGATTACAAAAATAAACCACTGTTTGGATCGTGAACTTTGTTGTCTGTCTTCTGTTTCGTAATCACATCACCTTCATCACCTCCTTCCCCTTGTCTGGTGCTTCTTCCTCTGGAGCTGGAGACAGCGGGACTTCTCCCTCTGGCGCTGGAGACAGCGGGGCTTCTTCCTCTTTAGTCTTCCTCTAGTGGTGGAGGTGGAAGCGACAGGTGGTCCCCCTTTATCTCTGGAGACTGGTGCAGCCTTCCCTCGGTCACTGGAGACTGGTGCGGCTCTCCTCAGTCTGGTTCGGATTCTCGTGATCCCATCCCAAACCCCTCATATTCTACCAAAGCCATTTCCAATGCAGACATCTTTCATGCCATACAATCCCGCCAAACAACTGTTGCCGGTTTAGTTCATCGCCTTTCCTCCCTGGAGAACCGTCAAATTATTTCCTCAACCTCTCCACATTTTCGATTCTCATCCCGTGTCTCTCAGTTCCTCTATTGCTGCTGCCATTCAATCCTCTAATCCAGCTCAGTTTCCCGCAGTTTTCTCTGGCCCAGCGCATCTATCACTGCTCTTCATTCTTTCAACCTTTCCATGGCCGTCTCTACCTCAGAGTCTCCAATCCCAGCTACACCTCTACCCCGTCTTCATTCGTTTCCAGCAAACTTTGTGGTCAAATTCAGGAAGAAATTTCATGCACTGTTCTCGGAAGGAGACCCTCTACTAGTACCATGCCCAATCTTAAAGGATCTCATCCTTTATCAAACCAGCATCCTTCCTCAGATTCCCTTATTTCTGAATGGCTCGCTTGGTTTCTCAAAGTACCCGAGCAACCTATAACTCAGCCTGGCAATTGTTCCTCAATTTCTGTTTTTCCTTACCTGAGCACTGTGTGGTTTAATTCTACAAGGTGAGGGAGGTTGAGGTGGGCCTGTCTTTGGGGGTAAAGTGGTCTTGGCCATTAGTCAAATGCAATAAAGAATTGTTCATTTTAAATCTTGTTTTAAAAAATTGAAATCGTGGATTCCTCCTTTCTGAAAGGACAGGAGTAGGCGACTCTTGCCCTTACAGATATTTGTTCAAACCATGTCTTTTGTTTCATTTAATAATTAGTCTGGCAACCAGGTTCCAAAGCACTTAATTATTTAATTTAACCTGTTAGACCTGATACAGCCCTGATCTTGGTGGTAAAGCCCATTGTATTCAGGTAGCGAGCATTACTAAATTTAATTATTTCCCAAGGCTTCAATATAATAGAATAGAGCTGTCAGCAGTTAAATGTGTTTTGTTTTTCAAATGTATTTGTTATTTAAGCACATTACACAGTATGGTTGCATTAAAAGTAAATATTTAAAAAAAGATAACGATATGGGTATGAAGTCCATCTTAATGTTCTCATTTGATTGAACTGATGTTGTGTGCAACTTTTATCAGTTGAACAATACTGTAGCGATCTCGGTTAACGCAGGCAGGCGCATCACACAGGGCGACATGAGCTGGATCTTTTGTACAGTGGTATCAGTGGTATCGGTGCTATGCTTTAGTGCGAGAGGTCCCGGTTCGCTCGCCTCTGCCTGTGTGTGGATTGCATCGCCTGTGTGATGTGTCTGCTCATGCTAACCGAGATCGCTACATTGGTGTCAGAGGTGAACGCAGGTACCCCGGCACACACTTGTCGGACTGTAGCCTGGTGAGCAAGTCCAGGGCGGACTTGAGGCTGGCAGGGGAGAGTGTAGTGTGCACGGGGGAAGGCAGCACCAGGGCACACACAAAGATATGAGCCGGCTCTTTTGTACAGCGGTATCGGCGCTATGCTTTAGTGCGAGAGGTCCAGGGTTCGCGCACACCCTCCGCCTTTGTGTGGATTACCTTGCCCTGTGTGATCTGCCTGCCTGCGTTAACCGAGATCGCTACAATACTGTAGTCTTGTAGGTGTATTTGCTGAATGGGAATAAGTTAATGTTGCATTGTAGTCAGAGTTTCGGTCCTGCAACTAAATTAGATCATCATTTCCAGGTGGGTGATCATGAAGGTTTGTGGTCTCTATATATCCACAGCACCATTGCTAAAGAATTAAAAAAAATAAATGGACAGTCCTACTGAGGGCACCGCTCATGCTTCTTGTGAGTAATTGTTGTCTTGGTTTTAGGTACCACCCTGAAATGGCATTCCCCAGAACTGATACAATCATTAGGTAAATTCTCAGTAACTGAATTTGTTTTTGGTTCATTATGAGAGCTAATGGTGCATTGCCGTGTCAAATATATATAGAAATATGATACAAAAAGGTTGGAAAGCCAAAAAAGCATTGCATGCAAAATGGTGTTTTGGACAGTTTTCAAACTGTTTCACATGGACACTCTTGTGTAAACAAGACAGTACAACTTAAGAGGTATCCTGGTAGATTTAAGTAAATAAATAAATGCTGGCTGCAATTTAGGTAATGGCATTCAGCTTATTGGGTTGGGAAGAGAAAGGATTACCTGAAAATAAAGAAAAAATAGTTGTATAAGAAAGGACTGATAATACAATTCTGATTGTTTAAAACAGTATCATTCCTATATGAGACATAATGCTTCAACAGTCACAGTGGAAAGAATCACAAAACAAAGCTAGGTTACAGACAGAATTAAATCAAAACACCCATAAAAATTACAATGGTTGTAGAAATCTGATTTTAAAAGATTTTTGTTTGGGGGGGTCCTAGATAATTATGTTCATTGTGTGACTGGTTCAGTTAATTCTAAATCAGTATATATTCAACACCAATCATTCTGGTCTAATGATCTAAAGCTAATAATAGTGACTACCTGAAGGATTCTTTTGTGTAACAGGAGCATTTTAAATGATCTTCAATAACAAGGTTGAGGGCTACCAAGAAGTGGGTATTTATTTAACTATGAAGTGGCTAAAGCAAAGACGGATTGTGTTTCCAGTTAATTGCTGGAGGCAGTACTGTGTGAAAATGAGAACTATACATTCTATAGCTTTGATGAGTGAAAGGAGACCCAGAGAATTCAACAAACTTTGGTGCTGGTGATGAAACTAAGTGGAGAATAAATACCATAAGCAGCATCTTAATGGGTCACTGGTTCAAACAAGTGGTGAATTTTTTTCCTGTGGACTATTTAAACCGCAGGACCGAATCATTAAAGCTTTCATCAGATAACAGCAGACTGCCAGGTAACAGTAAAAACAATGAACAGTAAATAGACACCAGCTAATATTATTAGTGGCTGCATTTTCACCTGTCAAATTACTATATATTGTGTTAAATTATGTTAACCTTACAATCTCAAATGCTAAATCTAAAAAAAAAGGTTGTTGGTGGATTACAGTAACGCTATGGTATGTTGTGTATAACTATAGGGCTCTTTGAGGCAAAAACATCATTCCTGATAGCATGATCAAATTATAACATACTTTATCCTATGGCTATTCATTAAATACAGTACATATAGCTTGGGGATGGGATGATAATATTTATAGAAATTAATTATGCGATAAGGAGCTAAATACAACTTTACATACCAGATGTAAATGGACAAATAAACAATCTGGTGTAATAAAAAAAGCTTTCATTTGTGGACATACTTGAGGGATACCAGACATGATTTCCATTACTTCATGCTGATTTGAACGTGGCTCTCGCCCAGATAAGCACCAACTAAGACGTAGCTTTACAGTAAACTAATGTGATCAATCTGTGTCTCCATCAATTTGCGTTTCCTTCCATTTGATGATGTAGAGATCCTTCTACCTGGTGCTGATGGCTGAAGTGTAATGCTGACTCCAGGGATCAGCTTATTTTGCCTCCCCAGCGCATCAGCACACACAACGGCTGCGATGCTGGCTCCGGGGATCAACCAAAGTGCGATCTGCCCAGCGCATCATGACAACCGTCTGGATTGAGCTAAGTAGGGTAGATCTCTGGGGTCTTCAAGTGGGCACCTTACATCCTCGGTGTTTCGTTGACTAGCCCACGACACCTCAAGAGGGATCGACTGTGATTGTGGCATCCCAGCATCACCCCCCTCCGTCCCCCACTCAACTCAACCCAGTTTATTTACCTGTACATCAGCGTTTCTTTCTTTCTATTGTGCTTGAGATCCCCAACCAGAATCTTTCCGTCTCAACTACAGCCAGTTGCTGCTCCTCTCTGCGGCTTCAGATAAGTTCTTCACCGTGCGACGCAACTGTTGGCCACTGAATCCGACGTCTCTGAGAAACCGGGTTGTAGAGTGTGCCACAAATCCTCGACAACCCATCTCTACTGGGTAAACCCAGAGTCTCCATCTAGTCATGGCACCAAGTAAACCATCCTTGGCTAAGTCCCACCTTACATCCTGTCAAAATGTGCCTTAATGTTGCAGGTGATGAACACAAAGGACATGATGGATCCTCTCCTACCCAGAGGTTTAGGTTCTGTGGTGATAGGAGAACATCATATGTTAACCTGATGAGGAAACTGATCCTGCTCTGTTCCATTGTCCATAGGTCTTGCCAGCTGATCTTGCGTTGTTCCACACTCTCTCATCTCATCCATTCTCCCTGCTTGGCCTGGGAAACGGCCTTTACCCACCTCATCGTCTCCTCCTGCTTTTGCACCTCGTTGACTACCAGCTTCCTCCGTTGAGCTGCCTTGTGCCATGTAGGAGGAGCTGAACTGAGACCAAGACCCCCTCTTCCATGCTGAACGTGCCTCATTATATCACCGATGCAAAGGGCATTCTTTGCATCTTCCACGGCTTTTTGCCCCACTTCCTTCCAGTTTTCAACACAGGTGTTGCCTCCCTTACGCATTTGTCTCATGACTCTACTAATGTCATTTCTGCAGTATTCCTTTACCATAAAGTTCCACTCTCCTGAGGCAGCGTTTCAACCATTTCCTGACTGTTGTCAAAGAAACCTCGTACATAGCCAGTGACCAAAGCAGCCTCGGCAGTAGACCAAACTGAAAGTACCAGAGTTTTAGTTTGCCCGGTAAAGTGTCGCTGTCTATGCTCTTTAACCCTTCCACTGCTTGTGGTCTAACTTCTCCTACACGAACTGTGTCCTTTAGATCCCCGTTGTACCATCTTCCAAGTCTTTTCACTGGCTTCTCAGACACTGCTGGTATTGCCTCACCATTAATGTAGAACCTTTTATCTACTAATTTACCTTTAATTATAGAGATGCTCCTTGATTTAGTGGGCTTGAATTGCATTAGTGCCCATTCAATGTTATTGGTTAATTTGCCCAATAATCGATTAGTGCAGGCTACTGTTGTAGTCATGGTTGTCATGTCATCCATGAATGCTTGAATTGGTGTTAGTCGCATTCCAGAAGCCAAGCACTCTCCTCCCACTGCCTATTTTGATGCCCTAATAATTACTTCCATTGCCAAGGGAAAAGCCAGTGGAGAAATGGTGTATCCTGCCATTATTCCAATTTCTAGACATCACCATGTAGTGGTGAATTTTGAAGTTAAAAACAAAATTGCAAATCTCTGAAGTAGGCATTCACTAAGTTTGTTATTGTCCTTGGTACACATACCAGATGTAAATGGACGAATAAACAATCTGGTGTAATAAAAAAAAAGGTTTGAGAATCTAGCAAAACGGGATGTTTCATTTGTGGACACACTTGAGGGACAACAGACACACTTAAGGGACAAAAACTTTCAGAACTGAGACCTATAAACTGGATGCGAGAAAGCCATTGCCTTGTCATTGACTGCTCCTGTTGTATAACAGTCTAATGAGAGAAGTTGAGCTACTGTCATTAAGGACTGTCTCATCTTGCCAGGCCAGTTACCCATCATGACATGCCTTCCAAACTGATCCCAGAGGTGTTTTATTGAGGTCTGCTGATTAGTGATGACCAAGGAAGACTCCATGTTTCTGGATGAATCCCATGGCATTCTGACATGTGTGCAGATGGACATTAAATTAATGGAATTTCATCATAGAACAGGATAATAGAATCAGCCAGTAGAACCTCCTCCGCATCAATAAGCCTGTAGGACACAATGACCAGCATGGTGCTCCCCTGGTGTGGCTCAGATGGAATGGACATTAAAAAACAACACAGATTGCCATTGCTGATGAGTCCAGATGTGTTTGTGTCCATACAAGCTCTGCCACCTGTGTCTCTAAGAAAGGCTGAGGCCAACTTGTGGATAGAGTCCTGCATTGCACAGATGGTGGTGGACTGTTTCTAGAATAGTCTTGGAAGCCAATGCACTCCATGGACTCATCTGGCTGTTCTTGCTGGCACAATTAAAGGTGTATGTGACGTGAGTAGATTTTTTTCAACAAACAAACAAAGATCAGACATGTTCTTTTCTACCCACAGAAACTATTGTGTACATGTGGCAGAGTGTCCCGTCCCTATATATATTTGTACACTGTTTTTTGTATTATTGCTTGCGGGCGGATAAAAGCGCTATGTGATTTGTTATTGTTTATAGTTTAAAACCTTGTGAGGATGCGTGACTGATCAGCTAGTGATTTATTTAGCTAGCTGACAGTCACGCATCCTTATTAAACTCGTGCAGACGGTGACCATCTCCCGAGTTAATTAATTGATTAATTGTTGCTAATCGGGAGATGGTCACTGTATATAAACCTGCAGCTCTCTACCCTCAGCAGAGAGTGTATTAGGCGTGAGAGTGGAGAGAGCGAGGAGAGAGAAAACGAAATTTAAAAACAACTGCTAAGTATCGTGCTGGTGGTAAAACCAGCACGCTTATTTGTTTATTTGTTTGGCCCTTGTGCCTTTTTGTTTGTTGTTTGTTTAAACCTTTTGTTTTGTTTTATTATTCAATAAAATAGCTGAGCGCCGTAGCGCTGCAGTTTCACCACCATCGGTTCATTGCCTTTGTTTACTTCCTGGTCCGTGACATCACTACCCACACGTCACTGCAACAACAGCTCGGTCACATATGGTGTCCTGCGTGGGACAAACAACGCCTCCAGGAGCCGGACCAGGAACAGCAAAGGGCTTTTTTTGTTGTTTTTTTCAAAAGTGTTTTTGTGTTTGGAAAAAAAAAAAATGGAAGGCTGCCGGGAACTGCAGGAAAAACTGGCTCAGGAGAGGAAGGATAGGGAGGAGGAGTGTCGCCTTATGGCTTGACATCCAGGGCGATATAGCCAATCATCGCAGGTGTGCCCCCTCTGCTACCAAAAACATCGGTTTGCCAACTGTCCCTTCCGCTATTATGAAGAGGAGGAAATTGCGCCCAAAGGGGGGAGCCTTTGCGTCCAGTGCCCAGAAGGGGGAGCGAGCATCCAGCCCAGAAAGGGGAGCGCGAGCATCCAGCCCAGAAGGGGAGGCGAGCATCCAGCTTCAGAAGGGGAGCGAGCATCCAGCGCCCAGAAGTGGGGAGCACGAGCATCCAGCACCCAGAGGGGGGAAGCCCATGCATCCACCGCCCAGAAGGGGGGAGCCCGTGCATCCTGCTGGTTCCGTCTCAACCGCCATGGAAGGACAGCTTACCGCTCACACCTCCACCAGCAGAGGGTGAATACCTGCTGGTTCCGCCTCAACAGCCGTGGGAGGACTGCTTGCCCCTCCCACCTCCACCAGCAGAGTGTGTCGCCTCCCGAGAGTCTGCTGCTGCTGCTGCCATCGACTCCCGAGGGTCCTGCTTCGCCTGGGGTCGTCGAGGGTTCTACTTCACCTGGGGTCGCTACCAGTCCTGCCATGCGGCAGGAAATACTGTGGCTGGAGCCCCATGAAGGGGAGCTGCCGGCCACAAAGAAGGGGGGGAGGTCAGGAGACCAGCTTCCCCAGCCGCACTTTCGCGGCAGGAGAAATTGTGGTCGGAGCCCCACGGAGGGGAACTGCCGGCCATGAAGAAGGGGGGGAGGTCAGGAGACCAGCTTCCCCAGCCGCACTTTCGCGGCAGGAGAAACTGTGGTTGGAGCCCCACGGAGGGGAGCTGCCAGCCATGAAGAAGGGGGACTAGGTCTGGAGACCACCCCCAAAATTTCCTTGCGCGGTCCACCGGGACGCTACAGCTGTTTTGGTGGGAGGAGGACATCCCGCCATGGCCGCCCGTTGCTGCCCCTGTTCCTGGGCATGGACTGTGAACCGGGACTTTGGGGACTAAGGGGAGGTGGCCAAAAGGCCATGTGTGCTGCACAAGGGGGCATATGTGGCGGAGTGTCCCGCCCCTATATATATTTGTGCACTGTTTTTTGTATTATTGTTTGTGGCGTGGATTTGTCATTGTTTTTATAGTTTAAAAACCTTGTGAGGATGCGTGACTGATCAGCTTGTAATTTATTTAGCTAGCTGACAGTCGCGCATCCTTATTAAACACGTGCAGACAGTGACCATCAATGAGTTAATTCATTGATTAATTGTTGCCAATCGGGAGATGGTCACTGTATATAAACCTGCAGCTCTCTACCCTCAGCAGAGAGTGTATTAGGTGTGATAGCGGAGAGAGAAAACAAAATTTAAAAACAACTGCTAAGTATCGTGCTGGTGGTAAAGCCAGCACGCTTATTTGTTTATTTGTTTGGCCCTTGTGACTTTTTGTTTGTTGTTTGTTTAAACCTTTTGTTTTGTTTTATTATTCAATAAAATAGCTGAGCGCCGTAGCGCTGCAGTTTCACCACCATCTATTCCTTGTTTTGGTTCCTGTTTCTGGTCCGTGATGTCATCGCAACAGCTGCTTGGCCACAGTACAAAACAATCAAAGTTATCTTAACTAGTATAGAAAATGGAGATTACCCCAAATGAATGTTGTCTTCTGAAATATGTAATTTTCCATGAAATGGAACATAAAAAGAAAAATGTCTAATTTTGCTACAAAACCTGTAAGAATGGTGTGTTATATCCATACATAGTTTTGTAAGTGTTGCAGTACCATATACTGTTCTTATACAGATATTCCTTAATGCAGGTCCTACTTCATGGATGTTAACACAATTCACTGAACTGGGCTTTGAATTAATTCAGATTATCAAACAGCAAATATCTTAACTAACAGTGTACAAAACTATTATTACAAAAATATTTGTAAACTTTGCTTTTTACATTTTAAATGTTCCCTTGGTATTTTAAACAGAAATATACTTTTCATGCCTTGCATATTTGAAGCAGCACCTAAGACAGTAATGCATAGCATTTCAGTAAGCCATGTTTTTTACTTCCACTCTGTCATTTATTAAGGGGCTAACTATATTTGTAAACCATATCTTGTCAGATGGCGTCTCACACATTGCACTTAAGAAACCCTAGTCTTGATAATGCCTTGACCTTGGTTGCCTTGCAGACTGGGAAGCTTATTATGACACTGAACAGGGAATCGCCAAAGACACAGCAGGCAAAGTATTGTAATGCAGACAACTGAATGATAGCCAAGGAAGGTGATGATTTTAAAAGGCGTTTGATGGCGTATCAAAAAGATACAGGGGTGAAAAAGAAATGTGGAATGTATGAGTTTATTTACAAGGCTTTACTGATTATTTTCCTTTTAAAGTGCCTTTTGAGGTAGAGAGCTATTTGTACAGCTGAGTCCTGTTTAGTGAACTGTAATACTGCTATTATTTGTTTTTAAAGATAGCTCTATTGTTTTGGTTTAGTTTGAGATTTATTTTATTAAGGCAAAAATGCAAGTACTGAGCCAGAGCAAATTTTTATACCCTTCCAGAATGAGCAACCCAAGGATGGGCAAACAGACCAGTGGCTGTGCCCTACATACCCCCTAAAGTCAAAACCATACAGTACCAGAGAACACGAGCAACCACAACAAGTGTATGGAGTCTTTTTAGGGACTATTTGGCAAGATGCCTACAAAGCAACCCTTGACTTGAACCAATAACTATTTTTTTTTTATCACATTTCCATTACCTGACATTACTTTTGTGTTTGGGAGAACATCCAAATCAGTGGAAATCTGGAAATAAAAACAGATAACAGTCTAGAATTGTTGAATAATTACTGACAGGCAAACCAAGTGTAGTTTGCACTGGCCTAACAAAAAAAAAAAAGACTTTCAAATCACAAAAGAATGTGTAACATTTTAGTAACATCAAGGAAAACCCTTTCCATGTGGCAGCATTTTGTTTTCTTCAAAGCACTGCTTCAATTAGCTGAAAAGCACAAGCTAAAAAAAAATAATAATAAGCAAGCTATCCCTACAGTTATCTGCTATAAAAAATAATCTGTACTGTAAGTCTTACATTTTGCTAAGGTTTCCAAAGGTTCAGCTTCACTCTCATGTTTTGTTTCAAGCCATACATGAATAACAGTTTGCAATCCAAAAGTCTGCTTTTAATGTAATGGTAACATTTTTATATCCGCTTCATTATTACTTAAAATATAAAACAAGTTGCAAACTATGTTTTTTTTTTTTAAATTTGTGGTCAATCTCACAACTAATATTTGGCAATAACATGAACATTGTTATGTTGAGATGACATCATGATTCATTTGTTTTGGATCAACTAAATGTGCTAATGGTTTTTTTTACTCATGATTTATAATTGAGGAACTAACATGTACGTAAGCCACTTAAAAAAAAAAAAGAGCAAAAATTGTAAAAATGATACATTTACAAGCACAACTAATGAAGTAATGGGACAGGACTAGGTGGTGCCATGGGTTTATCCACTTTGCTTTCAGGTTTTTAGGCCTGGGTCTTACAAACAAAATAAAAATGTTAGCTTTATTAAATACTATATATAATAGTATATTATTGAAACCAGCTTGCTATTCAAACCTCTAGTCAAGCAGTCTCTGATAATTATAATGTTGAAATATTTTTTGTACAACAGACACCTTTGAAATGTACACAAATAATTAATACATTGTTCATATTCTTTAAAAAATCTGTTTAATTTCAGTTTACTTTAGAGGAAATCTTTTTTGGAGAATAACACATATCCACATTTTTTTTTATAGGGTTTATAGGGTTACTGACTTTTCACCACCAACACTAGCTCTCGTCAGTAAAACTAATCTGATTTCTGTCAGATTATCTGTCTGGGTTATGATAATCTTAGTCAAAGTCCTAATGGATGAGGTAGTCCCTATAACAAAATGTTCACCACAGCAGGCATTGAATGTTAATTTGGAAGTGACAAAGGCAAAGAACACAGAGGGTGTGATTTAGAGTTCATACAGTAAAGGATGCCTAGAGAGTGGAGTTGAGTGCAAAAGTGTGGGAAAGAGGAGATATTGTATCATACATTGTCACTGCCTGTCCTGTAACTGACCTGAAGATTGCCATTCTGAAGGTTCATCAGCATTGCTCAACTGTTACTTCAATACTGCTTTGGCATTTTCAGCGCAGAAATACTTTAGATTTTTTAAAAGAACTTAAACTAAAAACATTGATATGATGCATTTTCTAATGTGGATGTTGCTTGTGGAGGGCGTCAGTGAAGTATATAACCTTCTTTCTGACAAACCTGTTATGAATATTATCTCAGTTTTCAATTCAGTCCCTTTATTGTGGTTTATTAGAATGCTGCAAATGTATAGAACTTAAAATGGAATATCATATAAATAATAGTTACAGATGTCTCAATAGTTATTTGTGAACTTCTTTGTTATACTGGTAACTTAAAAATAATTACCAAAATAAAGATTCATACAATAAACAAATCAGGATTATCAATTATCTAGAAAATTAGCTAACCAGACTGATGATCAGTAACCAATCATCAGACCAGTTACTTGACGTAGTACTGTATTATTATCATTTTTTATTTTATTTGATAATATTATTTATTTATTTATTAGCAGACACCCTTATCCAGGACGACTTACAATTGTTACAAGATATCACATTATTTTTACATACAATTACATTTTTTTATACATACAAATTACCCATTTATACAGTTGGGTTTTTACTGGAGCAATCTAGGTAAAGTACCTTGCAAAGGGTACAGCAGCAGTGTCCCCCACCTGGGATCAAACCCATGACCCTCCGGTCAAGCGTCCAGAGCCCTAACCACTACTCCACACTACTTGTTTAAATTAAAGTTATATGTATTCAATAACTTTTCTAGGGTGAATTTTTTGTTTCTATGTGTAATCTGCATATCTAAATCACCACTGTTTGGTGTCACTTTACCATACAAAGAGCATATAAAAAAAGTAAATAGTGCAGCGTGTGAACAACGTGTTTTCATTGTTTGAAGAATAATTACAGACAACGACAGTCATATGGTGTGTTTTCTTCTCCAATACTTCTGCAAAACATCTGCCCATGTTAGGCAGTGAAGATATGAAAGATACAAAAAGCAATTGTCTTCCAAAAAAAGAAAACAATTCCAAAGGGACTGAGACATAGGAGCGTGTCATGAGATTCCCTCAGTCTCACATCCAACTTTCTGTGCATATGGTGGGGGGTTAAGGCCAAATCCCATTGCCTGGACCCCCTTGAACATCATGTTTGTTTGTCTGTGTGTGCGTGCTTCAAAAATGTATCAATGAGCTTGTGGCCTTTGTGAACGTGATTATTATAATATCATTAGGCCGTGGAAGCCACCGCCTGCCCCCGTTTGTATTGACTTCAAGCTTGCTTTTCTACTTGAATTACAGGGGTGCAGGCCAGTGACCACAGTCTTCTCAGTGCTGTCCCTGCTCCCCTGGCAGCGGGCTGAATAGAGGCTGAGAGACTCTAGCAGCAGGGCTGACGCAGGCCTGTCACAAGGCAGCTTGAATGATTTATAAGAGACAGGGCAAAAAAAATGTTAAAAAGTGTGCCATTCGTTTCTAGAAACAGCTGCCTTCCCTGTTTCTTTCTTTGGGATTGTTCAAATAATGGGCTTAGGTGACTGCTTTGGATGGGTTCTGCATATAAATTCAAAACCATAATTTAAATAACTGGATGAAAATGGCATGTATGGAAATTGCATTTTCACTCAAACACTATTATACTGTAGCTAATAAGCACAGATAAGAACATATTAAAGAATAATGCATCAACATGATAACTCATTTATAACTCATGATAAATATTTGCTACAAACTAATACCAAATTATAATTATTATTATAAAATTGTTAATCTTTAGTGAATTGTGGCTAAATTCTGTACAGCTATGGCCAAAGGTTTTGCATCACCTATAATTTTAGGATAGAGACACAATAAAAAACAACAACTACATGAACATAATTTAGATCTTTTATTTAACATCATGGAACTACAAAATTATTGCAAAAGTCTACCAGAAGCCATGCTAGTTAAAATAAATCCTTTGTTCTTTCTTTTTTTTTTAAAATAAATTATTGCATACACGTCTAAATATTGAAATGTTATGTACCAGTAAAAAAAAAATGTTTAGATAGATTTGAAGAAAGATATTAAAGAAATAAAAAAAGAGATATATGGGGGGAAATGAGATCTGTCTTTCTGTGCAAGATTATAGATTACCATACCATGTTGTGTTTTCATCCAAAATCTCTTTTTAATTTGCATTAGAAATTTTGATTCAATGCAAACTTTGAAAAACTGTAATGGTTTGCTAATGTGTGTTCGTAGCCAAATCTCATCAGGTTACCGGGTAATAAAGAATGATGATTTAAATTCATACAGTACATTGCAGACATTTCCCTGATTTCCCTGGGGCATTAGCAAAGTCTTGGAGTTGAAAGGGTAGCTCTGAAACTCTAGCTGTACTTTGCAGGTGCACATTTCACTTTGTGGAGGTTTGTTTGTTACATTTTCAGGCTAGTTGATCTGAAATTGTGTGATTAACACTCTCAAACCAAACGGCCCTTTTAAATCACGACATCAGTTGTATCTTTTGCAGTTTGATCTGAATAAGTGTTAACAAACTTGTTGAGGGCATTGGTGGGTCATCATTCACTGAGGAAGAATTCCATCTGGATACTGTGGTGGAGCCCAATTTTACGGTGGCCCTGAAGTGCAAAACACCAACAAATAAACTGTTAGCAACATGCAAACAAATTCCAAAACGGAAATAACTTTGAAACCGGATGGGTGGGTGCTCAATTACTGTGATCTTGGACAGCAAAGTGCATTGTCTTTGCACAGTCATTGGTATGTGTTTCACAGAACAATCAAATTTGATTGCAGCAAAAAAAAAAAAAAAAACATCCTGTTGGATGCAGCTCATATTGTTGTCATTTTTGGTGGGTCTGGCATATACAGTAACTGGAATCAACAAGGAATTTCATATAGAGTATCTAGAATCAAGTAGGAATTTCATATACAGTAACTGGAATCAAGTAGGAATTTCATATACAGTAACTGGAATCAAGTAGGAATTTCATATACAGTAATTGGAATCAAGTAGGAATTTCATATACAGTAACTGGAATCAACTAGGAATTTCATATACAGTAATTGGAATCAACTAGGAATTTCATATACTGTAATTGGAATCAAGTAGGAATTTCATATACAGTAACTGGAATCAACTACGAATTTCATATACAGTAATTGGAATCAACTAGGAATTTCATATACAGTAATTGGAATCAATGAGGAATTTCATATACAGGAACTGGAATCAACAAGGTATTTCAGGTCTTGTGAACAAAGACCCATATCAGCTTTTAATATTGGTGTCATAGTTGATTGTCGCGGTGCCGAGCGGCGTTGTCCCGCAGACTATTACAAAACTTTAGAGAATCAGGGTTCGAGTCACTTCCTATGGCAGTATTGTGTGCAGAGCAGTAGTAATTCAGTCACAAGCAGTAATTCAGTTCAAAATCTTTACTTCAGAAATGTTCCATAAAAACAGCAGCATATAGACAGCAAGGCTTTCTTTTAAAAACAATTCATACCTCTGGATATTCAAGTGCGGTGATACTGTAAACAAATCCAAAATAAAGTGCGTAGTGCAATATCCAGACACAGACAGTGTGCAGACGTGTTAAAAACAGTCACCGTTCGAGGTTATGGTAGATTGCAATATTTAAAAACAACAAAAGTGCAAACGTGCTACAGCTTCTACACTCAAGGTCCAAGATCTTTTCACATCCAGCGACCATCTTCCTTTTATTTACCCACTTGACCTCTGACCTCTTCCCAAGTGAATAAACATTTAACAGACATTTAAAACTATTTACCCGTCAGTATTTCATATATTTTATACACAAATTACATTTTAAAAACAGACGTTAAAAATCAAAGCAGGCAATTAAATAAATGGGTTTATTCATTATCTCCAGACGGCTAAACCGTCACATTGATACACATGTCTGTTCTCAAAACAGGACTTTAGTTCAGTACCAATGCATAAAAAAATTACAAAAAAGCAAACTGCATTTCTTAGTTTATGACCCATGAATGGAATTAATTGACTAAACCCCTGATGAAAAAAAAAAAAAGTTAAAAGTACCATCCTGTACATTACTTAGTTTATGACCCGTGACGTGAATGGAACAGGCACTTCAGTTGTATTTTGGTATCCCGTGTCTTTTTTTTTTTTTAATTTTAAATAGACAACTTAATAATTAGAACAAAGTATTGAAACATTGCACACTGTTCACTAAACTTTAACTCATCAGTTATTTAAAGAATGTTTTTTAGAGTTAGTTTTCAAGTTGAATGGCCTCTTAGATTGAATCTTTTCAGTGTGCCTGTCCACCACTGTTAAGTCTGAGTGGCTGCACAAGTATGGAACCAGGTCCCTCCTACATTACCTGGAAGTTGACATGAAAAGACAGACAGTAATCCTTAATGACTTGACAAACTACAAACCTTAAAACCTAACCCTAAACCTAACCCTAACCCAACTCACAACTACTGTAGCAAATATTTCTAAGACAACATTGGATGGTTCCATGCTGTTACACACCTGTAAACAAAGTACATTGGTGAATGGTGGGCTTCAGTAGTTTTAAAAAACAGTTGAAAAGTGTACCGAGTACGGTACTTAAATTGTGTTTAAATTTGGTTATTTCATTTAACAGGACAAAAACACTCATAAAACCAGTGGTTTATATGTACTTCAGTGTTTCAGCTTAGTAAATAGATTTTAGTTAGATTCATAACTGTTTGGACATACATTTAAAGAAGAACAATAGCAATCTTTCATGATCATAATCTCAGTCCATGTTTATTTAGATCAAATGGTTGCAAATAATTCCTTCGTAACAACATTTTAGCCTGTCACGAATTGGTCTATTGAAGCAGAAGAAAATAGATTTTGACATCCTGGTCAGTTTCAGGGTCAGTTTTGTTCATAAACATATCATTTGAAAGATGACCAGGATTGTGAGATATGGATTATTGAAAAAACAAACAAACAGACAAACAAAAAAGAACATTAGACTGTATACCAACAGGTGTGAGGAAAAAAGGCTATTCTATAAACCTTTGTTTCTCTGCTAAATAATCATTCTGTTGGTCCAAATCATGGTTTGGCCCTTGAATTAATTAGTGTTCCTAGAGCTGATAATTAGTTTAAAAAGAGTGAGCTTATAATACAGTTTAACCCAGCAAGAAAACCAATGGGATTCATCTGTATCTGTGGAGCGGGCCTCTTTCTGTCAAGGTTGGAATGCTTGTCATCAGGGGTCTGCAACTTCTCCATACACGGACATGCATGTCCATGGCAACAGTTATCAGCGTCCGTGGCAGTGAATACGTCTAACACACACACACGCATGTCATTGTATATAACTTCCATTTTGTTTGTCCGTGGACTATATGTTTTTTTTTTTTTTTTTAATGTCCGTCACCAATCGATATGGTGCTGACCCCTGCTTGTCAAGAAGGAAATGTAAGCTAATAACATTTCAACTGAAGTTTTGAAATGCTACTTGAAATTCAAGACTCCATGAAGAAGTTTAAGAAAATACTACCTAAACTATAAGCTATTATGTATTAATTTGGCCATCATTTACTATATTTAAACACTGCCAGTCCATGCCAAGGTATATAGTACCACAGCCTATTGAACACATTGTAAGACTGGTCATTCTGGTTAATTATGTATTATAAGGGGCCTGTACTACAGCATAAACCAGATTTTGCAATCTCCATGTGGCTTTACCTATATAATAAACATTTATGTATTGATGTTTGTTTCATCATTAACGTGGCTCATGGTTTGGTTAAACACATTGTCATTTAATGTTAATGGGATCCTGAAAATGGACAAGCTGAAGAACATACTAGTTGCCAATTAGCAGACAGATAACACCCTCATATTCATTGAGTTCACATGATCTTTGTCAATTGCTCTCTTTAAGTGTCACTTTTTGACAAGCCAACCCCCACGTGTTCCTCAAAAAAGACTCACCCAGTCAATGTATTTATTTATTTGATTACTTACAGTTAGTTTTGGACTGGCAGGGGGTTTTATCCATGAAAACACAACCACTTATTAAAGTCTAGACGCAACATAAAACCATGTAAATTGCTTTCAGTAAGCTCTAGGAAAAACATAAACTAAATTCAGCAGAACCAGACAAAAATGAGCAGCCGGATTAGTAGGTGACCTTGCATCGCTGTGTTAAAAAAATAAGACATGATTGCAGAAAATATAGCAAACAAAAGTAAATATACAGTTCTTTTGACACTCATCTTGGATTCAAATTGTAGTTTTCAGCTTGGAAGTTATTGCATAGGTCACCTTAATGGCTACTTAATATTTATATATTGTTTATTTGTTAACCATCAAGACCTCATATTATTCAGTTCAGGTAAATCAAAGCAACAATTTCAAGATATCTATGGTGGACAATATGGCTACTCAGTGGCATCCCTGATCCATTCAATGACAATTGTTGTTTTTTTTTCTTTTCTGTTCTTTTTAAAGATTCTTTTCCTCATGATTGTGCAGCAAAGCCAATAATGGCTAATATTATTAAAGCAGTTTACAATAAATAATATATATATATATATATATATAGAGAGAGAGAGAGAGAGAGAGAGAGAGAGAGAGAGAGAGAGTAAATTGAGATTGCAATTTATTTTCCAATGGTGGCCAGAAGTATAAAATACAATTTTATGCTGTGCTTAATTATTATAAGCAACATACCCGTACATAAAGGTTCTTGCATAGTAATAAAGTAAATTGTACATCTTAAAATCAATAGTGCAAATCTTAAAATGTACCCTTAGATCTAACTGAAATATCAGAAAGACCAGTTATATATGTGTTATCTTAGACCAACTGTATGGCTCGTTCATTAAATAGATTGGGAATGTACACTACAAAATACAGGCCTTTGATCCAGGTTTTCCCATCAGAGCTAAACTGTCCTCACATTGAGAGCTGTGTATATCCTGGGGCACTTTTTGCAAGCAGCCACTCTTTCATGTCTACCCTTTGGAACTCAAAACATATCAGCTTGAAAACTAAGACCATCCTGCATCCATGCAGTTGAAAATAAAACGGGAAAAAATGTCTAGTGTATGTGTGTGTGTGTGTGCGTGTGTTGTGTGTGTGTGTGCGTGTGTTGTGTGTGTGCGTGTGTTGTGTGTGTGTGTGCGTGCGTGTGTGTGTGTGTGTGTGTGTGAGAGAGAGTGGGTTTTCGCAGCTGGCCACATGCTCTCAATGTCCTCATCCAGTGTATAACTATATTATCACTTAGAGGTTTTGTATTTTGCACCTTTCAAGTGACAACTATGATGCCCTTGTGCCAAGCCAGCTGCTTCAAGTGCTGCCCATGTATTTAACATCTGATTAAAAATCTCTCTATTATTGTGCTAATTTGTCCATACATATATTGGTCACCTGGGATTATCAGGTGGTTCCTTTGCTGAGGCATGTCAAGGAAGACAAAAGCCCACGAGCCCCCTGTTCACTATGGCCTCAGTGCTGTGGTCACAGTGCTGTATCCCATAATATGATTAGGATTTATAGCACAGAGTCTTTTTGTGAGTTCAAACAATCCCCTAAATCATTACATTGAATCGTATGCTCTTTAACATTGTCTGGTAATACAGAGCAGATGTAGTGAGGCTTGATCCGCGAACACAATGTATCACGATGACCATGATTGGGGCTTTACTGAATCAAAATGAGGGTCTTTAATTCTCATGCAGGAATTCAGAATATATGTGGGATTGGTTTAGGATAGAATCCATTTATAGCAGAATTTATTACAAGTCAGGTAATGAATTCTTCATTTATGTTCTATGGTACAGTACCTGCCTGCCGTAACATGTGGGGATAACAGGGTACAGGTGATGACCATAATTAATAATCAAGGCTTAATTATTTTGTATATAAAATGCACCTAGAAAAGCAGGACGAGTTTATTCCTTGGTCTGCTATGTAACTGGGTCCTGGGTCCTGGGTCCTGACGCAAGTTTATCAAGTTTTCCCCACTTGTTACAAGGTAAGCTGGTTGCACCGTCTTAATCCTCTTTCTTGTGATTGGTACTATTTTTTTTTCTATTTCTATTTATTTATTTTTTAAAATTTGGAATAACCAATTATTTCCTTATTTTCTCCCCAATTTGGTAAGCCCAATTATTGTTTATTTCAACCCTGCTCACCGCTGCCACCCCACACTGACTCGGGAGGGACGAAAACGGGCACACGCGTCCTCCGAAACGTGTGCCACCAGCCGTCCACTTCTTTTCACTGTGCAGGCCCGATTTTTCAGTGATTTTTGACCATTCTTCAACGCAAATTTGTTCCAGTTCATTCAAATTCGGAGGACTTCTCTTGTGCACAGCCTTCTTCAACTCATACCAAAGATTTTCAATCGGATTTAGATCGGGACTTTGACTAGGCCATTCCAGAACCTTGATTTTATTCTTCTTTAACCATTCTGGAATGTCCAGTTGTGCTTTAAACCAAGTTTTGTAGTGGAGGGTTTCAGAGGATTGGCCAATATCTTTTGGTATGCAATGGAAAGCATTTTACCATATATTGGAACTAAATTTTTTGTGCCATTAGAGGAAAACCAGCCCCATATAAGGATATTACCACCTCCATGCTTGACAGTAGGTATGGTGTTCTTTTCTTTGTACACCTCTTTGTCTTCCAAAAGCTCTTTACTTTGTCCCGTATTGATTTACTGGTAATGACAGCAATCATCCTATGCCTAACCCTTTTATACTCTTTAAGAATGTTCACATACAATCCAACATGTTCTAGACTTTTCTAGAATTAGGTTCAGCATTATCATATTGAAATTTCTAGCACCTTGTAGACAATACTATCATAGCATCAAAGGGTATGAATACTTTTGAATTGACATTTTTGGAGTTTTGCAAAAAAATGCTGAAATAAATAATTGTAGGCATGTATTTCTTGTAGCTTTTTTTTCCTAATCCACAAAAGCAAAATGTTTGCTACAAAAGATTTTTCTTAAAATTCTTTGTTTTTGAGACATTTCTAAAAATTATACATTTCCAATGGGGTACGTAAGCTTTTGACTACAACTGTGTGTGTGTGTGTTGTGTGTGTGTGTGTGTGTGTATATATATATATATATATATATATATATATATATATATATATATATATATATATATATATACATACACACAAACACATATATTTCTTGAAACTGACAACCTCTACAAATAGCTTCTAAAATTGCCATGTTGATTCTGTCATCAAAATACCAAATTCCTGTAGTGTAAGGATTTGGCTAAACAAAGGTATGAGTTATGAAAAGAAAACAAAGTTGTCCTTCACAGTTTCCAGCTACCTGAATCTAAAAAAAACATGTCAAGCTATGTGAAGAAATAGATCTTGATTTACAAGGTGTGCATCATGTGTCAAGAACTGGTGTGAGAAAACGGTTACTTACTGTAACCCTGGTTCCCTGAAAGAGAAGACGACCACCAAAACATTACATATGGAATATGCCTGCCTATTGGTAGGTATTTTCTTTTTTTTTTAAATTAGTGGTCGCCAGTTATTTTTTTTATAATTATTTTATTTTTCTCCCCAATTTAGTAATAATATTTTAGGCTCAGCTCACCACTACCACCCCTGCGCTGACTCAGGAGCAGCGAAGACGAACACACGCTGTCCTCCGAAGCGTGTGCCGTCAGCTGACCGCTTTTTTTCACACTGCAGACTCACCATGCAGCCACCCAGAGCTACAGCGTCGGAGGACAACGCAGCTTACTGGCAAGTCCGCAGGCGCCTGGCCAGACCACAGGGGTCGCTGGTGCGTGGTGAGCCGAGGACACCCTTGCCGACCTAGCCCTACCTAGCGAGCGCGAGCCGGTTGCTGAAGAAAGATAGAAGGAAAAAGGCTGTATCAGGAGTCACTGATTCTGTGAAAGCGGCAAGCAAGCTTTCAGCCTGAAAGACAAGGGAACTGCAGTTGACTCAGAAGCTCATTTTCACAACACGCTCAGATACCAACACAGAGGGTCTTACCTTACTGTCTTGAGAGGCAAAAAGAGAACATGGCTTCCATAGTTTGACTATTTAATCCCTTGGTAGGAAGGACCGAGCACGTCACCCCAGGGAGGGGCCTATAGAGAGCTCAGTGAATACCTACCAATAGGCAGGCATATCTCATTCGTAATGTTTTGGTGGTCGTCTTTGAATTGAAAGGGAACTTCTGCTATGTTGACAGAAAAGATGCTTCTTAAGAGCTGCATATACAGTATTACAATTCCCATTTGTGTCATTTAACTGCATGTTTAATGTTGATTAGAACGCCTAATTAACTTTGCAAATTCAGGAATAAAAGAATGGCTGTGATATAATTTATCAGCCAATTATACCACTTCCCTTATTTAACCAGAAAATGTGCACAAAAAATGTGCATGTCTTTTTCTTGGCAATATTCTCAGCCAAGACATATAAACCAATCATGGAAAAGCAAGGTATGATATACAGTACTGTGCAAAAGTTTTAGGCAGGTGTGAAAAAATGCTGTAAAGTAAGAATGCTTTCAAAAATAGACATGTTAATAGATTATATTTATCAATTAACTAAATGCAAAGTAAGTGAACAGAAGAAAAATCTAAATCAAATCCATATTTGGTGTGACCACCCTTTGCCTTCAAAACAGCATCAAGCATCAATTCTTCTAGGTACACTTGCACACAGTTTTTGAAGGAACTCGGCAGGTAGGTTGGCCCAAACATCTTGGAGAACTAACCACAGTTCTTCTGTGGATTTAGGCAGCCTCAGTTGCTTCTCTCTCTTCATGTAATCCCAGACAGACTTCGATGATGTTGAGATCAGGGCTCTGTGGGGCCATACCATCACTTCCAGGACTCCTTGTTCTTCTTTACGCTAAAGATAGTTCTTAATGACTTTCACTGTATGTTTGGGGTCGTTGTCATGCTGCAGAATAAATTTGGGGCCAATCAGATGCCTCCCTGATGGTATTGCATGATGGATAAGTATCTGCCTGTACTTCTCAGCATTGAGGAGACCATTAATTCTGACCAAATCCCCAACTCCATTTGCAGAAATGCAGCCCCAAACTTGCAAGGAACCTCCACAATGCTTCACTGTTGCCTGCAGACACTCATTCGTGTACACTCTCCAGCCCTTCGGCGAACAAACTGCCTTCTGCTACAGCCAAATATTTCAAATTTTGACTCATCAGTCCAGAGCACCTGCTGCCATTTTTCTGCACCCCAGTTCCTGTGTTTTCGTGCATAGTTGAGTCGCTTGGCCTTGTTTCCACGTCGGAGGTATGGCTTTTGGCCGCAAGTCTTCCATGAAGGCCACTTCTGACCAGACTTCTCCGGACAGTAGATGGGTGTACCAGGGTCCCACTGTTTTCTGCCAGTTCTGAGCTGATGGCACTGCTGGACATCTTCCGATTGCAGGGAAGTAAGCATAATGTGTCTTTCATCTGCTGCAGTAAGTTTCCTTGGCCGACCACTGCGTCTCACGGTCCTCAGCGTTGCCCGTTTCTTTGTGCTTCTTCAAAGAGCTTGGACAGCACATCTGGAAACCCCTGTCTGCCTTGAAATTTCTGCCTGGGAGAGACCTTGCTGATGCAGTATAACTACCTTGTGTCTTGTTGCTGTGCTCAGTCTTGCCATGGTGTATGACTTTTGACAGTAAACTGTCTTCAGCAACCTCACCTTGTTAGCTGAGTTTGGCTGTTCCTCACCCAATTTTATTCCTCCTACACAGCTGTTTCTGTTTCAGTTAATGATTGTGTTTCAACCTACATATTGAATTGATGATCATTAGCACCTGTTTGGTATAATTGTTTAATCATACACCTGACTATATGCCTACAAAATCCCTGACTTTGTGCAAGTGTACCTAGAAGAATTGATGCTGTTTTGAAGGCAAAGGGTTGTCACACCAAATATGGATTTGATTTAGATTTTTCTTCTGTTCACTCACTTTGCATTTAGTTAATTGATAAATATAATCTATTAACATGTCTATTTTTGAAAGCATTCTTACTTTACAGCATTTTTTCACACCTGCCTAAAACTTTTGCACAGTACTGTATTTGTAAAAGGTTCTGAAATATATTGGTTGTGCTGATTGAAAGTAGTATCTTGGAAAGAACAATAGGGCTATTGTCCAAAAAAAACAAAATAGAACAACAAATAATTTTACATTTTGCTGGGCATTCCTATGGACTAGTCTGTATCTTTCCTGCTTGTATACCTGGATTAGTGTGTAACTGTAAGCATTTTTTTTTGCCTGACACGTCCTTAGTGTGGTAATTTAATGTGTTAAATTGTTCTGTCTGTGGTTTTGTTGAGGAATCAACAGTTTTCTGTGGATTTATAGTGCATACTATGGATATATCTGCTCCACACTCCCCTTCTCTTCAAAGCCACACAGCCACTTTTAGTTAAAATGAATCAATCAAAAGATCAAAGGGTGACGTCAGAAATGTTTTACATTTGGAATATCGAACCAAGTGAAAGTTCAATGTGGAAAAACACGTCTTATTATAAACATAAAAACTGCTCTGATGTTTTCAGTTGTGGTGTTATGTATATTCACATACATTTTGGTCAAACTTTTAGTTTAAGGATCTACTTATTAAACATCGATGAAGTGTTAGTGATGGTTTTATGGTTAATAAGAAAAAAATAACAGTTTAATATAATTTAAATGACACATTACTTGTAGAGCGCCTTGTCATGGTATAAGCTCATCCGGAACTCTGCTGCTCGCCTGTTGTTCTCTCTGCCTCGCTTCTCCCACGCAACTCCACTGCTCCGCTCACTCCACTGGCTCCCGATCACCGCTTGCATCCAGTTCAAGACTCTTGTACTAGCCTACAGATGCCTTGACCAGACTGCACCCAGCTACCTCCAGACCCTCATCTCTCCCTACACCCCCACTCGACCTCTCCGCCCCTCCTGCACTAGAAGACTGGCTCTACCTCCTCTACGCTCCCCTGCCTCCAGAGCCCGCTCCTTCTCCACCCTCGCCCCGCAGTGGTGGAATGACCTTCCTACAGATGTAAGGACTGCCCAGTTCCTGACCACCTTCTGGCGCCTCCTCAAGACTCACCTCTTCAGACAGCACCTGTAGAACTCCTCTTTTTTTCCCTATGGACACTCTTCCTTAAATGCGCTTTACTTGCTCTTATCTGCCCCCTATTTTACTGCATTTAATCCTGTACTTTAGAGTACTGTAATCTGTCTACTGTTATTTAATCTGTAGTATTTTGTATTTAATTATATCCTGTTATAACTATCACTGACACTGTTATCTTCTCTGTTACTGAATCGTATTTTGTCATACTTGTACTTGCTAGAACCAAAGTCATTGTATTTATCTTGTATTTATCTTGGAACCCACGACAGATTACAACCCCAATCAGGCCACCACTCTCCTATATGCAGCTCACGGCAATCAGACATGAAATAATAAACAAAGTAATACATTTTTGTAAATTAAGCACAGAAGATACAGATACAGACATAACACAACCAATGAGAGATGGCACACTTAGTCCACAGTCCAGGGGCCATGCTTGCTCTTGCTGCAGCTGCTGTCTCTGACTGTGCTGAATGGTGCTGCTGCCACTCTGTTACAATACAAGATATATACAGTATATATATATATATATATATATATATATATATATATATATATATATATATATATATATATATATATAGTGCCGTGAAAAAGTATTTGCCCCGTCTGATTTTCTGCATTTTTGCATATTTTTGACACTGAATGTTATCAGATCTTCAACCAAAACCTAATATTAGATGAAAGGAACCCTGAGTGAACAAATAACACAAAAATTTGATACATATTTCATTTATTTATTAAAGAAAGTTATGCAACACCCAATGCCCCCGTGTGAAAAAGTAATCACCCCCTTAGACTCAATAACTGGTTACGCCACCTTTAGCAGCAAAAACTGCAACCAAACGCTTCCTGTGGTTATTGATTAGTCTCTCACAGCGCCGTGGAGGAATTTTGGCCACTCCTCCATGCAGAACTGCTTCAACTCAGTGACATTTGTCGGTTTTCGAGCATGAACTACTCGTTTCAGGTCCTGCCACAACATCTCAATGGGGTTTAGGTCTGGACTTTGACTAGGTCATTCCAAAACTTTAAATTTCTTGTTCTTCAACCATTCTGATGTAGACTTGCTTGTGTGTTTCGGATCATTGTCTTGCTGCATGACCCAGCTGCGCTTCAGCTTCAGCTCACGGACAGATGGCCTGACATTCTCCTGTAGAATTCACTGATACAGAGCAGAATGCATGGTTCCTTCAATGATGGCAAGGCGTCCAGGTCCTGATGCAGCAAAGCATCCCCAAATCATGACACTACCAGATTTTACGCCTTGCTCTTGGAGAGATTTTGGCAGGACGGCCACTCTTGGGAAGATTCACTACTGTCCCAAACTTTCTCCGTTTGGACAATATGGCTCTGACTGTGGTTCGGTGGAGCCCCAGAGCCTTAGAAATGGCTTTGTAACCCTTTCCAGACTGATAGGCATCAACAACTTTTTTCCGGAGGTCTTCAGGAATTTCTTTTGTTCGTGGCATGATGTGCCTCTAGAACCTGTGTGCTGACAACTTCACTCTGATGGTAAGGGCCAAAGTTAGTCAGATTTATATTGGGCAGGGCTGGCCCAAATCAGGCCTGGTTGTTTACCAAAGTACTCAAACAGCTGACCCTTAATTGGGTTGAGTTAACTAGGGGGGGGGTGCAATAACTTTTTCACACCTGAAGATTGCATGTTTGATGACCTTGTACACCAAACAAATGAAAGAAGCACCAAACTTTGGCGTCATTTTTTCTCTCAGACTCCCTCTATATACTACTACAACCCACAAAAAAATCTGACCAAATACAATGTGAAAAATGTGCAAAAATGCAGAAACTCAGACAGGGGGCAAATACTTTTCACGGCACTGTATATATATATATATATATATATATATATATATATATATATATATATATATATATATATATATATATATATATATATATATATATACAGTATATATATATATATATATATATATATATAACTTCCACAAATATAAGTAACATGTTATGGCACCGTATGCTATAGCATGTTGTTATTCTACTTAACATAATACATACACTATGGATTGTTTATAACAGATCTTTAAACTATATATATAAAAAAACAAATCTCTCTCTCTCTCTCTGTCACTTTTGGACAACCATAACATATACACATTGTGGACTTCATTAAAATGCATGGCTTAACTAATGAGGTGGAACTGAACTGTGTGATGTGGTAACAAGAACATATTAACCTGCAATGTACACATTATGTGAGCAATTACAAAAACAGAGGTTTTGGTAGTTTTCATTACTGCAATATTTTGTAATGTTAAAAAACCTCAATAACAGGATGTGACAGAAATACAATGATTCTTGGTTGTAAATCTCCCTCCCGACCTGTGAGGGCACTAAGCAGCAAGAACAGAGTTCCTTCGATGGGCTGGTCGGACAGTTCTTTCCCAGGGTTCAAGGGAAGTCGGCCAGCTAGGAAGGGGGCGAGACTCTGTTGCAATAATGCATTGACCCAGAAGGGAAACGACTTGGCAGCCGCAGATTGGAGTGTTTTTTTTCTATTACTAACAAAGGATGTCACACTAGTAAATTGAGGATGCTGTAGTGAATCAGGCCCTTTGTATGGTGGTTAATAGGAATGCACTGACACAAACACTTGGTGCAAAACAGAACTTGTAAAATCAGACACAGGACTATTTTAAAGGGCAGAATACAAGTAAAATGGAGGAAAGAAAGTTTAAAACAGTCCACAAAATAACTTCTCATTATATCTAAAATATTGGCAACCATTTAAAAAAAAATCTTCCAGGCAGCTACAGATTGCCTGTTCATAAGCTTAAGTAAATTTCTTTGCATCCCTTTAACTGACAAATGTTGCTAGAAGTTCCTATACATCATATCTCTACTTAACACCCACACAGAGGTATAAAACAACTTAGAGCATGCTAGTGTAAGAAAAGTACAGGCTGACATTTATCATGCACACAATGGGATGATGATGCAGGACCCTTATTCACTGCTTGTTTGGCACTCTTTCAAAACAGAATGATGGATGTTTTGGCTGGATTATGAGATTTAACTCCTATTAAGATAGACATGCACACATTTGAACCTTTTCATCATCACTGTTATAATGTTATAATTACAGGGCTTTTAAGGACATTTGTTTAAAGGCATTGCATTGAAGCCTTTGTGATGAACTATTATGTCTGTACATTCATGCAATGTAAACCTTCGTTTTAGGCTTAATGGAAATGCATGACACAGATTTAGAGTTCTGTTGTACTTACAGTAGATAGCTTAAATGATATATTTTAACATATCAAAGGTGCCTTTTGGAAGAAAAATGTGTTGTTTATCCAGAAAAGGCCAAAGCCTGTATTTTGAAGTCCAGTTAATCAGAACTTGTCTATGTAGGCTTGTCAAGGCCAAGTAAGGTCAGAGTCTGAAGTGAAATGTAATTGTAACTACAGTGCGATCCTCTGACACGAATTCTAGTGGTGAAGCAATTAGTGACACAAAAATACACAGGGAAGCTTTGGTGAAAAATAATATAAATATATTTTTTTAAAAGTTAATTAAAAATGCGTTTTATGTCTACCTCTCTGTAGACACAGGTAGCAAATTGCAACACATCTCTAAGTAAATAAGTAATATATAAAACCCATTTACAGACATGATTGTTTAATGCAGAAGTTCTCTCCTTGTGTGGCTTTATCACTGTAGTTGTACAGTCACACTTTTTGAAGACGTGTTGCTGAGACTTTACAGACACTGAAATATTTCCTTAAAAAAAGAAATGTCAGTCATTAAACAATGGGAATGTCTTGTGAAGGACGCTACAGTAATTGTCATGCTAAATGCTTATTACTGGTGAACAAGAGAAAGTACAACAGTGCCATTCATTGGGGTCTATTTAATGATCAGGGGTGACATTTTGACCTGCTTATTAATGTCACGAAATAAATACAAAATAAAAATACAATTTTGAATGATAGCATGTTAATTAGTTCAGAGACAGTGGTATTTAGATCTGTCACTGTTTAGTAGACCATGATGTCTTTGTTTCAACACTCTGCTTGTTAAAAGAAAAAGTTACCATAATTATTATTATTAAAAGATATGTAAAGTTATTCTTATTTTATGAAATTCATTTTAGTAAGTAATGCATTGCTATAATATATGTTTTTTTTCAAGTACCAGGGAGAATGCACACATTAAAAATATGTATTTATTTATTTGTAATGATATCTATTTATTTGACAAGCATTGGATTTAGGGTTATTGTGCCATGGGCCACCAGCCTCTGTCTGTACCCAATGCAATTACAAACCTAGCTGATTCAGTAGGCAATGAATGCACCACAGCATTCCTATAGCTTCCTTTGCTCCATAAAAGGAAATAAAAAATATAACAGAAGAACTGTGTTAAAAGTACCAAATACAGAGGATAATAATCATAAAACATCCTCTTGCAGACAGTAGATATTTTCCTTTGTACTGCATGCCAATGCTATAAATTAAAAACAAAATCCAGGCTTTTACTTTATATGCTGACTCCAAGAATAAAAATCATGCTGTAACCAAGTTATGTAAATAAATATCTACTCAAAAATACAACAGCATTTTTATATGAAGTGTTAATTGTTTCATATTGGAGAGGTTTGTTTAAATAGTATTTCAAAAACATTAAGGATGTCAGAAATAAATACCAATGCTCTTTAAAATATTTAAATCAAATGATTTAAAGACAACACTACACTAAAAAGACTGGCATGCATTTAGAGCCATCACGGTAGTTCAATTGAATCCATAGTACTGTCAGCATTTATATTATTACAGAATATATGACAGCATTATGATCTTCATGTGTCACTAGCCTTGTAGAAAGATCTCTTATTTCTCACAGAAATCTCTGTTCTAGGTGGGTGTGCAAGCAGCTTTGCTATCTGTTTTATATTTCCATTTGATGCAGTAGTACTGTAGTTATCAAAGAGTTGATTTATTAGGGTTTTGATGGTGTTGGCTTAAAAATATATAGAACAACCTCTACCTTTCAAAGCTTGAAAAGATGAATGTAGAATTCATTGACATCTTATATATGTGATGTCTCCATTGTTTGTGGCAGAGGTGTCCAACTTCTATACAAAATCCACAATAATCTTAAAGAGTATATATTTTTAGGATGTTATATACAACGTCTGTTTATGATAATACTGTATTTTTTAGAATTGTTAGGACCAGAGAGGGAATAAAACCTAATACACAAGTTTACTTCATACAGTTACAAAAAGGGAGAAACCTCATGACTTACCATAATTATAACTGGCAACCAGGAGTTCCGTTTAAGATCGCATTGGTTAGAAATGTGTTTTTAACTTGCTATGATTTGTCATAAGAATATATGGCGGAGGAGTCTATAGGTGACACACCTGGGGGATTGCTCAGCCAATCACAGTTAAGCTCTGCATCTTGAGTTCACAACCCCCTTCCCACAGTGAAGTGAATTAGACATCATTCTTAATATAAATGACTGGAAGTCTCAGAAAGAATGTGTTTTAAGTGGTCCCTGCTACATTGAAGTTCACATGAGGAAACCACCATAAGACTGGGCACTGATCCAGCACAGTTGGCAGTCTTTCCTCAGAAGGGGCCCTAGATCAAATCTGAATTAAACATTAATTATTGACACCAAGTAGAGTGTGTGAGGAATGGGGAGGTCTAAGATGACATTTCCCAATAAAGACAAGAGCGCTTTCGTTTGCAGTTTTCTCAGTTTCTAATCACTGATTGGTTCTAGGTTTATTTAATGAAGTGAAATATGACTGCAGTGGAAAAGGAGAGTATGATGAATTAATGATGAGGTTAATGATGCAGTTAAAGCAGTAGATTTGGATGCATATTTTTTAATTTAGGAAAATATCAATATCACTGTCACATCAGGATTTAATTTTGTGTGTGTGGAAAGACATAATTATCCTAAGTATCTTTAATCTTTAACATTTTAAAAGAAATAGATATTTTAAGACAGTATACTACATTCCTGCTGGATAAAATATTTTACCAAAAAAGCACTCTAGAAATTAAATTAAGCTGGGACTGGTGCCTACAAATATTTGGCTGAATTCCTGTGAAAGCCGCATATGAACCTATTTAATTGCCAGACAGACCAGAATAATATTCTTTCATAATGTGAATTTATATAGTCACTTAAGCAATAGCAATATAACTCACTGGCAGTGTATGTTGGAAATGAAAAATGAAATGCATTTCAAAGCTAATTTGGGAATTATTCTATTAAAGAGAATAATGCAGTATTGTCTCCGGGGCCAAAAACAAACCAAAAAAAAAACTGAAACCAAGTTGGGGAGCCATAACTTCTTTCTTCACGTATTTGTACATTAAGTTCACTTTGATGTTTTCTTTGTGTTATGCATGTTGTATCCAAACATATTTCCTTAACCACTAAGCACAGTACGTGATTAGGTTATCTTCTTCAAATATTCTAGAGATTTTCTGTCTAATTCATTAATTATTTTGGGATATTGGATTCATGCCAAGATTCCTGTTAAATGATTCATATTTAGAAAGGTCATACCTCCCAGAGGGGAGACCTGCATCTTCCTTGACCCTCAGTACATATGCCCAAATGAAGTGAGGACATCTGCCAGTTTAGACTGTGCAAAAGCCAAGGGGACTGGCAAGGTACCAGTGTGATCAGCCATGAAGGTCTGTACTTTCCAGCTGTCCTACACCTGGGTTAACTGTAATGCTAATTGTTACACGTCTAGAATATACGGTTCCTGGGTGTTCTACATGTATAATGAATTATTTATAGAATCATATGGTTCCTTTTGGTATTCTCAGGAATACTCTTTTTGTTTGATATAATATCACAAAACCTGTGGGATAATGTTATGAATTTCCTTATGATATTGACTTTACATGTACCAAAACCTAGTAGGGTACACATATAAAAGATCATAGGGGATTTAAAACTTACTATAGTCATTCTTTTAATATGGTATTTGCTGTTAAAGCAAAATCCACTGAAACATTTATTTAATTAGGCTTTGTACTTTCTAGTGATTTTTAAGGAGATCCACAAATAATAATAGTTATTAATAAATCTCTCATCTTTTAGAGGAACATATTTGTTTTGAGCCATCTTCATTGGAACATCATGAAACCTGGAAATTGTACAACAAGTTGTAGAGGTTTTGGGCCATATTTTCTCCTGTCTTTAATTAAGTCCTATTTTTTGAAAGAAGTAAAATGCAAATTTTCCAAAACTAGAGCCAAGCAACTAATTTGTAATATAAGTGTTTTGCTTTTCATTTTGTAACATTAACATATTTTTTTTCTTTTTAAAAAATAGGAGTTTATTAAAGAATTGCGAAAACACTTAAAAAACATGGCCCTTTGGGCAGGATTTTCAAAAGGTCGTAAATGATAACTTCAGTGTTAATCAAGAAATCGGTATGTAGCATTGATTTTGGCATTTTCAAGTGGTCGCTATGCCTATTTTGTTATTAAATAATCGTCCAAACATCCTTAACGAGCAGTGCTTCTTGCGACTATTTATTTTGTATGCGTGGGAATTTAAAAGCAAATCTGTGTTAATTGTCATAATTTATCAGGAATTAATTTGCACTTGGAAAAGGAGGGTTTTAATTAACAAAAGACTATAACTCACCTTGAAACAGAAATTTAACAGACTGCGGCTGTGATGCCGATGATACAGAGACTGCCTAGATAAGGTTAGGTTACTTACCGTAACCCTGGTTCCCTGAAAGAGAAGACAACCACCAACCAATACTTTTGGGATATGGCAGCCTTAGGTAGGTATTTGCTGAGCATTTTATGTCAGAGATGCTGATAGGCCCCTCCATTGAGTGACGTCCTCGGTCCCGTCTCCGCAGAACCCACATCCTCTTCTGCATCGAACTTCGCTTGAATGCAGTGATGTGAACTTCATAAGGTTTGGTGGTCGTCTTCTCTTTCAGGGAACCAGGGTTACGGTAAGTAACCTAACGTTCCCTTTCAATTTGAAGACAACCACCAACCAATACTTGTGGGAAAGTATACCAGCGCCGTCAGCGAGGCGTGGCGGACAGCATACGAGGGATACCACGCTACCGCCAAGCCTAGCCCAGCTAGCCCCAGTACAAATGTCAGTCAATGATGCACCTCGAAAGAGCGCCCATGACGTGGCCACCCCTCTGGTAGAATGCGGCCACCCCAGGTGGGGTAGGCCGACCTCATTATACGCAGTCAATACTGTCAATACTTTGATACAATTACACTGTTTTTTTGTTTTAATCCTGCCCTTTGTTTCTTAATGCAAAACAAAGTCTGACAGAGTGGGGTTGTGGCAGAGCTATCCAGTGTCAATTATATAACACCCACCTCGCTGGAAATACATCATTGAAGCGAATCTGAACGACCATAATAATATTGCCCCTTTTTATGATCTGTTGTAACCTAGCATAAATCCCCCATGTCTTTAATTATGTCAAAAAGGAGGGTTTTGTAACATTGAAGCAAAATAAATACAGTAATCAAGTAACTCCATTCACTCCCTTTCTAAAATCAATAGATTTGCTGCTACAGTGTTTTTGCACATTAAACACTTCCAGCACAGCTGGCACCTCACCACCCACAAGCTTTTCGAATGCTAAGGGATCGATCTTCATCAAGAGGTCATCCGACTCGGTAATAGCGCCCAATATGTGTGGTGATGACATCTCTGCACCACAGCGCACCCTAAAATATTTTATTACAATTACAAAATACTTGATTGATTGTCTAACTAAAGGAAATACAATAGAAAAAACAGAATCAGTGTAGACTTTTGCTGTAAATATTAATTAAAACAAGCACTACGTAATGACATCATGATTCATTTGTTGTTTGAATTTTGACCTTCCCCTATTCTCCATCAAATCATTTAAACTGCTACTTAAGACTAGCCATAAAGGTAATATTTTTAATAGTAAAATAACAGTTGCATTTCTTAAGTGAAAAACCTTCTAAAATTCTGTTAAATTTTATTTCCAGAGCAGAACTCTGTGAACTATGGAAACATTTTGTTTACATCACATTAACTGTGGGAAGTCTTTAGACATGTAAAATCAATGGCCTTACTTTGTGAAGTCAGGAATGTGCAGAATGTTAGTTTTAAACAGGCCTGTATCTGGAGGAGTACATCTGAAAGCAACAACAAACCACTCTCTGGTAATTTGTGTCAGAAATAAATGTGAATTTTGAACTTCACACCAACTGGTGGAGTCAGTTCCCTTTCTGTCTCCTTCAGGGCATAAACTGGTGTTCCTGAACAGTGACCTTTCATTGACATTTCATGAGGGGTGATAGACGTGTACTTTGGTCAGGATTGTCAGAACTACAGTAGAATTTGTTTCAGGCTAAGCTCAAACCCTGCTTCACTTTGTAGAAAAAAAAAAAACAATATGAGCTGCACATACAGTATGGACACTGCATTGCAGTGGAAGTCAAGATGCCTAATTTTCCAAATGCATCCTTTAACTTTTTTTTGTGGTGCTATTAATTTATGTAAGTAATTTTGTGAAATATGACTACAAATGTAATTAAAGGTTTTTGTTTTTGCTACTGCTTGACTGGTTTGCACTTCACTTGTTTCTATGTTAATTAAAGGGTTTGATAAATATAGACTGTATACATTATATGACTTAAAACCAATACAAACATTTTTAATGATCCTTTCACAATTCCCTATTGACTCAATATTTACATCTCAATATTCTTATAATACAGTATTTGCAGTTAAAGCTAAATCCACCCATAAATATTTATAAAAACTGAATTAAAAAGGTAAATCAATATATGCTTTGGTTTGTATTAGCTTTTAAAGGAATCAACATCCCTGAACACTCATCTGGGATCATTGCATTTTCTTTTTAAGTTTGCATCTGTACTCCATTACTATATTTTTACATTATTATTTTAAATATAGCAACCCTTGACTGGAGTGTTGCTCATGGGAATCCCCCCTGCTATGTCACATTGCAGATTCGGAAGAAACATGGAGAATTCTAAAACGTCTCTTTGTGTTTCTTTTTTTAGTTCCAAAATCCAAATTGCATTGTTTTCTAAATAAATACAAATTCTTTCCAAACCTACTAATCCTTTTGGGAATTTGAGTTTATGAAATTCAGATGTGATTGTCTGCCTCGACATCTGAAGAATATGATTGCCCTCAGCCAGCTAGCTAGCTGAGAGGAAGACACATCTGTTTGCATGTGGAACACTGCCCCTTTTTGCTTTAGGTAAAAAATAAATAACTGTGTTATTATAAAGACCACTCTGCTTTTTCCACTAAGACACTACCATTTTAAAACAGCCCATTAAAAGGTATGCAACTGTAGTTTATGGCTTCAGTATGATGGCCCTAGAGAAAGCAATTGGGAGCATAATGTAGACCTCACTTCAAAGGGTGGGCTGTGGTATATATTTCCTAATTACAAACTACTATTGCCTTTACAAGCTTGTTTGATCACTATAGACATACCTTGTGGTAAATAGAGGAAAGGTACATCATTATAATCTCCTGTTCTATGTACATTACATTTTATTTCTCTGTCAATTCCTATTTAGTTATTATCCCTTTCTGTGGCTTCTGTATTGTTTCCTCTTGGATTTTCTGCTGTGATTGTTTTTTTTGTGATGATCCATTACTTTACACTAACATATAGATAAGAGAACTTCTATACAGAACCATGTGGTTCCTAGGATATTCTCTTTATATATGAATTGTAAGGAACCATAGATCTACATAATGGGTTCTACATGACTTTTTATTATTATTATTATTATTATTATTATTATTATTATTATTATTATTATTATTATGTATTTCTTAGCAGACACCCTTATCCAGGATGACTTACAGTTGTAAACAAAAATAGAGCTGTAATTGCAGGTTACAATTTGGATGCTTCATATCTAGAACCCTTGAAAATGGTTCTTTAGAACTTAAACAAAGTGTAAGTTCCTTGGAACTATAATTCAGTTCAGCAGACAAACAGCTGTAATCACATGACTTTCTGTACTATAACCTAGTTTTATTAGTGTGTGTATCTATAAAGGAGTAGCAGAACAATGTGTTCATTGATAAAACAGATACAGTTTCAGTCATTTTCAGCAACCTTGATTCACTGTGCAAAGTTTTCCCCCATAATCACTTTTTAACAATTTTAACGTTACAAAACTATGTAGGTTTAATTCTATTAAGTTCTATGAGAAAAAGAAAAGTGCTAAATGTTTTTTTTGCTTATGCTTTTATATGTTGTGTGTGTGTGTGCCAAAGGGTAACAGATACATCTATTATCCACATTCCTGTCGGCTTCTACTTTCATTATGTAGTTTAAAAACCCTCTTTCTCAACGCCTGCAAACTGTTCCCAGCAAGTGAGAAATGCGTTTGTACTATTTCCGAGCTCTCATCACTGCTAATTGATTTCTACAAAAGCAGCCACAGCAACTGTACTTAATTCTCAGTTTTTATCAATTCTTCATTTTTTTGTTTACAATTGTGCACAATAATTACTGTCCTTTAAGTTGGTTTGCTGACAAGTTTTTTTTTATTATTTAAAAAAAAAAAAATATTCCATTCTCTGGATGTCATTTCTAAAAAAAAAAGAAAGTATTTCCCAAGCAGAATGGCGCCACTAGAAATGTATTGAGTTATCTTGAGTTAGGGGAAACTATTGTTTGTGCCCACACCTACCACAAATCATATTTTATATGGAATATATAGTAGGAAGCATACAAATATGATGTATTGAATTATGTACAGTATTACATGTGTGTACTGCATATGTATTATGTACTGTGTATCAAGTACTATGTCCTAAGGGAACACAAGGTTGTTTCTGATTGGCTCAAGAACATTAATGGCACAGTTTGCATCTCATGTTCCAAATAAACACAAAAATGCCTTAAAAAACACAGTATGGATGAATTGGATGAACAGCCGTCTATGGCATTTTGTCGAATATATATATATATATATATATATATATATATATATAAGGTTTGTACAGTTTTGTCTGTTTCTGTTCAAATATAGCAGTGATCGATGTTAATCAGTTAACAGACATGCTCAACAGTGGTTATACATCTACAGTGGTTCTGTAATTCTTATAGGAGGCCAAACAGCTGACTTTATAGACTGATACCATACATGTTTAACCTATATCACTTCACTTCAGTTTGCATTTCCCATGAGGAGTTGGATCTTCGAGGCTTCTACACTACTTACACCTACACATATGGACCATTTTAATGCTCCCCTGGGTCATATCACTTCATTTTATTTGAATATCTCCTATTATAAATTAACCCTAATTGCCTGTAAGTGAGGTGGTCAGTATTTTCAGTGGTTTCAAATGTGGCTTTATTTGCATCAACAAGAGCAGCCAGTATGGGGTATACAGGTCAAAGGTGACTGACTTTTTGTCTTCCAGCTTCCATGGAGATATGCATTATTAAACATTTGTGTTAAGTACTGTACCCTTTTACCAATCAAATCAATAAAGCATTTTGAAGAAAACTGAGCTTTGAGCATTACTGGTATCAATGGTGATAATTTAAACAGTACATTTAAACAGACATTAATATTCATCTTTCTATAACAAACATTAGGAGACCTACAGTTATATAACACCCTGACTGCCACAAAATCCCTATAGTTGATGTAAGAAACATAAAAATGTGAAAAACACAGTGATGGAATCACAGTTTACACAGTTTAAACAGAAACACTATAAACAGACAAAGAAATTGTGATGGTGATCTAAATTGCACAGCTGGGCCCGAAGATTATTGTAAAAGAGTCTCTTTATTTATTTCTAACGTTTAGAGAAGGAGTCAACATCAGCTTACCCCAATCGCTTAAAGTGGGGACTCCTTTGCAGCTGCATTTCCCTTTTAGGGGTCAATGAGTAAAATCACTCAGTCTTGACTGACCTCTTGATTTTCTTGATTGGTTTTCCCAATTATACAAACATTCCAACGTTCTACTTTGCTGTTTCAATGCTAAGGAATGTGCGAGTTAGAGTCCATATTCAAATCCAACATTCCAAGGTTAGCATCTCGCGCCTCAAATGATCATTATCAGAGCATCCGTTTTAAGAACAATACAGGTTAATCTGTTACTGATAATGCTTTTTAATAATTGTTTCTGCATGGTGACATCACAACCTCATTTATATAAAGCACTTGAATGTTATATATATTAAAGCCTTTTTTCCCTCTTTCTTCGCCTCGAAAAAGCTACATCTAATTAAACTGTTGAAGCCAGGGCTGATAGTTGTTTCTGGCAGTGGGTGAGTAATATAATCTTTGTATTGCAGTAAACAGAAGAGTGGAAATTAAGCAGCAACATGTATGCGGTCAAAGTGAGCAGACAAGCCACAACCTTGCTGAGTAGGCAATGTGCAATGCAGTGGAGTGAGCCAGGAAACCAGGCAGAAGTACAAAAAAAAACATTAACGACAGGGGTCACTTAAGAAGAAACTGTATTTTTGGCTCATTAGGGGTGCCTCAAAATGAATAGTCCTAGGTTCTAAAAGCTTGTAAGCTGAAATCTACTACTCAAATCTCTCCAATTTACTAAATCCAATGACCATAAATACAGAGGAGGCTCATTTTCAATGCTATTGTATATTTTTTGTACTTATGCAGATTTCATATGAAATATGCCTTTGTAGCTAGGCAACTCAATTTCAATTTTGGACTATCAATCCCAAGACTAGGCCAAAGTTGTTTTAAAAAAAAAAAAAAAACAGGGAGGGTGGCAGGTGTTAATTACAGTATATGTATGTGCTCAACCCATGTGCAAATACAATACTGCAAATATGCAACTGAAATGTCAGTGAGAATATGAAGGCTAAGATGAAGTCAAGAAGGCTGACTTGAATTTTTGTAGTTTATTTCTTAGCAGACACCCTTATTACCAGCAATGAATGCATGTTATTATTACTATTTCAAACTCAGCAAATAAAGCAAATAATTGTGCAGTTATTTACTTATGAATTGGTGTACAGCTCTACTTCTGTATACACAGGCATTCACACTACTTTTTTTGTTTAGTTTTTTATAAATTTAGTAGTCACCAATTAATTTTTATCCCATTTTTCTCCAAATTTTGAAATGACCAATTGTGTTTTTAGACTCAGCCCACCGCTACCACCCCTGAGCTGACTCTGGAGCGGCGAAGACGAACACACGCTGTCCTCAGAAGCGCGTGCCGTCAGCCGACCGCTTCTTTTCACTCTGCGGGCCCGCCATACAGCCAACGCAGAGCTACAGCATCGGAAGACAACGCAGCTCTGGGGAGCTTACAGGCAAGCCCGCAGGCGCCCGACCAGTCTACAGGGGTCACTGGTGCGCGGTGAGGCGAGGACACCCTGGCCGACCTAAGCCCCCCCACCCCTGGGCGGTGCTCGGCCAATTGTGTACCGCCCCCTGGGAGCTCCCGTCCATGGTTGACAGTGGAATAGCCTGGACTCGAACCGGCAAAGTCCAGGCTATAGGGAGCATTCTGCACTCCACGCGGAGCACCTTTACCGGATGCGCCACTCGGGAACCCTCAGCATTCACACGACTTTGGTGGCTTTTTCTAACAAGCACGTGCTTGACAGATGTAGCCCAGTTCTCTGATAAGTAAATCATCAAAAAAGTGTTTTATGAAATATTTTAAGACCCACCCCCCCCAAACAAAAAATCATCAAAATCAAAAGTATAAGGAGGAAGATACATTGTGTATATTATTAATACATACTGCAAAAAATTCATGCACATATGTTCCTAAATAAGTGGTTTATAAACATAATGCAAAAGAAATGCAAAAATGCAAAGCTGTAACCTGTTCAATGGTAGATTAAATAAAAAATGCTGCTTTATGTCCTTGATATTTCCCTATTTTAGTTCTATACATTTATAGTGCTGTATTACATTATCATTTGGAAGATGCAATTTTAATTTAAAAATAAACCATATTAACCAAAATAGATTTTAAGATGTGGTATACTTTATCACTTAATAATTGTACTGCTTTAACTGAGAGCTACTAAAGCATTTTAGAAATATATAGGCATATGCCTCATGTGACTTAATTAGTTCAAATGCTAACTAAAGATATGTGTCATGCTGATTTGTAGTGAGGTAAATTCTATGTCTGGTTCAAATGTAAACTGACGTGTGTTCAGTCATTGGTATAGAGGTGTGGCCGCCTACTTACACAAACACAATATGAAATAGTTCATCCACAAAGAAAAGGCTTTTAAAAATGGCCACCGCAGGTAAAGACCTAATCTCGTACATGTTCTGCTATAATATTTTTGTCTTTAAAAAAAAAAAGCACCCTTCAGTGATCTTTAACTACTAACCAAACACCAAGCAATGTCCTTTCAGTTAATAATGCTAACATTAAGAGTGTGAGATCACTGAGTTACATTTCAAGTGACAAAATTAATTATGTAGGATGGAAGTTATTATTTTGCCTTTCTCCTTCTCTTTGTAACTCCTATTGCAGCTGTGTCTTCCCTTTGGGGGTCAATGGTTCCTATCACCAGCTTAGGTTGACCTCAGACTGCTGCCAGGTCCCTTTGGGATGAAAGGCGAGATCCAGGGCCACGTTGAACTAAAAAAATGTATTTCTTTAAAAAAAAAAACAATTGTCCCTATGGAAGCTGTTTCCCCACGTCTTTAATCAAAAAATAAACACACATCTAGACAAACTTCAGTTCACAACCATTCCTTGTTTCATTCAGAGTGTTTATTTATTGTATATATAAATAGTGGTGTGTCCAAAATTAAAAATAATATCCAAGCAGACAGAAGTGCTGTTGGTGAAATGGTTTGGGGGACATGGATCAAGCGTTTGCGACGGCATTAAGGCCATAACGACGAGTTTACGCCGGCCTTAAAATTGCCCTGTATGTATCATGACACTTTTGGCAAGTTAAGGCTGTGTTAGCACCGGCAAAATGCGCTCCGCTTTATGAAGCAACAGAACAGCAGTGCCGGTGTTGCAGGCTAATTGTCCCCCCAGGATAATTCTCACCCCAGGCTAATTCTCTTCTGCCCTAGGCTGATTCTCACCCTGTCAGGCCAGGCCAATTCTCACCCCAGTACTCTTCTGGGAGGGTGAACATTAGCCAGGGCCAATTCTCACCCCAGTCCTCTGTATTATTATTATATTACATAGCATAATCGTTTTCATTGTACAGTAATGAATCTAAGCTAATCAGCAGTAGGACACATATTTGTGAATGTACAGTAAAATATACGGGAAAAAAAGACTGTGATGTAGACAAAATAAGCAACGTTTATTTAACAATAATAGTGAGAACAATAATAGAACAAAAATGTTTCATACACTACAATCCAATAAACTTGTTTAGAGCAAGCCTGGACAACATGTAGATTATATATACTGTATATACAGTATATATATATATATATATATATATATATATATATATATATATATATATATATATATATACAGTACTGTGCAAAAAGTTTTAGGCAGGTGTGAAAAATGCTGTAAAGTAAGAATGCTTTCAAAAATAGACATGTTAATAGATTATAGTTATCAATTAACTAAATGCAAAGTGAGTGAACAGAAGAAAAATCTAAATCAAATCCATATTTGGAGTGACCACCCTTTGCCTTCAAAACAGCATCAATTCTTCTAGGTACACTTGCACAAAGTCAGGGATTTTGTAGGCATATAGTCAGGTGTATGATTAAACAATTATACCAAACAGGTACTAATGATCATCAATTCAATATGTAGGTTGAAACACAATCATTAACTGAAACAGAAACAGCTGTGTAGGAGGAATAAAACTGGGTGAGGAACAGCCAAACTCAGCTAACAAGGTGAGGTTGCTGAAGACAGTTTACTGTCAAAAGTCATACACCATGGCAAGACTGAGCACAGCAACAAGACACAAGGTAGTTATACTGCATCAGCAAGGCGGGTAATGTTCTAAAGAAGTACAACAACAACAACAACAATAACATTACAAAATGGTGGAATCCAAGATGGACGCAATCCTGCAAACTTTGCTGCAGACAGTAGCTACACAGCAAGAGTCTGCGAGTACACCAGGTAGCACAACAGGAGGCAACACGCATACATCAAGAAGCGATGGCGTTGCAACAGCATACTAATCGGTTGCTCCAGGGGGAACAAGCCCGGATGGAAAAAGAACTGAAGGAAGGGATGGAAAACCTGGCAGAAAGAATCGAGGGCCAAACATCAGCAACAGGCCAATGGCATATCAAATCGGTATATACAGAAAATGACACCACAGGATGATGTGGAAGCATTTTTTTACTACTTTTGAAAGAACCGCTTAACGGGAAAAGTGGCCAACGGAAGAGTGGGCTGGGCTGATTGCGTCATATCTCCCTGGTGATTCCCAGAAAGCCTATTTGGATTTGGACTTTACGGAATCCCAAAATTACGGAAAATTGAAGGGCAAGATTCTACATCGTTTGGGGGTGACAGATGCAGTACGAGCACACCGGTTCCAGAAGTGGATGTATAACCCGGAACAGCCACCAAGGTCGCAGATGTTTGACCTTATAAACCTGGCCTGGAAGTGGTTGCGGCCGGAAGAGCGTACTTTGGTGGACATTGTCGAGCTGGTCATCCTTGACCAATTTCAGCAGGGATTGCCTAAGGAAGTCCAACACTGGGTCGGGCAAACGATGCAAAAACCGCAGATCAACTTGTGGCACTGGTGGAGAGATTCTTCACAGCGGCGGCGATAGACAAGCAGCAGAATTTTGGACCATCTACCTCCCGACTCACCCGTCCCTACAAAACCGTCATCTGGGGGGGTAAAAGGACCAATGGCTACTGGGGGACGGGAGGATGTTGGGGGGCAGTCGGGAGGTGAGAACAGAGGAAGAGGAAGATGAAATCCAACCCCTCTATCCAAAGTGACATGTTACAAATGTCACAAACTGGGGCATATTGCAGCTTACTGTCCGGAAAAGGATGAAGCTATGGACTGTAATATGGGAGAAAGGGAAAGTGATGATGCTGTATACTATGCCTGTCCCGTAGTGGTTACTGCTATGTCTTATGGTAAATTGAATCACCCCCATGTGTGTCCAGTAAAGGTTGAGGGGAAGGGGGTATTAGCCCTGCTTGATTCGGGAAGTATGCTTACATTGGTCGTGGCAAAATTAGTGCCCAAGCCCAAATTGGAGAAAGACCAGAAGCTGAATATTACATGCGTTCATGGCGACACCCGTTCGTACCCCTCAACTCTGGTCACCCTACAGACATCAGAGGGTAAGCTATGAGCTGGGGGTGGTCCCCGAACTGCCATACGATGTAATACTCGGCAGGTACTTTCCTAACTTTTCAAAGTTAGGACCAAATAAAGAGTCGGCCCCAGAAATACAGATTGGCAAGCAGGAAATGACCTCATTCCCCATACTAGAGACGACTGGTGCGTCACAGAAAATAATTTCCCCAGTTGGTACAAGTGAACCAGGATCTGAGCCAGTACGTGGAGTAGGGGAAAGTGAACCAGTTCCTGAACGGGCCAGTACCAGTGGGGTGTTGGTACAGAACGACCTGGTTCTCATTGAGATAGAGGCCCTGGAACTGGGGAACATTGAACCCAACCCCGGGAACTTCGGTACTGCTCAGATCCAGGACCTCACATTACAAAATGCGAGAGCAAATATAAAAAAGGTGGATGGGAAGGTCCTGGAAGGTGTGGAGGGTGAAATATTTCCCCCTTACTTTGCATATACTTTGCATATACAATATACTATTGTATATTGTATATATTGGATAGACAAAATTGGGGTGGAGGAGGTTGAGCAGTTATTGGTGCCTAATAGGTATAGGGCCACGGTTTTAAATTTAGCTCACGGACACCTACTAGGGGGACACCTAGGGGAAATGAAAACCCGTGATAGGATTCTGCAGTGGTTTTACTGGCCCGGTGTACATACTGCGGTAAGCCGGCATTGTCGAAAATGCCCGGAGTGCCAATTAACTGCCCCGAAACCGGCTTTTAGAAGCCCACTGATACCCCTCCCATTAATTGAGACCCCGCTTGAGCGAGTCGCTATAGACCTGGTGTGTCCCCTACCAAAGTCGGCTAGGGGACACCAATACATTTTAGTTGTAATGGACTATGCGACCCGGTATCCCGAAGCTATACCCCTTAGAACCATGGCCACCAAAGGCATCGCTAAAGAACTATGGCTGATGTTCAGTCGGGTTGGGCTGCCCAAAGAGATCTTGACGGATCACGGCACCCCCTTCATGTCCCGAATTCTTAAAGATTTATGTACCCTGTTGAATGTGAAGCAGATTTGTGTACAGGAATCGTCAGGTATTCTCGGGAATAACAGGGAAATCACACCTCACCTCACACCACATTATAACCCCTCCAGGAGCCAAAGTGTGCATGAGACCCTATAGGGTGCCGGAAGCACGCCGCACGGCCATAAAGGATGAGGTGCAGAAAATGTTGGCTGCGGGCGTAATAGAAGAATCTGTGAGCGAATGGTCAAGCCCATTAGTCATGGTACTGAAACCCGGTGGCACCTGGAGGTTTTGTAATGATTTCCGTAAGGTGAATGAAGTCTCAAAATTTGATGCCTACCCCATGCCCCGAATAGACAAATTATTGGAGAGCATAGGCAAGGCCCGTTACATTACCACCCTAGATCTAGCCAAGGGTTATTGGTAAATACCTTTGTCTCCTGCAGCCAAGGAGAAAACCGCCTTTAGTACCCCGGATGGCCAGTAGCAAAATACAGTGATGTCTTTCGGTCTGCATGGAGCCCCCGCAACCTTTCAGAGGCTAATGGACCAGATATTGAAACCTCACAGAGAGTATGCTGTGGCGTATCTTGATGACGTGGTCATACAGAGTCCAAACTGGGAGAGTCACCTACCCCGAGTTCAAGCAGTCTTGGACTCCATTCGGCAGGCTGGTGTGACGGCTAACCCAGAAAAGTGCACTCTGGGTATGGAGGAGGCTAAATACCTGGGGTATATTGTCGGTAGGGGATTAATAAAGCCTCAGGAGGCAAAGGTAGCCGCTGTTAAGAAGTTACCAAAACCTGTTAATAAAAAGCAGATAAGAGCATTTCTGGGCATAGCGGGCTACTATAGAAGGTTTGTACCCAATTATGCAACTATTGCACACCCATTGACTGAGATGACCTGAGGTAGAGGGCCCGTTTTGGTCAAATGGACAGAAGAGGTAGAACAGGCCGTTGAAAATTTAAAAGAAGCCCTCTGCAGTAGCCCAGTGTTAATGGTACCTGATTTTAACAAAAGGTTCATCGTCCAGACTCATGTGTCAAAAGTAGGTTTGGGTGCAGTGTTGTCCCAGAAAAAAGATGGGGTGGAACACCCGATTATGTTCCTAAGTAGAAAGATGGAGGACCGGGAACGTAACTATGCAGTAATAGAGAAAGAGTGTAAAGCCTGCGTTACTATTTATTGGGATGACAATTTACTTTGATTGCTGACTATGCGCCTCTTACCAGGATGAACCAAATGAAAGATAAAAACGCCCCGGGTAATGATATGGTTCTTGTCGTTCCAGCAATTTAATTACATAATTAAACATTGGACCGGAAAAGAAATGGGGAACGCCGATGGGCTTTCCAGACTTCATTCATTTTTTGCAGCTATAGCTCGATCTGAGAGGTTCGAGCTAGGGAGGGAGGTATGTAACAGAACAAGGGGTAGGGTCATTAATGGGAGGTACGTGAGGGCAAGTTTGTTGGCAAACTATGGCCTCACATTACCCGAAATAAGATGGCCGACCCAGGGAGACTGCATTTCACCAGACAGACGCATGTAAGGAAATGATGTCACAATGACTGGGTGTTTGTATGCTACAAAAAGAGACAGTCCCATTCAGATAGTGAAGGAGTAGGAGACAGCATTGTGCTGCAAGAAAGAGAGAGACAGAGAGGAAAACCTGTGCAAGACTGAGTTACGGATACCTGTGAGTTTTGACCTGGACTGTTCTGATTACCTGATTTGTGGACTGACCCTGTTTTGTGTGGATAACCTGCTACGTGTACCTGACCCTTGCCTGTTTACTGACCTGCTTTTGGAACTGTGGAATAATAAACCAGGTGCTGCCCTGTTTTACACTAAACTTTGTTGTGTTGAGCATATTTGTAAGTGTCTCTACTGCTTTACTGACCTTTACCGACCTCTTTATTTGTCACAATATATATATATATATATATATATATATATATATATATATATATATATATATATATATATATAAAATGTACTAGGCCTACTTATTAAAATATAACAATTTAAACGTAACTATGAATAAAACAAATTACACACACACATACAAACGTGAATCTCACTCTGTGACTAAAATTAAGGATACTAAGTAAATTCAATTAAAATAATAAATCTTAATTTAATTAATGTAACAAAAAGGTTAAATTCTCTTTGTCTTTCTGATTGCTAAAATCTAGGCTAATTCTCATGGGGGTGAGAATTAACATTGGGTGAGAATTAGCCTGTAACACCTGCCCTAAAATGGTCCACAAATAAGAGCAATTTCAAATTGGTCTTATTTGGGCACAAAGAAAAAGTCAGAAAGCAGCTGATAGGAAAAAGCATTATGGCAGCAGTCATATAGGGGCCCGGAAAATTCTTTGCATGTTTAAAAGAAATTCATGAATGACATAAAAAAACAAGGAATTTCATGGAGTGTCACGAAACCGACATTTTATTAACAAAAAAAAAAACATTTTCTATTTACATTCTATTCTACTGATGTAAGTTGCCTAAAATGTGTTATCGCTGATAGTTCATCAAGAACATCAATCAAAAAACCAAGTTTTGCCGAGCTACTGAGCCAACTCTTGAAAAATGTACATTGTAAATCGATTCACTTTTGAAACAATCTTTAAAAATGTAACAAACTTCTGTTGGAAACAAGATGTTTAAAATGGTCTGTGTTGGCTGCAAAAAAAAGTAACAAGCAGACAAAGTAGAATTTTTTAAAAACAACCTTGAATGAATTTCAGCAGCATTTTTTGAGTTTTGTAAACCTTTAAAACTTCATTTAAAATGGCAGTGTAATTCCCAAAGGCTATTTTGCTGCCTCTAATCCCAAAATATTAAAAACGGGAAAAATGTCAACTGCAAACCCGAAATGACAAAACCGAAGTTTTTGTGTTTTTCTATATACACACTGTACATTAGTAGTATGTAGAAATGTCATTGTACAGTATGAGGAATTCACAAATCATGAAGCTGGTATTTGTTTGACAGTGTTGCCTTAGTAACCAAATGCATAGCATTGAGCCAGACCATGTACAGCTACTGTAGTGCTACTTCTACTTGATTATGAAATTATGAAATCAACAGGTGAGGTGAAGAGTACAGTAATGTAAAATACTATAAGGAAAATAAAATGCATATTTTTCACAGTAGGCAGTCAAATACATGATTTCCGTGAAATTCGTGATATTGTGAATTTTCAGGGGCATTTCTTATGACGGAGAGTGCGGGCTCAGGAACAGAGGGAGAGTACTGAGAAGAAGGTTAAGGTATTTAGGGTCTGCATTACCCTTTTTGATTTCTGAGGATGAAATTATAGCTTGATACCGGCTAGTTCATTATGTACACTTGTTTGTATGGTCGTTGTGAACAGGCTGTCGGGTGATGTCAGAACATCAATGGCAAACAAAATGGCGCAGTGGCCAAAACAAATAGACAAACAAAACAGACACGAAACCAAACCAAACAAGTATTGTGCTGGTGTAAAACCAGCGCGGGTAGCAATTGTTTTGTCTTACTGACTCTTATCTCACAACTCACGTCTCTCGTTCACCTCTGAACACCCAATCCTAATTGGTGCATCTACATATACAGCTGTGCCGGGATTCAATAACTAATCATTCACTTGAATCTCAGCACGTGAACTAATTGTGCACTTCCTGTGCCCCCATACAAATACCCATTTTAATCTGCACGTGAAGTGGTTGTGCATTTCCCTGAGACTAAATACAAATATACATTTTACATCACCTGTGCTGCTACATAACCCACATCGTGCACCACTTCAATAATACATATAACAGACAACATAAAATCCTCACAGGGTCGGGGCATCCTGTCACAGACGTATAATAAACTTTGTTAATAATATCATTTTCATTATATATATTTGCTTTTATCGTCTTATAATAATAATATAATATAAAGTCATGACACTTAGTCAACACGGGTCATTGCCTCTCCAAGTGACCTACCTATTGTTCAATTGAGGTAGCCCATTTGGAGGGGAGGCGCTATTTTTAAAATTAGTCTGTTAATCGGTGCTACCGTAGCCCATTTTAAGGGTTTCAGAACACCGGCGCAGTGGAATTTTCGCATTTAAATATGGTAGCTTACGCCATGCCTCATTAATTTTGGGCCATTTAATACATTCGGGATGGGGTAAAATTTGTGCCGTGGCAGAGCGCTATTTTACACTCCGCCAATTTAGCGCTGTGGTGGTCGATCTTGATACATGCCCCCCTTTATGTTTAATTAACACAATTGTAGCACACTGTAGATCTAACTAATTTAAAAAATGTAAACCCCTGTTATTTTTAATTACAGTATATATGTGGTAGTACTGTCAAATAATGGCCTTAAAATCTCTTACATTCTTAGGGTATTTTTGTTACTTCTATTACATTTTTCTGAAATCCATTATGTATCTGATTCCACCCTGATTGAGGACAGGTAAAACTGCAACACAGAGTGATTTGCTCAAGGTTATCCAGTGTGTCAGGGTCTGAGATTATGGATTGGAATAATAATCTTCTGTTTCCCAGTCTTCCGTGTTAATCATTACTCATTAGGTCACCGTGTAGGAGCAAGATCCTTGCCTCTTTGAAGCTCATTTTATATTGAGCTAGAATGGAATACCAGTGCTATGAGGTGAAGGAGAATGAATTAAAATACTCTGCTAGCAATGTGTGTCACCTCCCACTCAGAGAATTTACACATTATAAAATAACTACAGCAATTTCAGTGATAAGGTCACTTTACTGCCTGCCTAATGCTGCCTGCCTAATGTAATACAAACCATTCCATTAGTGCAGCCTATAATATATATATATATATATATATATATATATATATATATATATATATATATATATATATATATATATGTAAAGTACATCTTTTCATTTAAAAGATTCATTTTACAGTGCTTGATTGAAGCAATAACAATAACATGAAACATTTATCCCACACTTGTGTGACTGACAGCAAGTAGACATTCCTATTACTGTTGCTAAACATAAGCCTGGGAACAAATTGCTTTGCAGTCAAACTGTGGCAAAGGCCAGTATTATCGCCTAATTTACAGTTTACTCATTTTTTCTAACCCCACTGGGTTAATTAAACCTTCTGTGTCAAAGCATGTCATTGGCTGCAAAGCCTGTGAGTCATTTGGGGAAACAGCATGTTGGTTAATGACAGGAAAGAAGGCATAAGGGTGGGGACAATTTCACTCTCCATGTCTGCAAGATGAAGGCATGAAAACTAAGAGTTCTAAAACCTTGTATGGTATAATGACAACACTGGCTATGATTACAACAAAAATAGTTGATAGTTGGGCTATTATTCCTGAAAAAAATCCAGTTCTTTTTTTATTTTGACATGGATTTACAACAAACTTCCAAATGCTGTGCCAATGGGAGTCATTTTATGGTAATTAAGGAAGGGCTATGCTAATATTTCACATGTCAGGGCTGAAAATAATTTTCATAATTGGTCACTGATTCTTCAGAGTAGGGACAAAATTGGATTTGTTTTTTCTTAAAACCAAGTTTAAATTGATCAGATTTGATAATGCTTTTTAAGTAGTATGAATTAATATTATTTATGTAAAAGTTCAACCAACTAGGGGCTCCCGAGTGGCGCATCCAGTAAAGGCGCTCGACGTCCAGGCTATTCCACAGCCGATTGTGGACGGAGCTCCCAAGGGCGGCGCACAATTGGCCGAAAGGCCGACCGGGGAGGGAGGGTTAGGTCAGCCAGAGTGTCCTCGGCTCAGATATTGGTAGATATTGCATGTTTGTAGTAAGCTCATTTGGTTTCAAGTGATGTTGCTCGTTTTTCAATAAACATCACAAGGTAATTGCGTAAGTATCCTGTAATATTTTGCGGTTTGTGAAGTCCACAGAGATCCAAAATATATTAATCTTGGACTACGCCCTTGTGTCATACACTTTCATTTTTTCATTCTTTTGGAAAGATCTACGACTCGGCTATACTTACTACCGCTAATACGATGGCAGCATGGGATACTGCTGCAGATAAAGAGGCACAGTTTGAGTAAGATCATGTGCATATTATGGCATTTCCCAACTTTCAATCAATTAATTAAGGTATATTCTTTTTTTATGTTTTAGTTTTAATAGTTTATTGTATCTTCTTGTAATATTTTTGTTTTGTCTTGATATTATGTTGTATTTCTGTATTGTTGTGATGTTTTTTTTTATCTGTATTGTCTCCCCCATTTCCCTCTTCCCAAGGGGTGGGGAAAAGAAAGGAAAATTCATTTTAAAAAAATTGTTCTAAAAAAATAATAATCAAACCTATAGAATTGAATACTACTTTTCAAATCTGCCGCGAAAAAATGGTGAAAAACACTGTGATCACCACCCTGCCCAGCTAAATTTGGATATAATCTGAAGGCAATATGGATTTGGTGCAAGCTGCTGCATGGTTATTGCTACAAAGAAGAAGAGAATGAAAGAGAAGAATGTGGATTCACACTATAATAACGAGGAACGGGAAACCCTAAGGAGTAATAAATAATCTCAACAATGTTATTGGCAACAAAATCATTGTTTAAACAAAATTAGAAGTACAGACAGGACTACCAAATGCAATAATTTCAATGCATACCAGAGGAAAAAAAAATCCATCAATGGATCCAGCTGTTTTAACTTTATTGTTTTTTTTAATAAATTTAGTCGTTGCCAATTATTTTTATTATTTTCTCCCAATTTGGAATGGCCAATTATTTTTTAAGCTCAGCTCACCGCTACCACCCCTGCGCTGACTCGGGAGGTTGAAGACAAACACACGCTGTCCTCCGAAGCGTGTGCCGTCAGCCGACCGCTTTTTTTCACACTGCGGACTCACCATGCAGCCACCCAAGAGCTACAGCGTTGGAGGACAGCGCAGCTCTCGGGCAGCTTACAGGCAAGCCCGCAGGCGCAAGGCCAGACTACAGGGGTCGCTGGTGCGCGGTGAGCAGAGGACACCCCAGCCGACCGAACCCTCCCTCCCCCCAGGCGCTCGGCCAATTGAGCGCCGCCCCCTGGAAGCTCCTGTCCTCGGTCGGCAAATGAATAGCCTGGACTCGAGCTCGTGACGTCCAGACCTTAGGGCGCATCCTGCACTCCACGCGGAGCACCTTTACTGGATGCGCCACTCGGGAGCCCCTTTTCGGTTATGTTTTGACTCACAGGCCGCAAAGCCTCATGAATTGCTGAACTGATCCACGGAAAGTGCGCGCAACCTCTGCTGCCGGATGCCCCAATCATCGGGGCCCAGTGACCTCTTCATACGCTTTCCCTCCGATGTGGATTTTTATATAAAAAAGAATCAAAAAATAATATAAAGAGCGTAAGTTGTTCAATTATAAATGAAATAGTGAAGTGGTGACAGGAGCTCTATCAGCAAGCAGCCATCCCAGCGCTAAGGTCACGTGATCTCTATATTCAATTTTTTACCATAGAAAACGCAGCGAATAAACGCTATAGTGTGAATAGCCCTTAACGCTATATTTTTTAGAACCCTGCTTACTTACTCTTTAACAAGCACATCTATGAGAGGACAGAAACACATCTACCTTTCCTGTGCAGAATGGTAGGATGTGGACCATGAGGGTGTAGAAATTCCACTTTCAGGTCTTGATGTTCGACATCTACCATGATGACTTTAGCTAAGCACCAGTGATTGTCATAAATGACTGCTAGCCAGTCTTCAAATTGCAGGCTGATGAGAGTGATTTCTGTGGTTGTTCCATCTGGACTATTCACAGGGTTTTCATCTACTTCCTCCATCAGCTGAGAGAAAGGGCTCTCTTGGCCTCGGGTACTGTATTTTCAGTTATACAAAGAGACACATCTGTAGTTACACCTGGGTTAATTCTGACATCCTCTGAGTGTACTTGCAAACTTTTGCCACCTGGATTGAAACAATGGCAGAGAGATTGCTTGTGGCAGAAACATGACAGTATTCTGTGGCGTAACAGATTTCCATCATGGACAACGTACTGGTTGATGGCAACGTTTTAAGATTTGAAGCAGAAGCCAATCAAATGCATCAATGGCATGTTCCTCAACATAGTACAGTTGGATAGATCGCAGACTGATTGAGACCTTTTCAAAGAAGACTTTACCACTTGACACATCATTCTTCTTAAGGACAAGGCTGTCAGCTGTCCTTCCCATGGCCCCTTTAATTCTATCGGGAGCTCCCTTTCTGTGTGAGGTTGGAAACCAATCCATTGGCTCCTTTAAATCCGAAATGTAGGTGGAACAAGAGAAAGAAGACAAAAAATTGTCTTATTCTTATATTGCTTACTTGGACCATCTTACCAGAAATGTACGGTTTCAATATTTAGATTTCCTGCAGATGCTTTTCAATATGCGGTTCCATATACACCCAGATTGATGCTGCATCCTGACGTTTGGATTCCGTAACTGTACAAAAACCTGACTGCTCATTCTTTGTGTAGTACATCCCAGTGTGAAAGTTTAATTGAGGCAGGTTTTGGCCAAAATCAACAGCCTGAATCTCAGACTTACATTTACATTGCCACGATTCTGAAAAGTCAGCATGTATAATTACAGTATGTTCAGTGCAGTCTTGCACCAAATTTCTGTATTCTTTGCACTGAGATTTTGCTAAACACACATGTGCTGTTTTTCAGCTTTTTTTCATACTCCCTGATAAATTTTGAAAGGCTTCCCTGGTGTGTCACCATTTTAATGTGTTTAATTGGTACACCTTCTGGTGTCATTTCTTATTATTCTTGTAAGAAAAATTGATACTTAAAGTTGGCAAGCCTGTTTTGTCCCAGCTCTCAAGAATCAGTGTGATGCTAAACTGTTTTGAAAGTTTAGCACCAGAGAGCCTACTGGTGTTAATCGTACCAAACTGGCACTGGCCTACCCTTTCCAGATGTTGCATGCTTGGAACGTGCATTTCTGAACATCTAAAAAAGTATAGTACGATGACAGTTTGATGGAATCAAAATTTTAGATAAATAATGTTCCATTCTGTCTGTTTGCTATAATATGAGTCAGCCCAACCAAGCAAATGGTTGTGCACAACAGGTAATATTCATTAACTATGGCAGCAGTGTGGAGTAGTGGCTAGGGCTCTGGACTCTTGACCGGAGGGTCTTGGGTTCAATCCCAGGTGGGGGACACTGCTGCTGTACCCTTGAGCAAGGTACTTTACCTAGATTGTGCTAGTAAAAAAAATTATAATTGTATGTAAAAATAATGTGATATCTTGTAACAATTGTAGGACTCTCTGTTTAAGGGTGTCTGCTAAGAAATAAATAATAATAATATGGCCCCTTTAAATGTATTAAATTAGTGCTTTATATTTCCTCATCTGACTATGCAAAACATTTAGTGTTGTTAAAGCACTGCGAAACCAAAAGGGGCTAGACTTTCCTAAGTACTTCGTCATAACAAATTTGTATTAAAACATCCTTGTTTTTCTTTCCTTGCTGGGTAAATCTGTCGCTGTTACATTCTCCAAAACATTAACATTTTTATCCCTTCTGCTTTTCCAATGCCTGTACTCTCTCTCCTGCCACATTTGAGGTGCATATCTGGGTGCTGTTCAATGTGACAGCCATCCTCCATGATTCCCAATGGTTCCCACAGCTGGTCAGTGTTTTGAATTCCAGGGCTGTGATCTCATGCAAACTCTTGAAATGGACTGTAAAGCATATTGTACTGTAATTTATATATATATATATATATATATATATATATATATATATATATATATATATATATATATATATATATATTACTGGATAATGCATAAGGGATAATGCATTTTAACAGGTTTTCAAGACAAGCGAAATGTAAAAAAGAAAATGTGTTTATTATTAATAAAAAATGCATACTGTATACTGGTATCTAAACTGCCCATCTGTGGTTGTAAAGACCATCTCCATGAATTGTTTATCTGGTTAAAGCGCTGCAGAGCTTCCCCCAGGAGCTGAGGTGTGAATAAATTAGATGAATGTCACAGCTGATTGATACAGAAATGCTGGGGTCCTATGGTTGGGCCTTTTTTTCAGCAATCCTAAACTTGGGGAGAGGGAATGCTAACTGAGCTTGTAATTAATGTAATGATTTACTCTGCCTATCAGCCTGTTCTACTGCATTTCCTGTGCAAGCAGAAAGAAAACCAATAGTCCAAGGTGGGTAAAGTGTCACCCAAATTAACACATATCTAATTGCAGCTGCAGTTCTACATGTACTCTGTAATAGTGCAGCTCCATATTACGTTAGTAATGATAACATGGGGGACTGGCAGAGCTGGTAACAATCTTCTGACAGACTTTTCCCTGGAGAAATATATAGTGTAAAGCATTGTCTGTAACTGTGAGTAATTATAGTGCCCAAGACAGAATAAATGAATACACCTAATATAACAATGATCATGTTGTGAACATCTGGCTAGCTGAAAGCAACTAAAAAAATGCTTAATGAGATAGCTAATAACACAGTGTCCTGTTTTGGGTAAGAAGGGTCTCTCTTTAGATGGCAGTCATGGAAACTAGGTGGCTAATTTAAAAACAGAAGCAATGCTCTTGTTTGACAGTTTTTTAAGTTTGAGATATTTTACATTTCTTAGTGGTTACAACAGTTTTCACTTTTTGTCCAAAAGTCCAAATGACATGGAGCTGTTAGGGTAGTCATCATCTAGGCTCAGTTAAAAGAAGTTCTATGCTCCCTGAAATTAAGAGCTAAAGAAATATATGCTTCTGAGGTCTAGCAATGTATTTGTTTATTTGGCAATAACCCATTTATATTCAGTGACTGCAACAACCAAAAGGAGGTGGCTAGCCTCATAATGACTTTCATTTTTAAATTGTTATTCAATTTATTTGCAGTTCCAGCTGACTAATTTTCACTTGTCCAAACATGGCTTGAAACTTATTTAAACAGATTGGCTAGAATTATCTTACAGTCTCTTAGTAGTTGATGTAAGGAAAACACCCTTATTGTTACCAAGAACATGTGTTTAGCTGGTGTAAAGTGGGACTTTAGCCGTCACAAAAAATGCGGTGTATGTAAAGAATGGTTTTCACCTGGCATTTTGCACCCGCTATCAAATTAGCGCTTTGCCATCATTAATCCATTCAAATGATATTGAAATGGATTCAAATGAAGTAAAGAGCGTGGAATTGGGTGGGTAACTGGAATACTAAGCCGGCGCAAACATTATAATGAGATGTAAGGATTTTGCCTTGAACTTGAGCAATTGCTGGCCTTCCAAAAACTTTGCACCTCCTCTTACAAGGTGCAAACCATTGTAGAAGCGAGTAATTAAGAGCTGTATTAAACCACACAACTTCAGAGACCTGTCATTGGCCTCAGGATGGCTGCTGTGGTACACTTCCTGATCTGGCGACGCTTGGCTCTTGTTGAGGACAGGCAGGAAAACCTTCGAAGGAGGGCAAGATGGAGAAGATCCTGTATATTAAAACCAAGGGACACTTTGTTTGGGATGGATTGCCCTCTCCGCTTGCCTCTCCAGCGGTGTCAGCTGTGATATAGATGGCAGCCCTCCTGTTCCTGCTGCATGCCTGTGCTATGCTATGAAGTTTCGCTTTTGATCATCGCCGCAGGTCCTGACAACTTTTCATCACCTAGTTGACTGTCCACCTGGTAACACTGACAGCATTGACTTTCTCCACTATAGAGGACCATATTGTCTCTTTGGTAGCATGTTGCCTCAGGCTTTTCCAAATAGTTTCATGCTTAGTGACCTCAGCTGTAAGGACTCTCAGCTCCTCCTTTCCATGCACCAAGAGGACTTTGCTGCCCTTCATGTGACACATTTTTTTGTTTGGTTTGATTTTCGTGCTCCACAAATCTCATACAGAGTCTACTGCTCTCTGTACTCCTAACTCATCTCACATAGAGTTGGGGGAACAGGGCGTGATGACGTTATCCCCTGTCCACTACATGCCTGTCTTAAAAATATTTAAGTATGTTTGAGTAGTTTTATGTTTATAGAGCTCTAAAGTCACTACATATTGCAAAAGACAATGAAACCTGTTGTATTAATCGTAATAATAATTCATCAAAATATTATATAAATCTCAAAAAATATAATTCTTTGGATTGTACAATTCACCTCGATTACATTCGGCACAAAAAATCATATTTTTCTAAGTAGATTTTATTGTATAACAGTTTGTTTTTAAGACAAGCGGACATTGAATTTCCAGACTTAGCCGTGGGACCATGTCGGTGACACCCTGAGTTTCGGTTGCAATTTACCTATTTTTGACAAAACCACACTGATGTCATTATACTACACATACAAACTGCTATAAAATAACCCTAATGCCCTTTAATCTTTCTGAATCCCTGTTTTCACGTAGTTGTGACAGTCTGAACTTTTAACAAAAATAGTTTACATTTTCTGGGCTGATATTTCGAAAAACAAAACCAAATTCCATACTCTCAGACATTATATAATTGGTTAATGCATCCGGAAGACATACCTCTTTGAATTATTATCCTATCAGGTAGGGTTTCGAAGATATGTGGGTTGGATTAAGTGATGATCATTCAGGTTTGTCAAAGTTTAACTCATTCTCTGCTCTCTGACACAATGGCAACAGCAAGTGCTGCTGCATTGACAGAGTGGCTGTCTCTGTGACACGCCCTCCTGACAGTGTTGGCAGAGCGATAGATGTGTTTTAGGGGAGGCTGGCTGTAATGTAAAAAAAAAAAAAAAAAAAGATCTTTCAATTTAAAATCTAGCTTGGAGTGAATTTTTCCTTTGAAAAGTTGTAATATTTTAGTGACAAATCTTTTTTTTTTTTAATTCTGAAAGTCAGTAAAGTGCAAAACTTAAATCTAAGATGGCCAAGATTGTTTTATTTTAATTTGATATGTGTTTAAGTTTAATAAAAACTATTGATAATAACCTATTTGGGGTTTTGTTTGTTGAAATCTAAAAATATGTGTGACCACCCTACCTTACCTCTGGGCTGTAAGTGGGGCCGCTAAAAAGCCCAATGCACAGGCGGCGCTCATTGCAGCTCATTATTTGTGTGTGTTGAGTCATTTGCATTGCTCTTAAGCTTACTTAGGCCGCAGTCCAAATTAATTGCCTGTCCACTAGTTGTTTGCACTGCGCCTGTCCTTACATCAGCCCCTTAGTGTGGAAGGATGCAACATAATACTTTGAAGGTTTTACTGGCATTTCACTGGAAAGTCTCAGTCTCACCTTCTTTTCTTTTTTTTGTTTTCTAAATTTGGAATCGCCAATAATCTTTTCTTGTTTTCTCCACAATTTGGAAAGCCTAATTCTTTCTTTTTTTATTTCAACCCAGCTCACCGCTGCCACCCCCACGCTGACTTGGTAGAGACGAAGATGGACACACGCAGCCTCCGCAACGTGTGCCATCAGCCGTCCTTTTCTTTTCACTCTGCAGGCCCGCCATGCAGCCATCACAAAGCTACAGTGTCAGAGGACCATGTAGTTCTGGGCAGCTTACAGGCAGACCTGCAGGCACCCAGCCAGTCTAGAGGGGTCACTGGTGCGTGGTGAGCCGAGGACACCATGTCCGACCTTAAGCCCTCCCCACCCGGGTGGAGCTTGGCCAATTGTGTGCCGCCTCCTGCGAACTCCCGTCCACGGTCGGCAGTGGAATAGCCTGGACTCAAACTGGCAACGTCCAAGGGCTCATCCTGCACTCCACGCGGAGTGCCTTTACCAGATGCAACACTTGGGTGCCCCTCACCTACTTTTCTGTATAGAAATCTGGTAGTATGTGCAGAGATAAGCATGGATTGTATATTACTTATATGGGTTTAAATGATAAAACATTTTACCTGACAGAAAGCCATCCAAATGTGTTTTTGTGATTGCTAAATTGAATAGATTTTAACTTTTACATTAATATTGGTTTAACATTACATTTTCAGCCATTTTTGGATTACTATAAGTTCCCATGAGACAAGATTTTTGTGATGTTTTACTGTATATTACCCAGCATTTAAACAAAGTGTACATAACAGCACTATGTTTTTATGGTCAGATTAAGTCGTGTTTTGATCTTATTGGTCACTGGGATTGTGTGAGATTCCATAACTAATTCAGGTTTAAAATCGAAATTTTTGATACTTAAAAGAAGGTTAAACTATAGCTAATGAAAATAATTTCATAAGTCTTACCTTGCCGTTCACATTCCTTCACTATTTAGATCGCATATGCACAGTTTTGAAAGTAGGGTTACCATATGGCTCCAGATTAACCGGACGCTTTGAGACAGACCGGGATTTCAAAATTCCCCCTAAATTGAAAGTAATTCACGTATAAATGAGCTCCAGCTTTGTTGAGATTAATCCTGCTGTGGTGGAATTGCTTGGGCGCAGCAAACAAGTCACACTGATCAGCTGCTTCTGATCAGATCTTAATGAACGAATAGCTAATCTATCGATAGAGCAACGAGATGATGATGCAAATGTATGCAGAATAATATGGGCGATTGAATTTTAACAAACAGAAAAAAATAGTGACTGGCTGCAATTCATTCTTAGTATAATACAATTATTTGACGTGCATGCGGGTATTTACGCACCATTATTAATTGTAGCTAAGGATGGTTCATTTACACATTCATTTATTTCTGAAAAAAGAAATATCTTTGTTAAATGTTAGTGTAAGGGGTTATCGTTAACACTGGTAAGTAACAATTCATGAATACTCTTTTGTTCTCCTCTACAGGTAATTTTGGACTTCGAGGTGACCACCCGGACCTTCCCCAATGAGTGTACAGGAAACACCACAACAGGGAAGCAAATTTCAACAAGCTTTATTAACACAAAGATAAATAGACCATAGACACATTTAACAGGTAGACAAGGAAGCACTAAAAGTTTTAAAACCTAACAAACTCTAAAAACCTAAAAAGCAAGTGGCAGTGCGTGAGTACCTGTGTCTTTTGGACCCCCCCGTGTACTCGGCTGATACTTGGAGGTTATGCAACCACACTTTTAAATGCAGTCCAACAATCCACAATCAATATTTTCTACATGCAGTGTTATACTGTTGACTTATCTTGTACTTGAATATCCATAATACTTCCCTTTTTATTATATTTAAGCGGTCCTCCCTCAACTCTGAACCCTTTTTCCAGACTGCAGCTCTCTGCAACTTAGTCTCCGTGTGTGTTGTTATCTTGCTGTTCCTGCTCCACAAAATGGCCAACTTCCTGTCATTCCTGTCATTCCAGTCTCCAGTCTCCAGTCTCCAGTCTCCAGTCTCCAGTCTCCAGTCTCCAGTCTCCCCCAGCACCCCACACTCCCTCTGGTGAGCTTTGGTTCCCCTTTTATAGGGCTGTCAATGATGGTAATGGGTGTCTCTAATGAATGCACCTGTGGCTGCTTGTGGATCCTTGGAGCAGTGGGGAGTAATCACAATCCCCAATCACAATATTAGGTGTGCCTGAGAAGTAACTATTTGTAACTGTAGCTAGTTAAATGTAATTTAAGTAATAAGTTACTGTTTTGTTCAAGTAACTTTTTTTCTTCCAAATAGGTTTACGTGGGTTTACAACAAACCTCTAAGTGCTGCACCAGTGGGTATCACTGTAAGCTAAATTATATTATTACCGTACATTTTTCCCTTAAGATTCAGGTATGAATTAACACTTCTCACAGTGAATGCATGCCTTATACATGTGATCAACATAATTTGTTACAAAGGAACATGGAATTAATATAGGTAATTAAATCTATTTGAATTAACAGGCTGAATTCAAAAGAAATTACTTCAGAACTCAGAGGAAGTGCATAAGATACTCAAGGTGTTATTCCTGTGTTATTCAGTCGGAATTCGTTATGAATTTGCAGGCATTCTTTTAAAGGTTTCCCCTACAATAATTATTATGAGAGAAGTACCTTAAAAAACAAAAAAACTTTCCAATAGCAGGATTCTATGCTATGATCTTAAGGACCGCAAGCTTACTGATTGAGCTACAGTACACAGAGAGTTCAGCTTACTGCTGAGACATCACTGGTTTTATGAGTGACATCTGGGAGGTGTGTATATCTCAACTAAAATGTCCATTTGTATTTGTAATTCATATTAATATTACAAAAAGTACAGTATAAACAGATTAATCTGTTTTGAAATAATTTAGCGAAGTCTGTTGTGAAATTCCTGAGAATGTACTTTGACAACTGTGGGGAAGAAAATGTTTTTATTTTTAATACCAAGTTTCTTATATGTTCTGAAGTTGAGTGACAAGCATTTCTTAACACAAGATGTGCAGCGTGATTACAGGTGAAGTGTACTTCTGCCTCAGTAAGATTATACTTTTTCAGTTTGTCATGTAACTACAGTTTAGCTAATGTACCATCCATCCATTATTATTAACCTCTTACTCCTTTACAGGGTCGTGGTGAGCCGGAGCCTAACCCGGCATACACAGGGCGCAAGGCGAGACTACACCCTGGACAGGACGCCAGTCCATCGCAAGGCACCACACACACACTCACACAGAGGGCAATTTAGAGTGACCAATCAACCTGGACAGCGTGTCTGGACTGTGGGAGAAAACCGGAGTACCGGAGAAAACCCACGCGAACACAGGGAGAACATGCAACTAAACACAGACAGTACCCTGGGCCAGGTTCGAACCGTGCCGCCCAGCTAATGTACCTCTATTTGGAAATCAACCTGAATCCACATTTTTGTACCTGGATTATTTTGGGTATTTTATGATGTCTAAAGTAAACTATATTATAATGTCTGAAAATGGAAGATGCTGGAGGACTATGCCACACTCTGTGGATAAGGGTATTATCCCCTGCTGGGCATGTGCAAAGTGATACATTTTAAGTGGGTTAGAACCAGGAATTGTGGTGAAAAGGCAAAATTACAATTAACTCCATGCTGGTTGTATTGTGCTCCCCACATGAGAGAACTTAGTGGGCTTTCTGGGCATGGTGAGTTGACCACTAGATCTCATATTATTTATCAATGGTCGGAGATCCGTAAAAACAACTTCTTTCCACTGTATTTGAATGATAACATAAAATATATGTTATTAACCCTTAAGCATTCTATTCATACCAATTACATTTTGGGCCTCATTTACAAAAGGGCGCTAAATTTTATGGTGCTTCACACTATGGTAATCAGAATGAATATGTGATTTTTATGGTAATGCATGCTGATGTATTTAAATGAGCATCCAGCTCACAATAATGAGATAAGCTGTATTCACATGGTATTTACTAAAGGACATTACTTTTAGTGTGTGCATTAAAGTGATCATTTATTAGTGCGCATAGAAACCAGGCTTTAACCACTGATAGGAACGCTATTTAAACCTCTTTTTCTGGTTATGAAAATTTGTTTGAATGGAAAAATCTGGCAGCAAGAGCCATTTAAGTTAAGACTGTTCTCTTGGTGGGCTGCACAGTAAAAAAATAAATAAATAAATAAATAAATAAAAAATACTGTGAAAATGTGACTTAGTAAACAGTACCACTTTGAAATGTACATGTCGGGACACTTAACTTCTTTTCTTGCACACTTGATAACAATACTTATTGCATGTTCTAATTCTGCAACTTTTCCACATAATGCCTGTTGATGCAGAATCCAGTGTAAGAAAATGGGTACTTCAGCATTTCTTTCTTAATTTTTTTCCAGCTCTCTGCTAGCCAGTCTACTCTTTTGTCCAGTCATATATGGTGCACCCTCTGTTGTAATCCCAATTAGTTTCTTCTAAGGTAATTCTGCAGTTTCCTGGCTTCTTGAAGTTAAATAAAAGTCCTTTCCTGTGGTTGTGTTGTTCATGGCATCCACAGCGCTTTCATTTTTTCTTTCATTTCCAGTAAACTCAAAATACGTTGCTTTGTGCATCGTGTCATAGTCAGGTTGTATGTTATAGTCTTTCATAACTGCAACCGTTGCACTGCAGATCAGACATATTGCCATGCCTTAAAAATTATGAATTGAACAAATAATCATCTGGCTAACGATTTTGGAATCTTCTGTGTTCCACATCCACCTTCTGTGACATCTACTTTTTGGCTACTGATTTTAAATTTTATACAAAGTAAAAAAATAGTTTAAACAAGCTTTTGCTTCGCTATCCTAATCAAAATTATGTCGGGAAGTAGATCATGTGTGCTATTTCATTGGCTATTTTACTACCTCGTGAGCTGTGATTGGCTTAAAGGGAATATCTCTCATACAATGCAGACTGCGCATCTTGAATACGTTTGTTATATTAGAGAGGCAGGTTGTTTTAAAGAAGAATTCCAAAACGATACAGTACATCAATGTAACTAATGGGCAGGCCACCAAAAATTGCGGGCCGTATGTTTGATACCCCTGCTTTAGAGTATAAACTATTTATCTTAAACTATGTCATTCAGCTTTATCTGCAACCTATTTAATAAAATGCAAATTACAACAAAAAAGCCCTGCTAAAACTCACAGGGAATTTCCCACACAGAGGAAGGACTGGTTTACAGGACGTATACTATTGATTGTACTCACACAGCACTGTCACCCCGATCCATGGAGTCTGCTCTGCAGGGTGGCAATGACGACAAGGAAGAGAATTGAGGCCACGTCTCATCAATCAATATTTCTCAAGGTAGCAGAACAAAAAGTAAAATATGCCATTGCACAACATGACTTTTATTGTATATGCATTAACCCTTTGCAGTCCATTTATTAAGTGCGCGTCAGGTGCGTCAGGTCCAATTTATTTTCACACGCGCAGTTAACTTTAGACGCGCTGTTTAAAAGTATTTTTTTTTCCACAGTCAAACGGGTTTAAAAGGCCCTGCATATCAACAAAGCACTCACTAGGCATCTCCAGCCCCGCCCCACCCTTTCGTTCGCTATCGCTTTCACATATGCTAAGAAATAAATAATAATAATAATAATAGTCGTACATACCGATCAATCATCTCCTGATCACTCGTTTTATCACCAAACTCCTCAATAATGCGATCCAAGTCATTATTTTATTACTATAACATCTCAAAAAAGCTCTGCAAATGTCAGTGATATTCTCTGTGCGCTGATTCAGTAACAGCCAGCTTGTTTCCTTATGACCGCCCCTATGTGATGCCAGGGGCAAGTATGACTATTCATGAGATACGCCTTTTTTTTTATCGGCTTGTCTCAGCTCCTGTCGCTCCCACTCGGCCATTAAATGGTTTTCTCTGCTTTTTCCGGAGAAAAAACGATTAGAAACCCGTTTTTTGATGATGTCGGACAGGGTCCGACAATGGACCGGATAGGAATAATCGCAATGTCGGACCGCAAAGGGTTAAAGGAGAAAGGCAAAAGGCTTTCTATTTTTTTTTTTTTTTTTTACATCAGACAAGGAATACATGTTACAAAAAAAGGTAAGCAGTGCAGTTTCACTTTACATTGCCTCTGCCTGTGCCCTGCTGAGTGCTGTGTCTGTTGATCGCTTGATATTTTCGGTCAATGTAAGCCACCTCCACCTTCACAATAAGCTATTGAGTCTAATCAAAAACATAAGACTTTGTCCTAGATTTGGAAATCTTGTCTACCGCTGCACTCTGAATTACACCAGGCAGGGAATTACATAGTTGTGGAGCATGACGAACCTTAGAGACTTCTAATTCCAGGCCAGAGTAAACTGTGACTAGGAACATAAGGGTTAAGCAGCTCATCTGCAGACAAGCAGGACCTAAGACCAAGAACAGCATCATTGAAAATGTGCAGAATCGGTGCAACATATGATGGGTAGTTTTGGTAGATGTAATCCGGTTAATGGAAATTCTGGGAGGCCTACAAACCCTGACTGAAAGGAGGCAAAATTGTGAATTAATGTTTCGCTGCCAGCTTGTGACAGCTTAGGAGTCAACCTTGCCACATTTCTCAGATGGCAAAAAGGTTGTTTTTGGTATGTAAGTAGATGTTGTCTAATGTCATTTTTACTGTACCAGTCAAGTGAAAGAAATTCTGCTTCACCAGAGATACGTTTTTGTACTTGCTGTAGTGCAAACAGTACGGAATAAATTTGACGTCCAGTCACAATGGAAATGTCTACTCTACAACAAGTGCAAAAGTGGAGTGAAAATGTCAAAAGCCAAAGGAAGAGGGTTAAAATATGACCACCACCAGCTTTTTTCAACTTTTTTAACCCTATAATGTCACAGAAATAAAACTTCATTATATTTCTGTTATTATTTTCTACCATAACTAAAGAGAAATTTGACAGCATCTGTGTAGAGATAATGCATAATTAATATGTTCTCACGGTGTTTAGGGGAATCCTGCCTTAATAACTTAATGACTTCAGTACGTCGGTCAGGGTATTGTGCAAAATACTCATTAAGTGTTTTCCTCTTGCGCCCCATTTTCAAATCAAACTAGTAGGCCTAACTATCACCGTATTCTTATAGCAAAAGCTTATGTACACCTTAACCCGCTAATTTCAAAGTAGGCGCTTTGAACGACAGGAGCTGTAGCTGACAAATGAAAGTGCACAGTCGGTGCAGGTCTTGATGATTGACAGTCATTTAAACGAATGCCAGCATTCTAGCGCTGCTTCAGTCAACAAGATCTGTCAGAACAGGATGAAATGACTGACAGTGAAACTACAGTAGCCTACTAAGGCACCACTGAGATGACTGACAGCGACCCCTAGCCATTCAAAGCAGAATGGAGACGGAACAGACAGCAAGTATAAAAACTACACAAACTAGAGATGATTTCTAAATTATTAATTTTGGTAAGAAAATAAAAAATAGCGAGTGGTTTTACAGACGTTTATCCTATGTAAATTTATATCACTCAAACTCATATTTTTTGGGAATTTTATGTTTGATGAGCTTACCAATTAAAATCAAAAAGTAGCAAGCCTAGTGTATAAAAAAAATAAAAAATCTCTGACTGATCATGAGGTACAGTCGTCGCATGAGAAAAGAGAAAATAAATACCTTTGTTTAAACACATTCCTTCCCAGATTAAAAAAAACAAATTCTATGTCATTGTGACATAATTGAAAATAAACAATTATAACTCATTGTGACAGAAATACAGTGATTCTTGGTGGTAAATCTCCCTCCTGACGTGTGAGGGCGCTAAGTAGCGAGAACAAAGTACGTTGGACTGGTTGGCCCGACAGTTCTTTCCCAGGGATCAAGGGAAGTCAGCCAGCTAGAAAGGGGATGGAACTCCAGTGCATTAACTCATCGACCCGGAAGGGAAACGATGTGGCAGTCGCGGATTGGAGGGGCGGCTGCACTCGTTTACCAAGGGGTCATGTGTGACAGCATAAAAGGCGACGGAGAGATGCAATCTGTTCCTTCGCTTTGGTTTAAGAATAGAACCCGGAAGGACCTGTGAGAGTACCTGTTTGTTTGTTTGTTTGTTTGTTTTGTCACTAATTGTTGTTGTTTGTTATTAGTAAACAGCTTACACATTCCAGAGCTGTCGCCAAGGGGCAGCACAAAACCTGAAACAACACTGCACTATTGTCACGTATAAACCCGTATCACCCACCACGAGCACTACAGCACGAACCCAGGACTGGTGACCGTGTTAGTACATAGTGGGAAGGATACGCGTGTTTATTATTTGGGACTGCAACCCCGTTATTATTTAGCCCATGCACTACACATTGTTGTGTATTATTATTTGGTCACCAAACCTGGATTGAAAATAAACGTTTGTTCCAACTGGATTATAACCTCTCTGTCTGTTGATTACACACCGCACCACTCCTGCACCTGTACACAGTAAACCACTTTGCCACACTCATCCATTGCATATTGTAGATACGTTTTCACTTTTGTCAAAACCACATTTGTACTGATGCGTTTCTTACATCCACTTGAGACAGAGTGTGGCGGGGGACAGGTTAATGATTACACTCTGGTGTAACAGAGGTTGCCACAGGGAAGTTTAAATCACCAGGGTGTAATTACTGAAACTGTAGTCATCGTTGCTTTTCAGTTAAGGACGTTCAGTTGCTGATATGATGACATTGGCTGTGTTTTCACATGTAACAGGGGAGACTGCAAGAAGGTTGTCATCTTCTTCACCAACACAAGCATTGACCATATCGATGACCGAGTATTGATCTGGTGCAATAGCTCGTATACAAGGTTTGTCAACACACAAATCAGTCAGGTCAGTGGTCAGTGTTGCACTTCAATCTATACCACTACTGTGGCTACCAGTACTCTCCAATATCCGGCCATCAAACATCAGACCAGACACTGCCGTACTTGAGAGTACAATACGATTACAGCCGACCCAGACATCTAGAAAACTTTTCTGGACCCATGCCTCGACGCTTCTGTCAGCAGGGAAAGACACCGACAGCTGGTCACGGGTTATGTGGTCAGTCTGTGATGTCACTAACAAGACACTTACTGAAGATCCAATGAAGGAACTACCAGGTGTCTCCTTGTTTTGACACTGGACTGCATTTACCTGTTAGAACAACAGATGGGAAGTGTGGCTACCTCCTCCATAAGTGGGGAATTAAGGAGTCGCCTAATTGTGTCTGCAGTAAAGTGCAATATATCACTCACATCACTGATCATTGTCCAATACACGCTTTTGCAGGATGTGCAAATGGAATCCATCTGGTGATCCCAGGTGCCATTGAATAGCTTTCCAAACAATATACATCTATAAACTTGGTACGTTGCTTTTCAAATGCCATAAAAAAGAAGATGAATTACTGAAACAGAATGATACAAAGTCAACATAAACAACAAGAATATATTAGCTAAGTCACAGTAACGGTGATATTTTATGCCTAAATTAAGTTTAATGGTCTTTTTGCCATGCTTTTATAATGACTGCCTATGCTTTTAACGTATTATACAACAATAAACAGTTGCAGTGGTATATGTATGCAATAAGGCCCGACAGGGTGTCCATATATATCAAATATACGGACGCCCCGGGGAGGTTGTGCAGCACAAGATTAAATCAGGTGCCTCCAACTCCTGAGAAGTTGTATATTCGACGTATACGGACACCCTGAAGGGTCTTATTGCATTTATAATCAAGGTCAAACAGTGGATTTGAAAAATGAAAAGCATATATATCCTTACGCCAATAAAAGGACCACAAAAGTAGTCCCATTTATAACTTTGAACGAAACACTAAGTTAAGCTGAGTAAATTGATTTAATTGAAACATGCAAAAGAAAGTAAATATTTATGTTTGATGTGTTGAATTGCACATTGCCACTGAAAAAAAAATCATCAAAGTCGGGTGAGTGAGTATATAAAGACAGCAATTTTTTTGGTGGTATTGTTTTCTGTTTTGCTATCTTCCAGTTAATTTAATTGTCCTTCACTCAAATCAGAATGTCTACTTACTACTTTTGGGATTTTTTTGCTGGTAATTGGTCACTCAGTTTTATAGTTACTGTACATCTGTAACTGTAAACATTTTGAATATGTGACAAGGCTCCAACTGTCCGTATCCATCCAATATACTGACAGCTAGAACCCTGACCAATCACATTGCTTGTTTCACGTCTCATTACCAGCCCTGGATTATAAAAGGTGATAAGCAGAGTCTTGCCTTATTTTTTTATATCTGGATGAGACTGTGGCACAAGTAGATAAGGTTTCTTGCTCAGCTCTGGTTCATGCAGTGAATAAGTGACTGAGAGGGGATTTGATACCGAGCTCTCCTGGCTCCAACTCTCTTGTTCTAACACCCAATCCAAGCTGCTTTCCAGTTAAATTGAGGAGCAGAGCCAAGCCCCCTTTTTAACAGCTAAAGGAGGCCACCAAAATAGTTGTGAGTATCTAGGTTTTGTACTGTTAAGTGCCTGCCCATTACATTACATCATAAAAAGACAATTTGGAAAATAGCAGATTGTATTTATAATGGGGACCAAGGTGTGTTAAAATGTTTTGGTATACAGTAGATTGATTGGTATTAGCTAACAAGCAATACTCCTGCCATGTAGTGTCTTGATATGCTTTATCACCAATATGTAACATTAAAAATATGTTACATTCAAAGTTTTTTAAGGTGTTTCAAATTCAACAAAGAACAGATCTCCTTCTCTTATCGCTTCAGCTTTGAACTTTTTTACTTTCCATAAAGCTGATATATGCATCAATTAGCCTGTCACTGAAAGCTTCTGCTGAGTGAAGCCCTTTTAGATTCTCAGATTTTCCTTTTCAGATGTTTCACATTCAAAATGTGCAACAAATACGGTGCTATCACATTTTACAGCCAATACTGTACACAAACAACAACAAAAAAAATCAAGAAAAGTTTTGTGAATGCATACATACGGATGCAATTTATTGTCTGGCAAAGAAGAAAAGCTTATTGTCAAGACTTCAGGAACTCCCTTCCGCAAAATACTACAGTCTTTTGCAAAAAATGAAAAATAAGAAAGCAACTAAACGTGGAACATTAAAAAGTATTCATACTTTCAATATCTGTAACTCGTTTCATGAAAAAGTTTCTCTAACATTTCATTTTGCAGACAGAAAACTGGCTACACTTCCATTTATCCTGTGTTTTTTTCAGTATTCTCAGCAAACTGTTAGTAATTTCAACAAGATCGTGGAGTGTGTTTTAAAATAATTTACGGCATCAGGAAATATTAATTATAAAGTATACTATGATAGGCCACATATTCTTCAATGAGGTCTGTATGGTCCTTCTGCATAAACAAACTACACTACAGTTCATCTCGTGTTTTAAAATTCATAAGATGTTTTTAATCAAGTAGGCCTGTATGTTTTGCCAAATTAGTATCATGACTTTCCAATGGCTTTGGCTAGTTAGTCATGGTAGCAGACTGCCAATAAAAATAAAAATTGTGTCCAGTCCTCTTGTGGGTGATCCACACCTCTCTTGGAGCCTTAATTCATGTCCCTGTGGCTTTGATAGTAGGAGTCTTGTAAAATCTTGGATGCGATGCTTGAGTTACTGGTTAGCTGGATACCATTTTTCATGCAGGTGAAAATATAGTCCCGTCTTTTAAAACGGTTCTCATTTTATTTTATTTTTTTGTTTAAATCGTTTTCTCTGTGGTCTTTTCTTAATATAGTATAAGGCTGAGATGGCTATTGGCTGGTTCATGAGCTAATGACTTCATACTTTTTTTCCCAGCCCATAAAAGGAATAGCAATGTACATTGGCCAAAAAAGCTGCATTAGGACTGCAAACTCAGATTGTAGGCAGGTCTGATGAGCGAAAGTTAAGATTATATATTAGACATAGACAGACAGTTTTTTGCAGTTTATACCTTGTCATTGTTGCTCCACAGAAGAAGACTACTTTCAGGCTAGAGTCTGTTTCTCATTACTTTGTACATTTTATACATACAGTCAACCTCGGTTAACTCAACTGGTGGATAACTCCACACCTTTGCTTAATTCGACAGACAGTCTTGGTCCCGGATTTTCTCCATATAAAATATATGCATCCTGCCTTTTTTTAAATTTTTTAATTTGACACCACGCTTTACTCGTAACTCAACACTTACCGGTAATGAAAGGGTAAAAACTATTTAAAAAACATTTCACATGACTGACCTCTGACTGGAAACGGATTGTTCATTCATTCATTCGTAACTACCAAGTGCAGCTGGTTACAGTATCAGTTCATAATGAGTGAGAAGCGTTAGTTTTCGTTCAATTGGCTTTAAAGCTCAGGTTATTCGGGATAACAAGCTTGACAGCAGAACTCTCAAAGCACGTGTTTTTGCATGCGAAACAATCGACAATGTTTGATTCCTGTGTGAAACTGTAAGTTGTTTATTACTGTTTTTGTTCACCAAGTTAATTCTATATAATGTACATTTTTAACTTTTGCTATTCAAGCCGTAAAATTAGACAGTACAAGCCAATACCTAAAAGTACAGTCAATAGTTTGTGGTTGGATTGTTTTCATAAAAATAATGCTGTCATTATTTTATTAATTCTTATTTCAATTGAACTATACAAGTTGTACCAAGTTTGCACAGTACTGTATACTGTAATTGATTAATTCACTGCAGTTCTTTCAACCGTTTTCATAAGGACATTTAACTAAAAAATAAACTTGTAAATACTGTAATACTGTAAACATGTGAGTTCTGTTTCTTATATGCATGTTAATGCTACGGCTCATGTGCACCCGTGGTTAACTCGACACGTCACTTCAACACTTGGATACGTCGACACTAATGCCTCTTTTCCACTGTACAACCGAGCTGCGTCAGGGCCGTACCGAGCCCTCACAGTGCGGTTAAGGGGAGCCTGGGTTGTTTTTCCACTGCAGAGCCGACAGTTGTTATTAATTATTGTTATTTATTAACTCAGTTTACCAAAAAGACGTGCAAACAAATGGTGTTGTAGGAGACCAACGGTACAGCTGTATCTTGTATCGCTATATTTTGTAAATATATTTAGGAATTTCTTTATAATCCAGAAATGTTACTGATTATATTGACTTACTAAAATTCAATTAGTTCTGTTGAAGGGGAAAAAAGGTGGTTTTAAAAATATGATTTCCCAAAGATATTCCGTTTTAAGAATAGTTTAGTTTTTGTCAGTTGTTTTTTGTTTCGGTGCTTAAAAGAAGCTATGTGAGCGCAACGAGAGCCATGCCTGTATGAGTGGTACAGCTGTACGGTATTTTGTTTGACTATATTTTTGTAAATAAATTTAGAATTGTTTTTTTCTTTATATTAATATAATAAAGGTCAAGGATGAGAAATTTGGTAGAATTTTGTGTTTTTGAGTGTGAGTTAAGTGTACTGTACACGCGGTTTATGTCCATTTGCTTCAAAACGTCAGAAATACTTTCTCATTTCTGACACACGACTCCAGATCTTCCTGAACACTTCTATCTGTCCACAAACTACAGCCTGCAATTCCTCAGTGTCCCAAGGCTGTACTTTTCTCTCATCACACTCGCTGCCTGCCATGTTTGTTGTCTTTCTTTCTGGAGTGAACTGACTGATGCAATGTAATGATGAAAATCCTTAACCCTGCCCCTGTCTTGGCTCGGCTCACAGCTGGATTCAGATGTCTTGTGAGGCCAGAGTTTCACGGTTTGGTTCTCGCTCGGCTCGACAAATAGCCAGTGGAGAACCAACCGTACCCGTACCATACCAAGCCCTCAGAGGTCAGATGTGCCAGTGTATAAATAGCATCCCTGTGGGGCGTCGAGTTAACCAAGGTTGACTGTATATATTAAATGTGGACTAGTTTTAAAAGACTACAGGACTGGTTTATTTCTCACTGGCCCCAGGAGATAGCAAAATGACATAAGGTTTTAAGGAAGCTGAAGAAAAACACCACATTGGGATAAGTGAAACTGACATCCCTTAAGAAAAAGTTCAGAAAGTGTCATTGGGATACCATCATATTAACAGCATGACTGGTCTCAATTGGACTATAGATTGCAGGAATGAGTCAAATTTGGTGATTTGTATATAGTTTTGCAACAATCTAAACATATACAATAAAAAGCTGATATAAAGTATGTGATAGTGGTTTTTAGGTAGTTTTGCATCTCGAACAAAAATGCCTTTGTTCATTTTTTTAATAAAATATTGTTCAGGAGCAATGTCGGAAATCAAAGGGTTAAAGGATTGCATCTGTCAAGAGTTGTGTTTTTCTGTGGAAATGCAGCCATCCAACAATAGAACTCTTCGTTGAGACAAATGGTACTAAAGCAGTAAATGCAACAGTCTGCTGCAGACCTTTTTATGGTCCTTTGTGGTGGACCTAGAATATTTATGGCCATCATTTGATGCCTTCACCTGCCGAGCTTCATTGCTCTTTTTCTCCAGCAGCATTGAAAAATCGGTCAACTGACTTCACAATCTCTCTGTCTACATTCTTTCACATAAACAGGAAAATAGAATGCATAACAGACAGTCAATGTGTGTGTGTGTCATTTTGTGTGCTCATTCATCTATGTAGGCCAGTGTGTTTACTATTTAGACATTTTTGGTAAAATAGTGGAAAAGGAAAAGAGTAAAAAAGGACAAAGAAAATATGTGTACCACAGAACATCAAGAATAACACAGGGCTATTAAGACGAAAGTATGCATTTAATTTTTTTTTCAAAAGAATCAAGTTTTTATGTAGGAGGTTACATGCATAGCAGACACCCAGTAAACAGCACTATTGTGCTTGTCACGCACAATACAGCTAGTGAATGAATCTGTAGCTGAAGAACAGTGGAGCTATTGGCCCTGCCACACTGTAAGCACTCCCCCCTGCTTCTGCTATGGAAGTTAATACTGCCACACTGCAAGCTCTCCCCCCTGCTTCTGCTATGGAAGTTAATACTGGCACAGTGCCAAAGCAGCTGGGTACTTCAGGGAGCTGACATCTAGACCAGTGTCCTTACTTTCCCCACAATTTAAATTGAAATAAGGTTTACTGAACTAAATGTAAATCACTGATGGTTTTCCTTGTAATAGTGGAACTTGCTGCTATAATACTGTGACAAGGATGGTGTTGTGGTGCAAAATAACCAAAGGCAGTCCAAACAATAATAGGTTCTGTAAGTAACCTGGGTGTTTGTTTAAATCAAAGCAACAAAAAGTTAGTTAACTAATAACAAACTCTTCCAGTTACCAGCAATGGTAACTCGGCAGCAAAACAAGGCTCAGTACAAAAAATAACAATAACAAATAATCCTGCTGCTGGGCAGCGCTGTGCAGGTCTGCTTTCGTGCCACGATTGCAGCTGTGCTGGTGCAGTCCAGGTTTAATGCCACAGGGTCTGACTGTACCGTGCAGTGAGGTGCTGTGTTGTGTTGGGCTGTGCAGAGGAAAGTGCTATGGATCCTCTGCTGGCTCCGTGGCGGCAAGTGTCCCATTCCTATTCCTCTGCAGCCTAAGGTCAATGTCAACATAATTGCCCCTCTCTTGAAACACAAAATTCCTCCTTGCAATCAGACTGGTGCCGCGCTTATCCAATCGCCGCGCAGCACCCAGTTGATTACAAGACTTGCATCCACTGCATTACCATTAAGACACATTTGGGAATAAATGTATTATCTTGAGATATGAATGGAAGCTGGAAAAGGAGGATGTGACAGGCTCCTGGTTCTTGCATGAATGGGTGTTGCTGGGAACGCGTAACAGGAGACGTGTTGCAACTAATTGTGCAGGTAGGCTCGATCGGCGCTGAGCTGGAGGTCCTAATTGGCTAGAGGGCATGCCCGGGGAGGCTGCACACAGCTCAAGAAGCATCAACACCACAGCAATCGCACCGCCATGCTACACAGATGGGCGCTTGTTTACATCGAGGAGGAGAGCAGATGATACTAAATAATTACAGTGATGTTAATCCACTCTGGAACTGGTTATTTCCACATACACTCAACCAGCCCTCAAATATATTAAAGTTGCATCTCCTTTTACAATTTAGTTTCAGTCTCAGTAGGCAATAATTTTGGTTATGTGTCCCTCCAGAGCTGTATAAAAACCCTGAAATGTTACATTGAATGGATTCCCTTGGTGGCACTACACACTTTTAACAGCAGTAAACTAGATTCAGTCATTAAGAAAGTTCATGGAAGTTGTTTCCATTTCTCAACCACTGTACAGTAGTCTACGGCTAACCGAACACTCCACGGGAACCAAGCGAAGTGTTCGCTTAGCCGAAGTGTTCTTTAAGACGGAGTTGACCACCAGACACAATATGAATCAATCAATAAATAAATATTTATTACTTGTCATGACACACGTGCTTCAACATATGAAATGAATAGAATAAGAGAAAAGCAATAGGCAAGTGTATGTTAATAAACTATAATAATAAAGTAACAGAGAAACTAACGTTAATAAACTAACTGTCAAACTAAATTAACACAGCACCCCTACGCATCTTAAAAAATGCAGCAGCAGCTCTAGATTAATTATGAATACCTGTACAGGAGCAATATTCAAGACATGCACAACATTATTTAACAGAACAGAAAACACCAAATTGTTCGACGACTTGTGTCTGATTTAGGTTATTTTCAGGAGCTCAAATAATTTCCAACTTTTTGTAGCAAGAGAAACAACGGCTCTTTTCACCGTTTGCTTACATGCCATTTTGTAGCGATGAGATGCACTCGTGGAGATCAGAATACAAAACGAGGCAATGATATGATGGCGGTTCTGGAAAGATTTAATAAATCAGTGTGCCTCAAGCCACTCTCGCTATGGCATGTCACATTTGAAAAGATTGAATAAAGCATTTGAATTTAAGTTTGATGATGATGAGTTACCCAATTACAAAACAGTACTGTATCAGAACAAATTGCTAGCGGTGCCAAAAAGGTGTTCTTTTAAGCAAAGTTCCTTTAGGCGGAGCATTCAGAATAGGACAAAGCTGTTTCACCACAAGGGTGTTCTCTTAGGTGAAGTGTTCTCTTAGGAGGTGTTCCTATACCCAGAGATTACTGTATTACAATTCTGCAGTTATTTCAATTGTGTCATGCATGCCACTTACAAAAAACAACATCATGAAAACCTATTGAAACACAGACACAAAAGAACAGCAATTGAAAATATAATATCAAACACAAAACCAACTTCTGTGTAAGGGCAGGTATGTTCATGATTCCATGTACTTAAATGTGAACATGCATGATCTACTGCAAATTTCATATACACACAAACACCCCCATGCAAACCTTGCAGACAGGTTTTTATAAAAAGAAAAAAAATGCTGCTGTTGATATTTTCTGGCTTATAAAGGGGTTAATCCAAAATATGGATTGCCTTTTGTCTGTTTAGATGTGCTGGTTCTATCAGAAGCCAGAGTTTACCTTCGGTTACATACTTGTTTAATCTACATATAATAACAACTTAAGTGCTTCCTGTTTCTCCGAAAATCAACTATGTTGGCTCCACCTGCTTCTATGTCATACAGTGCCTTGCATAAGTATTCACCCCCCTTGGACTTTTCCACATTTTGTAGTGTTACAACCTGGAATTAAAATAGATTTAATTGGGATTTTTACCATTTGATTTACACAGCATACTTAACACTTTGAAGGTGCAAAATATTTTTTATTGTGACACAAAAGTTAATTAAACAAAAAAAAGACATTTGTTGCTTGAATAAGTATTCACCCCCCTGAGTCAATACTTGGTAGAAGCACCTTTGGCTGCAATTACTGCTGTGAGTCTTTTTGGGTAAGTCTCTACCAGCTTTGCACATCTGGATCCTGCAATTTTTGCCCATTCTTCTTGACAAAATTGCTCAAGCTCTGTCAAGTTGGATGGGGACCGTTGGTAAACAGCAATTTTCAAGTCTTGCCACAGGGCTTTGACTGGGCCATTCTAAGACATTCATGTTCTTGTTTTTAAACCACTCCAGTGTAGCTTTGGCTATGTGTTTAGGGTCATTGTCCTGCTGGAAGTTGAACCTCCGCCCCAGTCCCAGGTCTCTTGCAGACTGAAACAGGTTTTCCTCTAGAATTTCCCTGTATTTGGCTCCATCCATCTTGCCCTCAATCCTGACCAGTTTCCCAGTCCCTGCCGATGAAAAGCATCCCCATAACATGATGCTGCCATCACCATGCTTCACCGTGGGGATGGTGTTCTCAGGGTGATGAGCAGTGTTGGCTTTGCGCCACACATAGCGTTTTGCGCTAAGGCCAAAAAGTTCAATTTTGGTCTCATCAGACCAGAGAACCTTTTTCCACATGTTTGCTGTGTCTCCCACATGCCTTTTGGCAAAATCCAAATGGGATTTGATATGGGTTTTTTTCAGCAATGGCTTTCTTCTCGCCACTCTTCTATAAATCCATTTTAATTCCAGGTTGTAACACTACAAAATGTGGAAAAGTCCAAGGGGGGTGAATACTTATGCAAGGCACTGTATAATGTAGCAAATGGGGTCATCAAAGGTAAACTGTCCCAGCATGTCACATGATTTTCCTGGAATGGGGAAGCAAAGGCAAGGTCCAAACAGTCACTTGTTTTACAGTAAAACATTAAAATGAGATTTGAATCTATATACCTGTGCTGTGTATTGTACTGCTTGACATACAATACGTAGTGATATAATTAAAACTACATTGCTGTGTTTTGCAGGAGGTCACATACATTTGTCATAAACATTCAGAATTATTGGGTCTCTGTTGCCTTCAGGCCTAGGACCAGCAGTACCTGATTAATTGTAACATTAGCTATGGATGTAACCCTAGTTCCCTGAAAGAGACAACCCCCAACAATACTTTTGGGATATGCCTGCCACAGGTCAGGTATTCACTGAGCATTTTATATCAGAGCTGCCAATAGGCCCTTCGGGGGAGTAATGTCCTTCAGAGGGAAAAAATAGTCACTCCACGGAGCTCACTTCCTCTTTTGCATCGACCCCACGAAGGCGACCGATGTAACCTCACAGGTTGGTGGTCGTATTCCCTTTCAGGGAACCAGGGTTACATCTGTAACCTAACGTTCCCCTTCAATCCGAAGATGATCACCAACAATACTTTTGGGAAAAGTATACCAAAGCCGTCGCGAGGGAGCGTGAGCAGAGACAATAGACGAGGGACTGCTCGAGACCACAAAACTATGGTTAGTGGTGCGAGCGTGCAACCTCAAGGACCCTTGTGCCTAATGAAGGCAGAGGGATCTACCACATTAAGTCGGTAGAACCTGGTGAAAGTATATGGGGTAGCCCAGCTAGCCGCAGTACATATGTCTAAGGCCCTGTGAAAATCGCGATTTCACGGGCTGCGCGGAAATCGTGAAATTAGCCCAATACCACGATTTATACATTATTCTTAAGAAAAAAAAATCACATTAATGAAACTGTACAGCTCTGCTATGTGTCTGCGTGTAATATTCTCTGTGCCCATAGTGCTGTGCAGTGATTATGTCATGTCACTATATGCAATCTAAACGGGAAATTAAAACACTACACACTGTAAAATAAAATGGATGTCTCTAAAAAGGCTAAAAATGTGTTTGCAGGTAAGCTCTTCTGTACGTCCTGCAATGTTACTGTAAATCACTACCAAAACGGTGAAAATCACAGAAGTTAACATATTTCCATGCACATTGTATTTGTTTTGCAAGACCTAAATGTTGACAGGCATTTTGATTCAAATATTCACCGAAAGTGAAAGGCGGAAATCCAGAGCAATACTGCAACTGCTTTACTTGCAAAGAAACAAAAAAAACGGTGACTTCCATATTCCAAAAGTCCACTTATTAAATTTTGACCTGACAGAGGCATTTGTTTGCGCAAATATCCCTTTTGAAAAATTGGACAGCCAAAAGTTACGAAAATTCTTCAGATGGAGTGTAGCAAATGGTATAGCACTTCCTTCATCAGCCCAGATGAGACGTGAATACTTAGCAAAAGTTGCTGAGTATCACAAGCAGGAGATTATGGAACTGGTAAAACAGTCTGATTGCTTGACAGTGGTCACAGTGACGAGTCCACTGATGCACAAATCAGTATGGGTTACACATTGTATTTGTTTTGCAAGACCTAAATGGTGAACATGCACCTGATGTACTAGAACTGAAAGCTGTCCTTGCAGATATACTTTACCTACAGGCTGTTAATTATAACACCATTTCACAAGCTATTGTAAAGTGATTGAATAACTTTGATGTTAATTTTGATATCTGTACATTTATCTGTATATTTGCTGTTTTAAAAAAAAAATTTATCTGTACACGTAATTTATAAAATATTTCCGTGCACATTCAGCGAAATATGATACTTTACCCGTGACACTGCCGTGAATTTTAAAGAAAATTTCAGTGATTTTCAGAGGACCTTACATATGTCGGATAGTGAGGCTCCTCTAAAGAGGGCCCATGATGTAGCCACCCCTCTGGTAGAGTGCGCGGTCACCCGCCCAGGTGGGGATAGGCTGGCATTAGTATATACAGTCGAAACTGTGTCCATAAATGGGGCTTTAGTGAGATCCTCCAATGCATGGTCTAGCCTCCACTCGGGGAAGACATCCCTTCTAGGTGGACGTAACAGCTGAACGCCCTTCAAAAAACGGGTCAACAGGAAATGGCGTCTGGGGACACCGAGTCAACAGGAATATGGCATGCAGATATGGCTGCCAGGTACACTTTAAGTGTAGAAGGGGATTTTCCTGCTTCCAGCAGTTCTTGTAGGAATTGGAGGAAGTGGCGAAGAGATTGACTCGGGCTTTGCCAAACCGCTCCCAAATGTGCTCCACTACTTGAGGGTGGAGCCGCAATTCTGACGGGTGAGGACCCTCTCTCTCTCTCATTCCCCCGCCCGATTCACTAACCCGGGAAGGTGAACAGCCCGGAGGGATAGCAGGTTCTGTTTTGCCCACGTCAATAGCCGGAAGGCTATGTAATGTAACCCCAGGGACCGAAGTCCTCCCTGGCGGTTGACATATGCCACTACCAACATGTTGTCCATCCGGACCAGGACATGTCTCCCTTGGAGCGCCGGGAGAAAATGCTGAAGAGCAAGGTGAACTGTTTGCAGTTCCAGACCATTTATATGCATGGATGTCCAGCGACCTGACCAGGAGCCGTGGACTCCTCTGCCTGCCCAGACTACTCCCCAACTTAAGTTGGACGCGTCTGTCATCACTACCCAACGGCTGTGGATCGCCCCTATCTCTACACCTTCGCACAGGTGAGAGGTTTGCCTCCACCAGCGTAGGGCTTCCCAACATGCACAGGACACGGTCATCCGACAGTGCTCGTGGTGCTTGGGGTGTAGCCGGAAGGTATTGAGCCACGCCTTAAGCAGGCGCATATAGAGTAATCCCAGCGAAGGGCTGATGCGGCTGCAGCCATCAGACCCAGCAACATTTGGCACAACACCAGGCAAGCACCCAAGTGTCCGAGTGCAGTCGCACCAATATTGCAGCTGGTGTGTAAAGGGATGGATCTGCTTGGGCTGCTGAGGCTGTGGCGGAGCCTGCTGCGGGGGCTGTCTGGGGTGGCGACGGAACTGCCTCCGGGAGCGTTGTTGCGTTGGGGTCCCACATCTGGCGTTCCCCCGTCCTTGTGGGTAGGTTAGGCTGCTAGCTGCCGCGGAGGCCTGAAGGCGATGTCTCAGGTGGCCAAGCAGGGCGGTGGGGATTAGGACTGTCCGAGTCACGGGTGAATGCCAGTGTCTCACTCTATCCCACACTGAAGTGTGGGAAGGGAGCATCGAGGCTAGCTGCCGAGATGCCTTGCTTTCTCGGTGGGAGCGTTGCAGTATCTCCTCCACCGCTGGCCGGAAGGTATGGCTGGGAGATCAGCGCGTCCAGCAAAGACGATTTGTCTGCATCAGGGACCCTTGCTTGGGACAGCCAAAGCTGCCTGCGAGCTACTACCAGGCTTGCAAGGCTCCGGCCCACTGCCTGTCCTTGGCAACCGGAAAACTGAGCAGCATGCCTGATACTAGGTGCAGCTGCGAAGCCACCGGTTCAGGGAGGGGCGCCAATTGTAACTTGCAATCTAGGTAAGCCGTGAGGCGGTTTGCCGTGTTGGCCAGGTGCATGACTTGCGCTTCCGCCGCATATGCCTTTTTTAAATGGACCTCCGTTACTCTGTATTGGCTGTTAGGGCATGCAGGGTCCTTAGGTAAGCCCCCTACTGGAGGGGCTCGCACCAGGGCCGTGATGGTCGAGTCCACTGGTGGGAATTCCACCAAGCCCAATGCCCCTGCGCCTTCTAAGGAAGCCAGCGGGGCTGCCTGTTTCACTACACTCTGCGCCAAGGCCGTGTGGTTCCAAGAGGACCGCACCTTTTCCAAGAAGTCAGGGAACACCAGGAAGGGCTGAAGGCGGGGCAATGCTGCTTGCATCTTGAAGACCAACCGGCATGGTTTGGGGCGCTGCCGTCCAAGGTAATATAAGAACTTATTAATATAGGAGGCTCATTCTGTAAGTGCCGGATGGAGGCCCATTCTGTAAGTGCCCGATGGAGGCCCATTCTTTAAGTGCCGGGATCGAGCTTGGAACAGGGGAGAGCCAGCGTCCGAGGTTGTCTCAGAGCTGGGACTTATCTCAAAGGTCAGTTCTTGGGTGTCTCTGTCCTCCTCATCCTGAGGGAAGGGGCTAACATCCTAGGAGGCCTGAAATGTGAAGCACTGAGGGCACGCAACACCAGGGCACCAGTGGTGCTGAAGCACGATTTTCAGATCCAGATTCCCATGATTTTCTGTGTAAAAAAGTGCCTCCTATTTTCTGTTCTGAATGCCCCTATATCTAATCTCCATTTGTGACCCTTGGTCCTTGTTTCTTTTTTTCAGGTCAGAACGTCCCTTGGGTCGACATTGTCAATACCTTTTAGAATTCTGAATGCTTGAATCAGATCGGCGTGTAGTCTTCTTTGTTAAAGACTGAATAGATTCAATTCTTTTAGCCTGTCTGCATATGACATGCCTTTTAAACCCGAAATAATTCTGGTCGCTCTTCTTTGCACTCTTTCTAGAACAGCAATATCATTTTTGTAGCAAGGTGACCAGAACTGAACACAATATTCTAGATGAGGTCTTACTAATGCATTGGAAAGTTTTAACATTACTTCCCTTGATTTAAATTCAACATTTTCACTATATTTCCAAGCATTTTGTTGGCCTTTTTTATAGCTTCCTGTGACAGGGAGAGAATCAATCTAAGCTGCAAATCTCTCTCCTGACCTGAGAGGGCACTAGGCAAGGCTATAAGTATCCCCAACAGGAGATGCACTGGTTCAAAGGTCACCATAGGGCAGAAGTTAGACTGGAAGTCATCCATCTTTCTGTGGGGCAAATCTGTGGAGAACCCTGATTTCTTTACTATCACAGGGAGGAGTCTGGTAGTATTTAGGGAACACAGTTTGCTGAATACTTCCCCTTGTTTGGTGCTTGGTATGTAACGAGCTGGAAGCTGTTTTGTTTATTTCTTGTACAAAGACGACAGCGGGAGCCCTTGAAGCTGGAGCTGAAACTCTCGGACAATCACTGCAACTGGAACCAAGAGAGACGTCACCCAGCCCTACCTCACCACCCCATCATGCACGTCTGGACCTGCACTTATTATTTGCTTTGCGTACCTGTTGGTATGGATTCTTTACATATATAGCATTGTAAAATAACTTGCCTCAAATATTAAAAGGCCCTGTGGGTTAAAGTTGTCATTTGAGACCTTTGTTTTGTTTGGACTGCACCTGCGCCACATCACCCTCCACATCCTGACATTTCCCCGCATAGTCTAGATCACGGGTTGGCACCATGTTGAGTGTGACAGACATTTAAAAAAAACAAACATCTTGGCTACGGACAAACAAAACAGAAGTTCTATACAATTACGTGCGTGTGTGTGTGAGACGTATTCACAGCCACGGACACTGATAACTCTTGCCACGGACATGTGTGTCCATGTATGGACAAGTTGCCGACCCCTGGTCTAGATGAAGACATTTCTGAGTCAACATAAACGCCTAGATCTTTTTCATAGATTCCTTCAATTTCAGTATCTCCCATATGGTATTTATAATGCACAATTTTATTGCCTGCGTGCATACCTCACACTTTTCTATATTAAATGTAATTTGCCATGTGTCTGCCCAGTTCTGTATGGTGTCTAGAACATTTTGAATGACCTTTGCTGCTGCAACGGTGTTTGCCACTCCTCCTATTTTTGTGTCGTCTGCAAATTTAACAAGTTTGCTTACTATACCAGAATCTAAATCATTAATGTAGATTAGGAATAGCAGATGACCTAATACTGATCCCTGTGGTACTCCACTGGTTACCTCACTCCATTTTGAGGTTTCTCCTCTAATCAGTGGTTAATAGTTTTCTATATGTTAAACACTCCCTAATCCATGTGCATGCATTTCCTTGAATCCCTGCTGCGTTCTGTTTGAGAATTAATCTTTTATGCAGGACTTTGTCAAAAGCTTTCTGGAAATCTAAATAAACCATGTCATATGCTTTGCAATTATCCATTGTCGATGTTGCATCCTCAAAAAAATCAAGCAGTTTAGTTAGACATGATCTCCCTTTCCTAAAACCATGCTGACACTTTCACAGGAGACTGTTACCATATAGGTAATTTCCAAATTTTCCAATAGTGTCCATAAGTGTACATATAATAGAAGTCAGGCTTATTGGTCTGTAGTTACCTGGTTCAGTTTTGTCTCCCTTTTTGTGGAACGGTATTACATTTGCAATTCTGCAGTCTGACGGTACAACCCCTGTCTCAAGAGACTGTTGCATGATCTTGGTTAGCGGTTTGTAAATAACTTCTTTCATTTCTTTGAGTAGTATTGGGAGGATCTCATCCAGCCCAGGGGATTTGTTTATTTTAAGAGCTCCTAGCCCCTTTAACACTTCTGCATCTGTTATGCTAGTTATTTAAAACTGGATAGGAACAGGTCAACATGTAAAAACTTGTGAAAAGTAATCATTTAATATATTTAATTCACTAATTAATAGATTTACACAATAATTGATTTTGATTTATGGTATGTGTATTGTTTGGTTGTTTGGTATTATGATTTGTTGTGCACAATTAATTTATTTTCTATTGATTATTTTATTTGTGATAGTAAAAGTTGTTTTTGTATTTGGACACTGGGTTAAACAAGGGATATTTGGAACGCAGATTGGTTTCCAAGGAACCAGCCACCATCAATCACCTTCAGGTGCAGCAGTTCAGCACACCGATTGGAGATCAATTGTATTAGACCTGCTTATATAAACCGGATAGAAACAGAGGAAAAGGAGAGCGAAGGCAGAGAGGAGAGAGAGACAGCAGAGAGGAGAGAGAGAGACAGCAGAGAGGAGAGAGAGAGACAGCAGAGAGAAGAGAGAGACAGCAGAGGAGAGAGGAGAAAGAGCGGAGAGAACAGAGACAGCAGAGAGGAGAACTAAGAATGGAAAATGGGGGCATGGTGAGTAGTAAACCGAGCAGAAGAGTCTACTGCACTGAGAGTGCAGCACCAGCACCAGTATCCAGAACAAAAGACGAACACTGGAAAGTAACCAATTATACCAATTATTGTTTGGAATTATAACTGTGGTGAATGGGTATTAGTGGACACTAACTAAAGCGAAGTAGCTTCGGTAGTATATGCTGACGAGCAAGGAACTGCCAGGAAGTTAGTGAATAACCATTAGACATCTGGAGGCATGCCAATGCGGCGATCAGAGCAGAGCCAGCACGGAGGGTACTGTGAGTCAAGGGAGACTCTGGGATTTCTGTTCACTTTCTGAACCAATGGGAATGCGATACTGGACATGGGCAAACTGGAACTGAACGAGACTTTGGTTAAAGCCATAAGGACCGGGACATCGAGATTTTATTTTTATAAATATTTTGTATTACTTTATATTGTTCTTTCTTTTTTAGACATCATGTTTTATTGATTGATTTGTGGTGTTATGATTTTTATGTGTAGTATTTTTACAATTGAAACCTTGGTGGCAATGGGAAATTTTAGCTGTATAGAATATGTTCCTGTACCTATTTTCCTGCCTTTGTTCCTTTGTGTGTGGTCCTTGGAGTACCCTGGAATCCAAAATTAACAAAAAGAAATACTATGGTTAATAAATTATAGCATTAGTTTATTATACTTACAGTGTCAAAGGTTGAAAGTGACCTTTTTCTGGTATAGTCAGCAGGATGCCAGTTGTGACCACCAGAACCAGTTGAAACATTGAGGGACAGGAGCTGCCAGAGTTAGAGCTGCCCCCAGAGGCAGCGGCGGTAATTGCAACTGTACCAGCTACTACCCTGGTTATGCCTTTGTTTATAGGACCCTGTGGCGGAGTGTCCTGCCCCTATGTATATTATTTGTTTATTATTTGTTTATTTAGCAGACACCTTTATCCAAGGTGACTTACAGTCCAGACTATGGCCTATAAAAGACCTGCAGTTTGGCTGCACGGTGATGAGTGTGTTCGAGAGGCGGAACAAGTCGGGTGGTGAAATAAAGTAAAACTTTAAAGTGAATAGAAAACAATTGCTAAAACGTGCTGGGTATACACCAGCACGGTACTTACTTGTTTGTTCTGTCTGTTTTGTTTTTTTTGGCCAACGTGCCCTTTTGTTGTGGAATCTGTTTGTTCTGTTTTGTAAAACTGTTTATTTTTCTATTATTTAATAAACGCACTGAGCGCCGTAGCGTCCCAGTTTTGCCCTGCCATTCCTTGTTTTGGTTTGTGTTTCTGGTCTGACGTCACCCCTGCAGCCATCTTTGTCACAGACCCCCTTGGGTCCCAAAATTTAAGAGGCCTACAGGGGACCTCTGGTTTAAAGATTGGTGGGCTCATATACTAGTGATGCTGAGGCTTCAAGTGTTGAGTAAAATGCTTTAGGAGATGCTAAGCGAGGGTGATTTTGGCGCCCTTGGACTGAACACCCAGTGCTTTAGTGTTTGATGCTTTAGAAGAGCTATATGTGGACCGAACGCCTTTAGTACAATTACGTTCAATATTTTTTAGCTGTGGTCGGACAGGGGAGCAGACAATGGGGGCTTTCACTCTCCGGCTTCGAGAATTATTTTCCAGGGTGCAGCGGAGAGACACGGAAGGACCAGTGCTACATGAGGGGGTGCTATGAGATCAGCTGATCTTTGGCCTATGGCCTGGAGCAGTCCGGTGAGACCTGTAGCAGCAAGTGAGACGCAATATGAATATGTCCTTTACCTAAGTCTGCTGGGAAGCTGGGAATTACTGGAAGAAGCCATCGGAGGACGCAAGGAAGCTCTTGTATGTGCTAGTGTGGTAATCCAGGTGCAATGGTGTTTTATTTTTATATTCCAATTTTCTGATGGCAAAACAGCAGTAAATAATAACAATGTTAACAGGCAACACAGCGACGTGTAATTCGCTGTTTTAATCCACGGGTTGGTCCCGAAATAATAATAGTCCTGTTCTTTTTCACCCACACATAACACAGACACAAACACAAGTCCACAGTGCGTGCTCTAGTGCTCGTAGTGAAAATACAGTTCTTTAGTGATACAAAGTGCAGTGGTGTTGTCCGTGTTTAGTGTTGGCCTTTGGCGACAGCTCTGGATTGTGTTAGCTGTCCAAATAACAACTAACAGTATATTACTAACGACAAAACAAACAAACACTGTCACAACACAGTTCTCCTTTCAGTTAGACTTTAACCATTTACAAGGGAACAGATCACATCGCCTCGTCCCCTTTTGTACTATCTATCATGACCCCTTGGTTAACAAGTGTAACAGCTCCTCCAAACTGTGGCTGCCACATCTTTTCTCTTCCGGGTCGATGATTTAGTGCTCCGGAGCTCCGCCCCCTTTCTAGATGACCAACTTCCACCTAACCATGGGAATTAATTGTCTGGCAATCCAGTCGAGAGTACTCTGTTCCCTTTACACAGCGCCCTCACAGGTCTGGAGGGAGATGTATCACCAATAATCACTTTGTTGCTGTCACATATCCCATCGCTTAAAGTGGAGCCGAAGGAACACTCGGCTGAATCAACCTTTCCCATTACTCCCCCCTCCTGGGAAAAATAACCCGCATTTTGGTGTTCTTTCCCTGCACGGTGGATCATATGATACATTGAGGGCTGCAATGCCAGATACCACTGAGTTATCCAGGCATTGCTGTCGTTCATTGTGATTAACCACTTGCGTGGGGCGTGGTCTGTGACAAGATCAAAGGAATGTCCCAGCAGGTAATATCATAAAGAGTGAGTAGCCCATTTAATGGCCAAACACTTCTTTTCGACCACGGAGTAGTTGCACTCCTGAAGGAGCATCTTTTTGCTGAGATACAATATCGGGTGTTCTACTCCATCTACCTTTTGGGACAAGACTGCACCCAAACCAACATATGACACATTGGTGTGGAGGATGAATCTCTTGGTGAAATCTGGTGTGATGAGAGTGGGGGCCTGGCAGAGTCCCTGCTTAATAACATCAAACTCCCCCTGACATTCTACTGACCACTTAATTGAATTTGGGGCGATCTTTTTGGTGAGGTCAACTAAGGGATTGATCACTGTGACATAAATCTACGGTAATAACCGGCTAGCCCCAATAGAGACCTCACCTGAGCCTTGGTTTTGGGGATTGCCATGTCCACCAAAGCCTGGACCTTGGTGACAACGGGTTTCACCCTTCCATTTCCCATTAGAAATCTGAAATATTGTGTTTCCGTTTTGACAAACGCACATTTTCGCAACTTAGCTGTAGCCGGGCTACCTTTAGAGACTCAAGGACGGCCATGGTCCTAGCCAAATGCTCTTGGCAGATGGAGCTGTAAATAAACAAATCGTCAATATACGCTGCCGCATATTCACGATGAGGGTGTAAAACCAGGTCCATCAGTCTCTGAAAGGCAGCTGGCACCCCATGAAGCCCAAACAGCATGGCTGTGAAATGGAACAGCCCTTCTGGTGTTGAAAATGCGATTTTCTCTGTAGAACTGCAGGTTAAGGGGATCTGCCAGTATCCCTTCATCAGGTCCAGTGGAGATAAACCTAGCCATTACCAATCTATCGAGAAGCTTGTCAACCCGAGGCATGGGGTAGACATCGAACTTGGCAATAGCGTTTACCTTGTGGAAATCAATGCAGAAGCGGTTGGTGCTGTCCTTTTTGGCCACTATTACAATTGAACTGCACCACTCCTGGAAGGCTCAATCACCCCAAGTTCGAGCATCGCCCATACCTCTTTGCTAACGCCACTTCGTCGACTTTCCGAGATCCGGTAAGGTGTCTCTGGAGGAGTGATAATGTCATATTCAACAAGGTTAGTTCTGCCGGGCATGTCAGAAAAAACATCCTTGAACTCCTCAATTAACTAACGCAGATCTCTCTGCTGATCTGGAAGTAACTGTGCCAGCATTAACTTGACTGTCTACCTGTGTTGTGTTGGTAACCCTGTGGTCCTGATTGCTGTTGCCAGTATTCAGGCCACGGACAACAGTGCCCTCTGCAGGCTAAAATAAATCAGTGTGCCTGAGTGGCGTTATTTGTTGCTAGGTCGTCCTGCAGATACTCATCAGGATATCTTGGCTATGGTTGATCTGTTTCGCATGGGCAGTTCCCACAAAAGATCAATCGGCACAGATGACTGCCAAAGCACTGTGGCGCACTCTGATCCAGCCCTTTGGGTGCCCTGAATGGATTCATTCTGACCGGGGGGCTAGATTTGAATACTCCATGATACAGCAACTCTGTACTATGTACGGCTGTACCAATAGCAGGCCACTGCTTACCACCCCCAAGGGAATGGGGCGTGCGAGAGACATTGTTATCATTATTGAGTACGCTAAGAGAAGAGGGACACCGTAGGTGGGAAGAACGTCTCCCCATTCTTTATCATGTTGGCTTCCTGTAGACCTGGTTATGAGCACACTCCCTCAGACTAGAGTGGGGAAAATGGACTATTGGGCCCACCACCACCACCAGATACTTTCACATGCTTGTGAGAGTGGGGAGGCAAACTAGGATCTGCCAAGAGATTGATAAACATCGTTATTATAAGAGAGCTAAAGTAGCTGACCTGTTACCAGTCAAATGTATTGGTGCGTATTTTTTGCTGTCGAGCCCAGGGCAAATTAGCAAATCATTGGGTCTCCACTCCTTTTGTAGTATCTGACCCGTTACGGCTGGGACATCCTGTATATCGGATTCGCCCGGAGGGATAGGATGGTCCAGAATGAACACTACACCAAAATAATCTTTGTATCTGTCAGTTTGCTAGTGAGGTACCATACCCTGCTCTTTTATGCTCCCAGTGGTGGGAAGGAATTGGGGGACCATTATGGCTATAAATGATAGCCAGACTAAACGAGTCTAGACTAGCTGAGCCAGTCCTACAGGACCCCTCCTCCGACGGTCTACCAGGGAAGGTAGAGGGACATGCCCTCTTGGGTATCAAGAGTAAAAGGCAGAGTTGTAACGAGTGACCAAAATTGGGACTCGAGTCGAGTTGAGTCTCTGGGGAGTAAAGACTCGAGTTGAGTCGAGACTTTGACATGCCAAGCTCGAGTCGAGTCGAGTCACTAAACTGCTCGAGTCGAATCGAGTCTTTGACATGCCAAGCTCGAGTCGAGTCACTAAACTGCTCGAGTCGAATCGAGTCTTTGACATTCCAAGCTCAAGTCTAGTCACTAAACTGCTCGAGTCGTATCGAGTCTTTGACATGCCAAGCTCGAGTCAAGTCACTAAACTGCTCGAGTCAAGTCGAGTCACTAAAACTGCTTGAGTCGAGTTGAGTCACTAAACTGCTCGAGTCGAGTCACTAAACTGCTCGAGTCGAGTCTTTGACATGCCAAGCTCGAGTCGAGTCGAGTCACTAAACTGCTCGAGTCAAGTCACCAATCTGGCTCGAGTCACTTCGAGTCATTAGTTCTGACGAGTGCTTAATTTGTAAAGAAAGAGGTGCCAGGGCACAAGCAATGACAATAATACCATCCTTAAGAACGCACATTCAAAATCATAACACATTTATTTGATAGAGTATTGTACGTACTGGTGTTAACTGTTTACATTCACATATTTTACATCATATACAAAGTAGTAATACGTGCAGAAAAATTAATTAAAGGCAACTGCAGGACAAAAAATAAAAGCCTGTATACATGTTTTGCTATGGTTTTGCATTTAAATGGTTTAAAAAACAAACACATTAAAAGGCATTCAGAGGACTCCAGAAGGACGACATTGATTAAAAAAATTAATAAATATGCACCCCAACATGAACATTGGTTTGACCCACAGTCTGCACTATTATTAGCGATGTGTATGCAACAGAAGCCGCTGAAAGATTACAAAAATGATTAATTAAACTTAGGCTAGGTAGTTGTTATCTTAGTATGTTTTTATTCTCTATTAATTAAATTAGATTCATTGAAAGAGGCAAGAGAGAACCAGACCATTATTATTTTTTATTGTTTTGGTTTAATATAATATAGCAGGCTAATGTTCCTATTGAAGTAGGCTACAATATATTTTTTTCATTGTTCTTTATTGAAATTAATGTTCAGCTTTCACATTTTGTTGTGTACTACTCATTTAATCAAACCAAGTAGTGTAAGACGTTGCTTGTATCATTCATGATGTTTTTCAAATCAAGTAAGCTTATTTGTGTATAAAAAACGACAATAGACTTGCAGTCAGTGTCATCTTACTTAAAGGCACTCAAGCTGAAATCACAAAGTCATTTAAAGTAGGCTACAAACGTGGCAGCGGACTGTCTCTCTTTAGCGCGCATGCAAGAGCTTGTAGACTTCATACAACTGTATTGAGAATTTAAAAAGAAAGCATTTTATGAGGTTTTTAACTAGAGGTACCGGGAATATGACTCTGCATGCCCAGAGGTTCCGGGGCTGTGCCACGGTGTAGTATCAAATTCAGTTCCCCATGAAATACGGTTTCCCTTGTTTTCTTAATATAAGAGTCACATTATGGGCAACACAGTTTATATGTGCTGTTTATTTAGAAAACATAGATATTACATTTCAACTTAAAAAAGCATTCTTTTTTATGTTACATTGTTTATTTTTGCTGTATCATTAAAAGTGTATGAAGTTCGCGGAAGCTTAACATGAATGACAAGCTCTGTGTGTGTCTGCCGAAGATTCAAAATTGCTTTGATTAAATGAGCAGGGCACGTGTTGTGGCAAGCGAAAGATTGTTTAGCGCATGCACACAACAAACAGGGAGCACTGAATTTCATGGGAAACCGGATTTGATACTACACAGGCAAGCCCCGGCACAAATTAAGCACTGGTTCTGACAGTTCAAGATATCTTGATTTAATCAGATTAGTTTTACAGGAGATTAGCAATCTATACATAAAAAAATCTGTTAAATACAAAATTAGGATGCACAATAATGGGGTCATACAGTACTTGCCCCGCTTATGTTCACCATTAAAAGTCCACGGTTTCTGCTTTGTTTTCATCTTTCCATTTTAGTGAATTTGATTCCTTGATCTATTTATAAGCACATTTTGCCACTGTATCAAGACCCCTTTCTCTGTGCTCAATTGGGTTGGGTGTTTAATAATGAATGATACCACAAAACAAAGGACATTTCTCAACACTGACACTCAACCTTATAGTTTTGTTTCAGATACATTAACCAAATGAAAGGAAATTTGGTGGCTTTTAATTTCATGTTGAGATATTACTTCAAGGTTTTAACATATAGGAGACAAATAGAAGAATAAAGAAACTGAGACAAACTTTTATATAATTCACAGGTAACATAGAATCTGTGTTACATGTCTCTCTTCTTAGTGTAAGCTGAGCTATGGAGTGTCTTTTTCCATTAAATGTCAACTAGACATTTTTAAGTAACAGATACTGTTTCACAAAAGCACAAAACATAATAAAAAGGTGTCTCTTGGAGTCCTAATGGCATAAAAAAATACATCATTGAAAAAAGTACAAAAACAAATTAATCTTTTAAACTTTCTCTCCGATCACGTCTTATACTTAATATACATGAACATACAACTTTAAGTTAAAGTTTGATGTATATGTATGTTAAAGCCATTTTAGCCATTGAAAAAAATAGCCAATAGGGGACTGCACCAGCTGCCTAATGGCAGCCAGTGAAAAAAATTCAGACTCAGCATCCCCTAAACAAAAGATTGGCCATTAACTAATTTACTGGTATAAATTAGTGGCAGTTACCAGTGCTATGTTTTGAATGCAGTTTATTCATATTGTTGCTTTACAGTGCTGGCAGGATGCAGCCTGTTTGTTTCTCTCCAGGTCGACTGTATAATTATTAAACGTGAACTCCACCCTTGCAGGTACTTTTAGTGTACTCTCTATGCTGTTGTTGTCTTTTTTTATCGTGTCTGTGACAAAACTCAAAAATCACTATTTTCATCAGGATTTGTGATCAGTGATCAGAAATCTGTCTTTGCTTCCCACCTACACATTTTTATTCCGGGGCTCCCTGCTGATTGTGACATTATGATCACAGAACGGTGCTATAGGCTGTTTTCTATTTCCTTAGCAATGGTCTTAACAACCATGGCAGGAACCTGTTTATGTGCAAAACGACAAGATGACTGTGTGTGTTAGAGAGGGACTGCATGTATTGAATATGAAATAAGCTTGTTATTAATTTTATCATAAAGACAATGACTCGAGTCAGATGGGGACTTTTTTGCGTGACTCGACGTCTTTTGAGCAGGGAGTCGAGTCGAGTCTTTGCTTGCATTCGAGTCAAAAAGTTGGCTGTCAGCCAGGCTACCCTTAGAGACTGCAGGACGGCTGTGTGCCTAGCCAAATGCTCTCCTTAGGTGGAGCTGTAAATAACCACATCATCAATATACGCTGCCGCATACACACGATGTGGGTGTCAGACCTGGTCCATTAGTCTCTGAAAGGTAGCGGGCACACCATGTAGCCCAAACTGCATGGTTGTGAAATGAAACATACCATCAGAGGTAGAAAATGCAGTTTTCTCATGTGATCTGCGGGTTAAGGGGATCTGCCAGTATCCTTTCGTCAGGTCCAAAGTCGAGATGAACTTTGCCGTTCCCAGTCTATCGAGAAGCTCGTCGATTCAAGGCATGAGGTAGGCATCAAACTTGGCAATAGCGTTTACCTTGTGGAAATCAACGCAGAAGCGGTTGGTGCCGTCCTTTTTGGCGACTGTCACAATCCAGACTGCACCACTCACTCCTGGAAGGCTCAATGACCCCAAGTTTGAGCATCGCCTGTACCTCTTTGCTAATGCCACTTCGTCGACTTTCCGGGATCTGGTAAGGTGTCTCTCGGGGAGTGATAATGTCATATTCAACAAGGTTAGTTCTGCCAGGCACGTCAGAAAAAACATCCTTGAACTCCTCAATTAATTTACGCAGATCTCTCTGCTGATCTGGAAGTAACTGTTCCCCCATCGGAATGCTCTGAATGCTAGGGGCCTCTATACAGGGTCCAAAATCATCCTCTACCCCCTTCCTGGCTGGCTGGCTTCTGACCCTGGAATGAACTGCCATACCAACCAGTACGAGACAGTGTTCCTATTAAACAGCGCCCTCACATATTAGGAGGGAGATTGTTGACTAGGATTAATTCGTTCTCTGTCACAGATGTTCATGAATAAAACTTTTGAGTTGTATCCGATAGTTTGTCTTTCATTTTGATATCGAAACAGTTTAAAAATGTATGGGTCAAAATGACCCACGTGGCGGTTCTAGTGTTAAATGAGGGATATTTGGAACAAATTGGTTTCCAGTCAACCAGCCACCTTTAATCACCTTCAGTTGCAGCATTCCTGCACACCTGTAGGAGGTCAGTTGTATTAGACCCACTTATATAAACCAGATAGAAACAGGAAAAGGAGAGTGAAGGCAGAGAGAAGAGAGAGACAGCAGAAAGGAGAATGGAGAATGGAGAATGCAGAGAGGAGCATGAAGAACGCAGAATGGGAACAGGGGCATGGTGAGCAGTAAACCGAGCAGGAGAATCCACTGCACAGAGTGCAGCACCAGCGCCAGTATCCAGAACAAGAGACAAAGAACACTGGAAAGTAATCAGAGGAGTACACTGTTTCTTTTGTTTGGAATTATAACTGTGGTGAATGGATTTAGTGGACACTAACTGTATACAATGACAAGCAAGGAACTTACGAAATACTGTTGCCCTATATTACTCTCTTGAACAGCGCAGTACCCCCCGAGGCCCGTCCAGAGGAATGGGAGTGAATGAGGGAGAGGACACGTTGCCAAGGAGACCGAAGTGAGCTGCCACTGCGATTACCCCCAAGGCTGGTCTGAGTTAAGTACCGTTATTCCAGCCAGCCTAGGTGCGGGAGCACTATATGGCTGAGACATAGATCTCTGGTGCTTAACGATTTATTACACTGCATTGGGGTGAAGGGAGGTGGAGTTGTAGCAAGGAGCTAGCCTTGCAGTTGGTTGGTGGCTAAGTGGCTGTGTTTTCTTTCTCTCTCTTTCTCCCACTAGCATCAGGAGGCGCACCAGCGCAGCAATCAAGGCGGAGTCAACGCAGAGGGTACTGTGAGTCAAGGGAGACACTCTGTGGGATTTCTTTTCACTTTCTGAACCAACAGGATTGCAATATTGGACACGGAAAAACTGGAACTGAGTGAGACTTTGGTTAAAAATGTAAGGACCTGGCATCGAGACTTTATTTTTATAAATACTTTTTATTAGTTTATATTGTTCTTACTGTTTTAGACATCATGTTTTATTGATTGGCTTGTGGTGTTATGGTTTTTATGTATAGTATTTTCACAATTGAAACCTTGGTGGCAGTGGGAAATTTTAGCTGTATAGAATATGTTCCTATATGAAAATAGAATGTGTATTGTTGCACTTACCTGGTTTGCCTGCCTTTGTTCATCTGTGTGTGGTCCTTGTGGTATCCTGAAATCCCAAATTACTTGTGCAAAACAAAAAGAAAGAAATACAAAGGTTAATAAATTATAGCATATCATTTATTATACTTACCGTTTCAAAGGTTGACAGAAGCTCAGAAAATGAATGTTCAGGCCCAGGTGAGGTCCCAAATGCTGCACAGGAAGTGAATCTGTTGTCACCAAAGTGAAAATAAAATCTTAATCTAGTAAATATAACACTAGAACCACAGAGATTTCGGACTACATACAACCGGCGCACCCGCAAAATGTGCGGCTCCATTTTAAAACGTCTACGATATGAAAATGAAAAACAAACAATCGGATACAACTTAATATTTTTATTTATGAACATCATACATAACATTTTCAGAGCAGAAACACCGTATTTACATTGAAAATTAAACTTTTTTTCGAATTGTTTTCAAAAAGAGCACACATACATAAATATGAAAAACGAGTAAAATAAACTTTACACAATAAACTTCTGTGTAAACAGGTGTAGAAAGCTGTATGCACTTAAAAATTATAAAAAATAAATAACTAGTTATAAAAATAGCATAAAACAAAAATATAACATAAATTATGCAACGTGAAAGCGCTTTGAGTGAAACAGAGTTCAAACGCTCTGTTTGTCTGTTCAGAGTTTTATTTCAACTTTCTAAGTAATATCTACGCAGAAAACACACTTTTCAACTGTACCATTGCATTTGCCAGAGACTGCCTTTTCACAACGGGCGCAGACATCAAAAGTTCTGTTTTTATTGCATTTAGCAACCTGGCATTGTCTTTTATTCTGTGTGCCAGTGAGTGTAGCGGTGGCTGAAGGTTGAGGGGCATTTGCCAGCTGACTTTCGTGTCTCTCACAAAATGTTTCTGCCGTAGCTCCAGGGCTAGCTGCAAAATGAAGTCCCTCCGAGTGATTGTGTTGCTGGTGCACTCCTTGTACAAAACCAAAGTGTTGATGGCTGTCAGGTCCAAAACATTATACAAAACAGACACAGGCCACCTGCGAATACCACCTTTGACAGAATACAGCCGTGCCATTTGATCCAATATATCCACACCGTGTCGCTATGCGTTGTAAAACAGTCTCTGGCTTTCGTTTAGCATCAGTCCCGATGGTTATTGATTTGTGCAGAGAGCAAAGAATAAACACATTTTTTAATTTTTTTACACCTGTAAGTAGCATAGCTACAGTATATCAGTATATAATACATTCTTTCACAATGACTTTGATTTTATTACAAAGCCCAAACTAAATTTTCAGCTATATTGTATTGATTTCAATATGCCGCATAAACTGCGGGTCTGGCGGTTGAAGAAGCAAGTGCTTATAAGTTATTAATTTTTACGATTCTGCAGCTGAAACACTGTATGGGTATTTAATTCAAATATTTAGTAACACTTAAGAACAGACATGCACGAGATATTCACATACGCGGAGATATTTAAATTTGAATTGCAAAAGCCATTCAAAAAGTGGCTATGGCGGTGCTAGTGTTAATACCATTTAAGTGTCTATTGTAAAATTATGGAAAAATGTTATTGTTTTGCTTCCCTGAGCTACAGTGCAGTGTGAAAAGAGGGACTCAAAGAGGGAGGATGCTTTAACACTAGAACTACCAGAGCGGTATTTTTGACTGATCGCATTTTTTAATTGCATTTTTCTCCACTGATAGGGCAGCTAGGCGCCTGTGTTTTTTTGACTTTCCTAAATATATGTATTAAACATCTCAAAGCATCGGTAGACAGAGGGTTATACCTAGAACTACCAGAACTACCAGAGCTGTAATTTTGACCATAGTAAAACAGTATGATCATAGTAAAAACAGTGGGTTTAGCTTAGTGCGTGTGAGATCGATCACATGATCGAGCTGCTGAGCTTGAAAGCTTCACGTTTATTTTGTATAGCTGCAACAGGAGACTTTTTCAGACGTGATTTATGTATCAACTGTAAAAATGCTATATTGTCTAGTTGTGGCAGGGGAGAACAGAGCCCTGCACATGAATAGGGGCAGGGCCAAGCCCTGCTGTAAAATGTATTGTTTATGTTTGTTTAGAATAGGTGATTGTATTGTTATGATTTCAGATGTATAATTTTGGTTCTTTAAACAGGTGATTTAATGTATTGTATGATTTGAATAGATGCTGTGTTATTTAAAAATACAGTGTTTTCTTTGTTACTGTTTGGTTTGGATGTGGTCTGGCAGATGCAATGGTAGCAGCTCGTATCTGCCAGACATCTTGTGAGAATGTGATTGGTGCCGTTTATTGAATTATTGTTTAAGTGCTTGTAATTATTTGTTAAATGCACGTGTATGTAAACCTGCATGTTTGTGTGTTTGGGGTGGGTGTTAGAATGGTGGAGATTGTGAGAGACAGGAGTGGAAAAGAAATGAAAGAGAAACGAAAGTAAATCTAAAAAACAACTGCCACGCGTGTAGGAAGCACGGTGTTTGTTTAGTTTTTGTGTTCGTGATTTGTTTTGGTTCTACCTTTTATTTGGGTGTTAAAACACAGCGCTGCAGTGCGCTTTGCACCCGAATTCTGCCTGTGTGTAGTGTCTGTCTCTGGCCTGACGTCACCGCCCCGGCTACCCTGTCACACTAGTGAAAATGAATAGACAGTGATGAAACTTACTCTAATTACAATGAGGTTAGTGATAGTGAAAGTGATAATGAAGTTGCAGAAATTTTGGGACAGAGCCAAACAAGCACAAGCTGTGGAAAGTGCGTGGCACGTGCACTGCACATGTACAGAAGTGACATGTCTGTGTTGATTGCACAAACTAGACTCCAGGTTTTTTTTACCTTCCACATTTTGGACAGTTATATGTTTCCATCTTTTGAACAGTTGAACAATCCACCATTTTTTTTATTTAGTCCTGTTGTGTTGAAACAAAAATAAAAGTTATGGAATAATAGTGTAGAAAACCAGCTATTGCAAGACTGGAGACGGAAATTACTGTTGAATAGCTATCAGAGTCGAACTCAGGCACAAAATAAGACGGGTAAACAGAAAACACTTGTATAAAATAAAACAGTCAAACAAACAAATCTCGGGCACTGTAATTCTCTACTGTTCCACAGTGTCATAAGCTAAACCACCCCATTTTATAGCCAAGCATTTGTATAATCTTGCAACATTTTAAACAATGCAACCAATCATAACCCCTTCCAACACCATCCCCAAGTCTCGTGCTGTAACAGGTGTCCCTCACATGTACCGAGCAGGCACATATCACAAACATAATCCTGAAGGAAAACAAACAGTAACACAGAACAGTTTTGTAGCGTGTGATGCAACAATAGTTTTATACGCATTTTAATGTAGCGGTTAAAAAGACCACTCCGATAGTTCTAGGTAGATATGTACATCCGGTAGTTTTAGTGTTAAACTACTAGAATGCAGCTGAAACAGCTGAATTATATAGAAGGGTGTAACTATTTAAGATAGTAGTAAACAGTCAACCAGGAGTCATATGTCAAAATAAAATTTGCTTGAATTTGCTTTTTTTCCTGCCAAGATATGGTTGCCTATTATGACAATATTAACCAAGCTTTAAAAGGTACATCAGCACTACATGAAAAATAAAACTAAACCATCCCACCTTACTGTTCCAAATGTATTTGGTCATTGTATAATAATCAGTATGCTTCTAAACATTTGTATAATGCCGCACTGCCAAGGTCCAAAATCATTCTTCTGGAGCATCTCTTCTGAGTTAAAAAACTTGACTTCCGCGTGTACTGTTAGATATACCGGCACATTTCCAATGAAGCGCTGTGTAAGCTATATTAACTCTGCGTGGAAACACACTAGTCTGTGTGACAACCATGGTCCGTCTAATTTTCCATAAGGAAGGAACTTGTACCTGATTTCGTTTTGTGTAGTAGACATCGTTCACATTGTACAGGTTTCCTTTGCATGCTGTATTTTGATGTATTATTATGATTAATGTTGCATTAAATAAAAATAGAAAAGTCTGTGCTGTGTAAGTGGTTGCGGGGAAAAGAAAACCAAGACAGAGTTGTTCTCATTTACAACTAATGAAGGGACCTACCCACAATTATAGCAGCACTGTGTTATTTCAATATGTCTTATTATTTTATATTGCTGTTACCCCTTTAAGAGTTACTTAGCTGTACACTTATTGTATATTACTGTTGCCTCCAAAGGTTTATGGGAGCTTTGTATAGTAGCATATTTCTTTACCTTATTAAATTAACATCATGATGTATCAGGGCCTGCAGGTCAAATACATTGAATATGGCTGCCAATTATTCTTTAAAGCATTAATAAATTAAAGTAATCTAAATGACAGCTACAAAAGAACTCATTGGGCCTGCATAAATGTTCAACACACCCTTTTGCAAATTGCTTCTGGTAATTTATGTAGTACATGCTTTAACATGTTTCTTTTATGTAAAATTATATATATATACAGTACTGTGCAAAAGTTTTAGGCAGGTGTGAAAAAATGCTGTAAAGTAAGAATGCTTTCAAAAATAGACATGTTAATAGATTATATTTATCAATTAACTAAATGCAAAGTGAGTGAACAGAAGAAAAATCTAAATCAAATCCATATTTGGTGTGACCACCCTTTGCCTTCAAAACAGCATCAATTCTTCTAGGTACACTTGCACACAGTTTTTGAAGGAACTCGGCAGGTAGGCTGGCCCAAACATCTTGGAGAACTAACCACAGTTCTTCTGTGGATTTAGGCAGCCTCAGTTGCTTCTCTCTTCATGTAATCCCAGACAGACTCGATGATGTTGAGATCAGGGCTCTGTGGGGGCCGTACCATCACTTCCAGGACTCCTTGTTCTTCTTTACGCTGAAGATAGTTCTTAATGACTTTCGCTGTATGTTTGGGGTCATTGTCATGCTGCAGAATAAATTTGGGGCCAATCAGATGCCTCCCTGATGGTATTGCATGATGGATAAGTATCTGCCTGTACTTCTCAGCATTGAGGAGACCATTAATTCTGACCAAATCCCCAACTCCATTTGCAGAAATGCAGCCCCAAACTTGCAAGGAACCTCCACCATGCTTCACTGTTGCCTGCAGACACTCATTCGTGTACGCTCTCCAGCCCTTCGGCTAACAAACTGCCTTCTGCTACAGCCAAATATTTCAAATTTTGACTCATCAGTCCAGAGCACCTGCTGCCATTTTTCTGCACCCCAGTTCCTGTGTTTTCGTGCATAGTTGAGTCGCTTGGCCTTGTTTCCACGCCGGAGGTATGGCTTTTGGCCGCAAGTCTTCCATGAAGGCCACTTCTGACTAGACTTCTCCGGACAGTAGATGGGTGTACCAGGGTCCCACTGTTTTCTGCCAGTTCTGAGCTGATGGCACTGCTGGACATCTTCCGATTGTGAAGGGAAGTAAGCATGATGTGTCTTTCATCTGCTGCAGTAAGTTTCCTTGGCCGACCACTGCGCTTCACGGTCCTCAACGCTGCCCGCTTCTTTGTGCTTCTTCAAAAGAGCTTGGACAGCACATCTGGAAACCCCTGTCTGCCTTGAAATTTCTGCCTGGGAGAGACCTTGCTGATGCAGTATAACTACCTTTGTGTCTTGTTGCTGTGCTCAGTCTTGCCATGGTGTATAACTTTGACAGTAAACTGTCTTCAGCAACCTCACCTTGTTAGCTGAGTTTGGCTGTTCCTCACCCAGTTTTATTCCTCCTACACAGCTGTTTCTGTTTCAGTTAATGATTGTGTTTCAACCTACATATTGAATTGATGATCATTAGCACCTGTTTGGTATAATTGTTTAATCATACACCTGACTATATGCCTACAAAATCCCTGACTTTGTGCAAGTGTACCTAGAAGAATTGATGCTGTTTTGAAGGCAAAGGGTGGTCACACCAAATATGGATTTGCTTTAGATTTTTCTTCTGTTCACTCACTTTGCATTTAGTTAATTGATAAATATAATCTATTAACATGTCTATTTTTGAAAGCATTCTTACTTTACAGCATTTTTTCACACCTGCCTAAAACTTTTGCACAGTACTGTATATATATATATTATTGCATTTAAGTGAAGACTTTTCATTTTTGTCCAAAATACTTAAATTAAATCTGAGTATTAATAACTAATTTCAGCAGACAGAATGCTTGCTGTTTTATTGCAGTGTATAAAAAAGTAATCTGTAAAAGATGTAATATTATATATTCTGAATAAAAAGTGTACCCTGTATGGATAACTGTTCTTCTATCAAGTACATTTCACCAATCTGTTTTCCAAATGCACTGTGTTAATTAAAATGACACTGCACACTTGCAAGACATTTTAATTAAACGTATGCCATGTATACATTCAAAATGTTAATAGAGTAATTTTTTAACAAGCTTTGGCCAGTGAAAGCTTAATAAAAAATACGGCCATGTTATAAGTAATCTTTTTACTCCTGTGCAAAGTTTGCAGCTATTGAGTTTTAAAACTAGGAATAAACAGCCCAAAATGTAAATTGATTGTACTTTTTTTTCCTCTCTAGCTTTGTAACTTCAACAGCTTTTCTTTGTACCATGGCAAATGCTTAGTAAGACTGGCTCACAGTCTTTATATAAAAACCATTCTAGTTTTAGTAAAGATTAGCTCGGCTACCGAGGCGCTGTTCCAGATCTGAATTTTTGCAACACTTCAGAAACAGATTTAATAGACCATCACATTCCTATGTCATTTGCTGTAGCTGAGCCTGGGAAAATGCACCGAGGCATGCTTTGGTTCATCCTAATATCTGCTAACAAGGTGTAATGTTTGACTAAGTGATAATACCTAGTGTATAGACAGGATCTGATACACAGGGTGTGGACAAAAAATGAGTTCAGCCTAATTGCATTTTAAAAACATACAACATGCTCTCCAGAATAGGCAGTCATTGTAGTGAGTAAGTACTGTGGTGTTGTTGCTTTTTCTACACTGTGTAGAGTAGTAACATAAGGCACACAAGTTCATTTAGTGTAAGGTTTTTGTATCTTAACAACATTCCTTTGGCAGCTAAGCCCCAGGACTTGAGATGTTTGACCTGCAAATTTTGTGGCAGTAATTAAAGGCCAGTTTTCTGATAACAGCTTTGAACTTTTAGAACCGGGAGGTCCCTGGCACAGACATGTTTTGAAATATGATGCAGTTCGTGCACTTCGAATCCTGGTTCTTTTTTTCTATGGTGTTGTTTCCCACCCTGCTTCAAATACGGACACCCAGGGGTTAATTTGTGTCGGATCGCACTGGATCCCAGTACCATTTCGTCTGACTGGCAACAATTATACAGTTTGCAATGATGAAAACAAAAGTACAATACAATACTGCTTTCCTGTTTCAGAAGTGTACTGTAATGCTATATTTTAGGATGTGGCATCTGTGAGTAAGAAAATTATGCCAAAAAAACCAATGCTTGTCACTCCTGTTCATAAGATTTGTCGGCCCACCACTGGTATTGTTCAAACCTGAAGATTATGTCAATATATAATTTTGTTTACAAATTAACCCCAGAGGACACCTATTCTAAAAATCAAGAATTACAACTTCATAAGGGATCAGTTAACCCAAGGTGTCTGATAATGTTTGAATTTTTTGAGTAAGTTTCAACATATCTTTACTAATTATCCATTAACTAACCATTAACAAACAATAAATTTACTAAACACATTAGTAAGCTAATTATCATTATTAACTAAAGAAATGACCAGTGAAATAAATTGTTCATGGTTAAATTAATATTTTCATGAAATTGTTTGACTGTTGTTGGCTTCTATGTGAACCAGATAGCCATTCTAGCCCCAAAGGCTACTATTGGTAGATTAGAATGCTGTAGCGCTTAAAACTGTTAGCTCAGGAAGCAAAACAGGCATTTTTTAATGATATCTTTGTTGTACTTTTATTATTATGTTTTTTTTAATATTTATTAATTTTTCTATTATTTTACAAACATGTTATAAGAACAGTATCATCAAATATATATTGTATCATTTTCAGCATGTGCATTTGACATATTTGGCCAGATTTATCATAGTCATTAAATGAAGATTTTAGACTATTTTCTTTGTAAATGGAAAATCAAACTGTTAGTCTTACAAAAGTAGTACAAAACAATACTTTTGAGTCATTCATGTAACCTTTGCATTGTACTGCTTTTGAAACTTTTACAGTGGTATTTCCCTTTCCCAAAAAAAAGAAAAAACAGCAGAGCTGTGCAAAATATTTGCTCAGGGTTACCTTTTCACTATTCTTTGGATAAAAGTCTAAAAGGTTGACGGCATGCTGATTGTTTATCTTTAGGTCACCTCTGAAACAAGAGAAATAGGGTATGGAGACTGTCAGTCGTTCAGATTCGCAGCTTTGACTTCATAAGAAATGCAAGTAGGAAATGGATGTTTACTCCTCTCTACTGTTAACAATCATAAAGGATAAGATGGTTTCCTTTTGACGGCAAAAAAAAAAGCTAAACAGGGAGATGCTATTTTAAACAACAGCTGTTTCGTCTTGGATAAAACAGCACAAATTGTTTATGTAGACTGCAGTGGATACGTTATCGTTTCCTCTTGGTTTTTTCTATATTTTACTTTAGTTTAACTTTTAGTAAATAACAGTTGATTTGCATTTAAACAGCCAGTATCTTGGATGTCTTTATAATTATTAATTTTGTAAATACTGTCATGGAATAAGAGAAATTCCAGTGCTGCAAGTGGCATCCTTACTGTGTACAGCTACATTTATATCTACTAAACTGAGTAAATCTGTACCTTTATCATCACAGAAAACGCCCAATTGGGTGGACATTATAAGATGTGTATTATCCTGAAGAAACTTGCTGGCTCTTACTCCTCTTTATTATTATTATTTATTTATTAGCAGACTCCCTTATCCAGGGCAACTTACAATTGTTAAGATATCACATTATTTTTACATACAATTACATTATTTTTTTACACATTATTTTTACATGCAATTACCCAATACAGTTGGGTTTTTACTGGAGCAATCTAGGTAAAGTACCTTGCTCAAGGGTACAGCAGTAGTGTCTCCCAACTGGGATTGAACCCACGACCCTCCGGTCAAGAGTCCAGAGCCCTAACCACTACTCCATACTGCTGCCCCAGAAAATATATTAACAAACTAACCATTACCTAAAGTTAATAAAGAATAAAACATGTTTGTAATTCTAACTGATTTGGTTACACCTTGAATTAGCAAGTACTGTCTTTGAAATTTAGGACAGACAAGCACAGCTCTACTTCCACTTGACATGTCATGCCACATAATCCTTTATTCCATTGACCCATTCAAATCTGATATCATTTTATGAATGTAGCTTCCTTAGAACAGCCATTAGCCCTTAGTTTAGAGCCATTGCATTGCCATTTTAGTACAGCTGCATTTGCACTGGAGATTGTCTGATAGGGGTGTGCTTAAAGAAACTGATGTGGTGTTCAGAGAAGTATTTCCTGCCAGAATGTGGAAAAGGTTAAGGTTGTGGTTATAATTAACATCAGGGTAAAGAATAGAGCTGGGTTAAGGTTATGGTTAGGGTTAGGTCTTTATAATAAAACAGAAGTGCTTGGCTACACTAGGTTCTTTCCTTATTAGAATGATGGAGAGTTTAGATTGATATATTCCCATCAGTTTTTTGAAGTGCTTGGAATGTTTTTCTGACATATACATCCTGAATTATGTTTTCTTTTTTTTTTAAGCACTTGACACTAGTTTTTCTTTGTTTATTGACCCAGAGAGAGTACAATTGTGTGGTTTTGAAGAATTGTCCATTTTTCTTGCTAAATTTAGGTAATCCATTAAAATTTGTGAAAAAGAAAAGAAAATTGTCTTCACTGATTTAAAGTTCTGTTTCATGATCTATTTGTTGTCATTATCCCAATGTATTATTTATTTCTATAATGTGTTCCATTGATTTACTTTGCTTGTTTTAATAATTTTCTTGTGGAAGAACCAGATCACTTTAGACCCTTCAGCTCAGTGAAAGAACCCGCTTAACACAGTGCTCAGTTCCGCTTCTCCTGAGCAGCTCAGAGCACTACAGTGCAGTTACTTAACACACTCAGTGCCTGATCTAGAATCTCAGAGAACAGTGAAAATGAACATGCAAATTGGTACTTAATGAATTGATTTTAATGTAACAAAGGTTTTGACAGAAACATTTTCTTCCACATGAGCAACAGATAAAAATGTGCTATATATGAATTTGTCTATAACACCTTTGTCACAACTTCATATAGTTCATACATGCATATCAGCAGCTGTAGCTATATACATGCATATCAGCAGCTGTAGCTATATATTCTTAAATAGCCCATACTGTAAATAAAGTGCAAGTTCAACATTTTTTGAATGGAGCCCATTGAAACATAAAGATTCCTTATTCTCTGCTGGTGCAGGTAGCTCCATGCACAGGAAGAACCAAGGCTGTCTGTCCTCTTAATGAACAAAGATTAATATGAAGGACCTCGACTTGTTTGAGACAAGAAGCTGTTAATGCTGGATTTCCTGTTCCTTTGTTTTATACTAGATAACAGTCTTTTTGAAGTCTACTTGTGAGGATGCCACAGATTTGACTGCCAAATTCAGCCTTTTTTTCCTCTATCCTTTTGCACTGGCAGCTGTCAAGAACAGCGACTTTTTTTAGACCCTCCTGGCGGCTGTGCATTCATTTAAACATTGTGCCTGATCTAAGTTAGGATTATTGTTTTATTATTTTAATATACAGTATTCTCTACAGAAAAGTCCCGATGATAAACAAGACCTTGGACCTTATTCACAAATCTTTAACGCATGAGGTTTTTAAAGAATGTTTTTTTTTTTCACAGTGTATTTTTATTAATAGTTTGATATTGATTAAACTGTTAAAGATTGTGGACTGGAGGTCAGTTCTGCCACACAATGTTTCTTGTTTTGTCTCTGTCCTGGACTCCATCTGAATTATTAGACAAGTGACTGACAACAGTAGTACACATACCAGAACGGATATAGCCAACAATAGTGTGGAGGGCCACCATGGGCAGCCAGGACGGCACCAATTCGACATGACGAGTCTGCAAGGTGTTTAATGGCTCTGGATGAACATATGACCAAGATGACTGCATCTAATTCTGTCAGAGGAAATCTGGAGTGTGTTCTTGAGAATGGCCCAACACTTTTGAGACCTGGGATAGCCCACTTTAGTACTGTAAACCTTACAGATCGTCTCAGTCAATCAGGTTCAGAGTAGAGTGGCCGTTATCCTATAGTAGATGCACTGTGTCGTACATTAATACTTAAATATAAATCTGATAAGAGCATAGTCTCATGCAAAAATACATAAATACATAAACAGTTTTTTGTTTTTAAAAAATAAAAAAAGCATATATGTATTTTTTAATAGAATGTTCCTTTGCAGCAATATGAATTATAATACTGTGCAGGGCTACGTATTATTGAGTGCTAGCGATAACATCAAGGATGAAATAATAGCAAAGATCACAGGACATGAATACTAATAAAATCTTCCACAGTAAGGAAATTACCATTATCAGCAAACCATTTTGGCTGATGTGGCCTAGCTTTATCTAATTACTCTGCACCCGAGCCCCACTAGCAATAACTCACAGCAGGTTTACACTCATTTTATGTGGTTGGTGTTTAATGACCTCCTGCCATAAATGGTCCCACAGGAATTGTGGCCTTGTCTTTAAAACCAATTAGGTAAACACATTTTTTTCTTAGATGCAATCCATCAGTGAAAGGAAATAACATCACAGTCTGTCATATCACAAACCAGAAATCATTCTTCTCATTCTGAGGCTGCTAAACGTGCTGATTGGTGGTGCACAACAGAATAGACATATTTAAATATGCTTGCACCTACAGCAGTGCCTGCGCTGCTCTGAACTCAGGGGTTACAATAATTAAACTGAGCTTCAGATGGTACAACATGATAGCTGACATAAATAATTGAAACTGCTCGCACGTTTGACATTTTCAACAAGCCCACTGAATGCTTTCCCACCCTCCCTGTCGCACATGGATAGCTGCAGATTTATCGGCAACACCTGGATCCAATTTTGTTAATGCATGAAACTTGGTATTAACATGATTTAGTTTAAATTATTGAGAGTATCATATTCTGAGGACTTATGGAGATGTGTCTCGGTCTGTATATGCCATTCTTACATTTTTGCATACATCTGGTGATCTGGTGAATCATATATTATTTTATATTATTTTGTACAGGTAATATATGTCATGGCCATCAACTTTTTCATCATACATTTAATTCTGAAATTACAGTGGTGCAGCTACACTTTTTTACACACAATTCTCAATGTATAGTCTATGATATTAACATGATATATATATATATATATATATATATATATATATATATATATATATATATATATATATATATATATATTGTTAGTCCAGTATTACCTTTGCCAGTGTACTCAGGACATTTTTTAATTGATGTCACTGATTATTGCAAGTTTTAGTATTCTAAAGTCCGCTTAGCTTTAGAAAACATAAATGGCCGCTCTACTCTGAACCTGATTGGCTGAGACAATCCATGAGGTTCCTGGAGTTGATGAGCTGCCAATGTCACATAGTCCACGTCAGTGTCAAAACAGGCACCAATACAGTCATTTGAGCATTTGTTTTCTGTTTTGGCAGGACACAATTATTGGGTTTTAAGCTGGCCATAGATCTAGCTGTCATGAGTGACTAAGTAGTTGGGGTTGTGCACATTATGTTTTGCTTTTGTATTATATATATATATATATATATATATATATATATATATATACATATAATACATATATATATATACACACTACCGTTCAAACATTTGGGGTCACTTAGAAATTTCCTTGTTTTCCATGAAAACATACATGAAATGAGTTTGAATAGGAAATATAGCAAAATGCATAGGACATATAGTCATTGACAAGGTTAGAAATAATGATTTTTAATTGAAATAATAATTGTGTCCTTCAAACTTTGCTTTCGTCAAAGAATCCTCCATTTGCAGCAATTACAGCCTTGCAGACCTTTGGCATTCTAGTTGTCAATTTGTTGAGGTAATCTGAAAAGATTTCACCCCATGCTTCCTGAAGCACCTCCCACAAGTTGGATTGGCTTGATGGGCACTTCTTACGCACCATACGGTCAAGCTGCTCCCACAGCCGCTCAATAGGGTTGAGATCCGTGACTGTGCTGGCCACTCCATTATAGACAGAATACCAGCTGACTGCTTCTTCCCTAAATAGTTCTTGCATAGTTTGGAGCTGTGCTTTGGGTCATTGTCCTGTTGTAGGAGGAAATTGGCTCCAATCAAGCGCCATCCACAGGGTATGGCATGGCGTTGCAAAATGGAGTGATAGCCTTCCTTCTTCAAGATCCCTTTTACCCTGTACAAATCTCCCACTTTACCACCACCAAAGCACCCCCAGACCATCACATTGCCTCCACCATGCTTGACAGATGCCGTCAAGCACTCCTCCAGCATCTTTTCATTTGGTCTGTGTCTCACGAATGTTCTTCTTTGTGATCCGAACACCTCAAACTTAGATTCGTCTGCCCATAACACTTTTTTCCAATCTTCCTCTGTCCACTGTCTGTGTTCTTTTGCCCATCTTAATCTTTTCTTTTTATTGGCCAGTCTGAGATATGGCTTTTTCTTTGCAACTCTGCCTAGAAAGCCAGCATCCCGGAGTCGCCTCTTCACTGTTGACGTTGAGACTGGTGTTTTGCGGGTACTATTTAATGAAGCTGCCAGTTGAGGACCTGTGAGGCGTCTGTTTCTCAAACTAGACACTCTAATGTATTTGTCCTCTTGCTCAGTTATGCACCGGGCCTCCCACTCCTCTTTCTATTCTGGTTAGAGCCAGTTTGCGCTGTTCTGTGAAGGGAGTAGTACACAGCGCTGTAACGAGATCTTCAGTTTCTTGGCAATTTCTCGCATGGAATAGCCTTCATTTCTCAGAACAAGAATAGACTGACGAAGTTTCAGAAGAAAGTTCTTTGTTTCTGGCCATTTTGAGCCTGTAATCGAACCCACAATTGCTGATGCTCCAGATACTCAACTAGTCTAAAGAAGGCCAGTTTTATTGCTTCTTTAATCAGCACAACAGTTTTCAGCTGTGCTAACATAATTGCAAAAGGGTTTTCTACTGATCAATTAGCCTTTTAAAATGACAAACTTGGATTAGCAAACACAACGTGCCATTGGAACACAGGACTGATGGTTGCTGATAATGGGCCTCTGTATGCCTATGTAGATATTCCATTACAAATCAGCCGTTTCCAGCTACAATAGTCATTTACAACATTAACAATGTCTACACTGTATTTCTGATCAATTTGATGTTATTTTAATGGACAAAAAATTTGCTTTTCTTTCGGTAGTGTATATATATATGTATTTGGTTTTATTTGCACTTGTTATGTTTCACACTTTATTTTTTTATTACCCAAAGGGACGCACATTTGCTTATTTTGTATTTTTGTGTTATGTATTTATTTGTTAAGTGTGTGTTATTATTTATACTACAGCACAGATATTAGTGGGAGAAATTAGTCCCATTCCCCAATTCTAAAAGCAGCCAGGTGTTTTCCATTTGCACCATTTAGCTAGCATTGACAGTCCATTATAAAAAGGGAACCAAAAGTACAGGAGGGGAGCACGTGGTTCCAGGGGGGATTGAATGGAGGATACAGCAATTTGGCCATTTTGACAGACAGACCTGGATGGTAAAACAACAAGGATTGTTTGGAACTGTAAAGAGAATACAGAAAGAGAAAGACATGGCAGCCTGATGGAAGGACCAGTCAGAAACTGATAGCAAAACGAAGTATTTTTCCTTGAATTACTGTTGAAGCAGCGCTTTTTGATTAAAAGAAGATTATTAATATTATTGGGCCAAGGGCCGTGTGGCGTTTGACAAATGATTCGGAAGTAAGGACACTTGGCAGAAATATTTAGATTACCAGTACTAATTGTGGTTCATGACAAGGTATTGCACTGCTTCCCTTCAAGGCACCCTCCTCCATGACTGACGCAAACCCGGAGGAGCAAACAGGCACCAACCAAGGGATGGACTGCCAGCTCCATGTACACACCTGAGACGCGAGGTCCTACTCTGCTTAAGTTAAGTACCAGTGGCTGGCTCGCAAGACCAAATTAGAGTAGGGAGGGCTGAGATTGGTGTGTACGCGGTGAAAGACCAATGACACAGAGGGAGTGTGGATATCAAGTGCTGTTTGAGGGGGGGACCGAGCCTGAAGGGAGCTAAATATAAGCCTTACACCGGGACAAACCAATGGATTAAGAGGTTCTTGGATCGGTCACCTTCGACTTTACCTTTCCTTGTTGCCGTTTCTACCGGGACAGTGTTTGGCGACTTGGATTAAGTACAGGACCTACAAAGCTTTCAAGGCCTTTTGAGGCCCAGGTGAATATGGAAACAACGTGCAAGGTGGTTGAAAGGGGGGAGTTTGCAAATTGTCTTGTCTGTATTGAATTGTCTAATTTCCTGTAATAAAGAAATCCATTATTTTACTTACCTGTTTGTGTGGCTACTGTGCACACACAAGGTCCGGGTGGTCCGTCCGAAATCCAAAACAACCTGTGGGCAAAGGGTTATAAAGACTTGTACTTACCTGGAATTAACAGTGAGGAAACCCTGACATGGCTTCTTGACAAATCTTAAACCAGGCTTTTAAATGCCAGCTTGGTAACCAAAAAAATTAAAAACACTTCAAGGGCATTGGTTTCCAAACTTGGCTGGAAGATTTCTGCAATTCTATACTGTATTAATACAGATCACCACATATCACAAACAAAAGAACAACAAAACCAAGTGTATTTATCTTTAAATATTTTCTGGTTTCACCACAAGTTTAAGGAGTGCAACTTAATCTTGCTATACTTAAGCATAGGGACCTACCACAAAGATCTCTGGGTAAATCTAAAGGAAGGAAGTGAACAGACAGGAAGATGGGTGTGTATGGGGCACTGCATTTGGCTGCAACACACCCTTAAGTAACAACACATGGTAATGAAGGAATTTAACATTTAGCTTCAGAACTCCGTACTCTTTATAAAAAAATTTTTTAAAAAAAAAATCAAATATGGTCACTCACAGGCAGGCAGGCTGGCAGCTTTAATGGAGCTGATAAGGCATAATGGACCTAATTCCATTCCATGCTCTCATCCCTGGCTGGCACTACAATGAGTATGATTCAGAAACTAATTCCGTCAGCTACCGATTTGGCTCTCGCTTGCAGTGGGAAGAATTCGACTCTACAATACGTTTCTTTCAGTTATTTGAATCTACACTTTTGAATTTTCCTAATGTCCGCCACTGTCCCCGTTTTTCTAAGTTAAAGCTTTGGAGCTATTCTGTTCAAAGAGAGATACTGGAAAGCAGGTTTCAGTGGGGGGCAGTGTTTGCACTGTATCATTACAGCTAGAATAGACTTTCTAATGCACTGTAGTAAACAGATACTGTATCCAATTAAAGATAAAACATGTCTTAACAGGGACCTTAACTGTGCCCTGCTTTTAGCAGCCAGTAAAACCCATATATATATATATATATATATATATATATATATATATATATATATATATATATATATATATGTTTTAATTATGACAAATGTTAAGTTCCTTGGTGACAGTTTCACACTATATTACTGACAAAAGTATCACTATTGTGAAACACATTAAACGGACGAGTGCATATAAAAAGGGGGTTCAGGACAGAAAATAAACAAAGATAAAGATAAAAGGGTTAAGAATACATTTACACAACAGCTACTGTTAGCAGTGTTATCAGTTGTTTTGAATCAACTTGGAACAATACAAGCCCCTTGATGCTACTCCACCACTTGTTATATTACTCAAACAATCTATATCATAACATTCCAAACTTTGAAAAGCTGCTATCAAGCACAACTTGAAGTATGTGACTCAGTTAACATAAATCCTGATGTATTTGAATTATTTTGAAATTCATAAATTGTTTTATCTCTGGTTGAATCAGAATTGATGCGTTGAAGCTTACATGAGAAATGTAAATATACCAAAGTCATACAAAGAAAGTGGCATGCTGCATGTTTAAAAAGCCACTGACTTCTGTTACAGAGAGCATAAAACGTGATGTCACATCTGGCACAGTTTAGTCTCTGTCTATGATATTATTCGTGGGCTGCTTTAGTGAATAGAAGGCAGACATTACTCAGAATGAATGGAGACTGTCTGTTTTCCAAAACTAAAGCTTCATTAATTAACGCATGCTTTGCTATTAATGTTTGTGTAGCCCTCTTCCGTAAAGATGGATTCAATGCAAATCCAATATTTGAGGTTGTCAGTCTTATAACACATACATATTGCATAGTTAACAAGCATACTTTAAAATGACATAATTACAAGGCAATCTATTAAGAACCATAATAGGGTTAGCACTCTGTTTAAGATCCATACAGAAAGGCAAAGTAAAGGCCTGTTATATTCAGTCAAACCACTATGTTATTATCCTAATTATTATTAGGAGTTGCAATTAACCTCTTTGCCATAAGACATTGGTAGCATTGAACTATTTTTTATTTTATTTTATAGTCTTAGTTTGCAGATTTGGCTTATTTACAGAAAAAATGATAAATGGATAGTTTCATTACATTTTGTTCAATGTCGAGAAATAACAATCATACTATAGTGTCTTTAATTTGTTTGGTGTTTCAAGCCGCACTGGGCCACAGTTTTATTCAGTGTTACACCAAAACATGATTTGTTGGTGTCTCTTTACTGCCTTATGACTTCAGTTTCAAAAGGCAAACCTTGTTTTCATTCTAAAGGTAGAGATTCATTTATGTCATCTACTGTTACAGCTTCAGCAGCAAACGCAAACTTAAATATTGATTATGCTGACAAAATTCCACAGAAAATACTTACAGCTCTCAGATTTTAACATAAGGTAACATCTCTTTGAAATAAATGAAACATATTTTAAAACTTTTGAACATATCAGCATCCTACAATGCATTCGGTCATATTCATGTTGATCTTAATACTTATGAGGCAGCAATTTAGTATATCCCATCAGTCCTGTATTATACTTCACTGAGAAATGAAAAAAATAGCATTTGTGGGTGGACAATAGGCTGGCATTTGAATAAAGAAAGCTGTTGGGTCATTTTAAAATATGAGATCCTGGGCATTTTATCAAAACTGCAGAAGGTCCACACCCAGATTAACCTTTTAACAGTTTTCAGTGCAATTCTCTTGAAAAACACATTAGAAGATAAAAATAATACATGTGCATTATGCCTACAATAATATCACTTTAGTTTTCCGGACTATACATAAAAAAGTTAATTATTTTATTATGTAATGAAAACAGGACACACAAAATACTAAAGCAGGGGTGCCAATACTTTTGTCATGAATAAATATTTGAAATTGTATAGGTGCTTTTGTTTTTTTATGAAGATTGTTTTTTGAACTACCAGAAACTGTGTATTTTGGTCTTTGTCATATTAATTAGTGGCTAATGTTCATTAAATGCTTATTTAACATGTTTTCTTGAATTATCGTCTATTAAGTGTAAGATGCAAATACTTTTGTCTGTGACTGTATACAATCTAGATCAAGCCCAAGACAGATGCCTTATTTCTGTCTACTTACAGCACACTGCTTATTTTAGACTTGTGTCTAGACCAGGACACCCAAGCTTTGGAATCAGATCTAGATGCCAATAGTGTGTTCTGACAGTTGCTCGATTCAGTCGGCCAAGTGATTGCTTGATCTTCAGCATGCCCTGCTTCTTAAGTAGGAGAATTCATATAGACAGTATCTACCAATTACCGCTAATTTTCTTATGTTATTGAGCAACTGCAAATTCCCTTAGTTAATGTTCCATGTGACACTTTAGAAAAAGAAGACCCAAAATATATTAACAAATGCGGTTAATGATTTATGCAGTTTCTTTTTTCACTATTCTGAGAAAAACTTAAATGCACTCATAAAAAAATCTATATTAGTATTTTATGGGATGCTTTTCTGGGCCACTATTGTTCTTAGTGTAATAAAAAATTGAACTGACAAACTGTGTTTGAACAGTTTGCTTCATTCGTTTCTACCTTCAACTCTTTTCCATAACACATATTTAGATTAAGAGCAGAGCAGAGCTGTAAAATAAGATCCACGCTATATTGGAACAAAAATATTGTAGAACATATAAAAATGCAACTCAGAAACACCCATGACAGAACTTAAGTGGTCTGAAAAAAAAATCTTCATTACACTAAACGTTTTTATTTATTTTATCTTTAAGAAACCCTATTCTTTCCTTTTGTATTTCAAATACAAGTAATGTTTTGTTTTGCCATTTTCATTTATGTTGTTTAAAAGTGATAATGCTGAAAATACGGCTCATAATATGCTTCTGTATGCTGGCATGACGGAGTGTTTCTTTGACGTGTTTTAGCCAGTCCATTCTTCTAATTGCTTTACAAATTAATTTGGCTCACCTGGTAGAAGTGCCGTCGTGTGGTGTGCAGGGTGAGTCATACAGCGCAGGCTCCCGTCCTGGCTGTGCGAAGTAGGCCGGTCTTCACAGAAGGCAGCGTCTCACTGGCTCTGGCATTCCCGTGGGTTAGGGAGGCAAAACCGGGAGGGGCTGTTTCTCCTCATTGCTCTACAGCGAACCCTGCTGGCCAGGCTCCCAGTGAGCTCAAAGCCTGCAGGGCTGGCCTTTGTCCTGCAGAGGTCGGTAGCTTGCTGACATCTGCTCACGAGTTCCTGGGTGAAAAAGGAAGCTGGCTTGGTCGTGGGATCAGAGGAAAGCCACAGAACCTTCAGGTCTCCTGAGCTGTGTGGGGAATTGCTGCGGTGAGGGGGAAAGCGATTGGGAGAAAATCAGGGGAAGACTTGTAATTGGACATGCTAAATTATTATTATTTTTTTTTTTAATGTTTGGGCTTGATTATTTTTTTGCCGTAAGAAAATGAATGATTGTACTCTGATTGTCTGAAATGATTCTAAGCACTATATATATATATATATATATATATATATATATATATATATATATATATATATATATATATATATTAGGGCTGTTCCCGATTAACAGATCGGACCGATTAATCAACTAAAGCAAAATTATTTTTTTTTACTATTTAATCATGCATTATAAGTGCATTCTGGGTAGAATGTATAAAAAGGGGTTAAAGTTATGTACAAATCATAATTGTTGTCTTGTTTTGTACAAGGATTGCTGATAGTGTGCTATGGATGTATATATGTATTTGGAACTGGAATGTTTATCTACTTTGATTTAAATGATTGCCAAACATGTGTCTGCAAAGTTACTTGTGTGCATTGTAACCAGCTGTGGTAAAGTCCAGCGTGGCGCATTTATCCTGACCAACATAATACACTGCTGATTTAGTTATAAACCTCTGAGTGTTTTTTGTTTCCGTGTTTGTGTATTGCTAATAATTTAGCTGTTTAGGGGTTACCCCAGAGTGGTTAAACAGTACGCTTAACTGTAATTGGACCCACTGAATTATTATATTTTCTTTTTTTTAATGTTTGGGCTTGATTTGTTTTTTTTGCTGTGTAAGAAAATGAATGACTGTACTCTGATTGTCTGAAATTAGATAGTGTGACTGAGTTATCAGGTCCCTAAATCTGTTTTATTAGGGTAATAGGACGGAAAGGTTGGCAGTTGGCCTCTTGTTGTGCTGCCAGTAGTTTTTCCATCTGCTCCTGCTGTGCCCAATTGGCCTCCTGCTGTACAGCAGAAGCGTGGACCAAAGCTTTTCAACAAATCTTCCATTTTCTTTCTTTTACACACATACCATTTAAAAGGTTGTTGCCTGCATTCTCCACCATTTGTGGCAAAGTGGGGTATTCTGCCATGCTTCAGGACTTTTCACACAGTCTTTGTGTAAATTACTATACTGTATCACTATACTGTACTCGAATTTAAGACGCAAGATATTTTTGAGAAGCAAAAAATGGTTAAAAAAACATGTCTTAAATTCAAAGGAATACGGTATTTAGCAAAACAGGGCAGTGCCTGTATATTTATTTGTATTTAGAAACAAAACAAAACCTCCAGCCAGGAGTACTAACAAAGTTTTTAAACTATCACCGGACTGTTACGCCATTTACCGGTTCAACAAAACACATATACTGTACTTTACAAGTATTACAATGCCTTTCCAGGTCTGAACCACACAGGTTTCTCCCAGGTCTTAGCCTTCACACAGACAAACCAAACATTTCAGACCTGAATATATACACCTGCCTGCTTAATTAAAGACAATCCCGTTAGTCAGAGGTATTCAAACTGGCAGGAAACAATTCAAACAGGATTAAAAAATAAAATAAAATAAACAATATAAACCAACTGGACCATTAACCATGGCCAGCTGGTGGAAGAGTGGAAGAGTGGCCAATAACTGTCCCAAACGTCCATGCGGGAGTCCCTGCTTCCGTCCCGTTGTTGTTCTATTAAACCGGCGCACTCTGTCTCCCAATCTCCGGTTGGGAGATCCCCACAGCCCCAGGGATTTGCAGACACAAACAACTGACAGCTTTTCACAACAGGTATTCTTAACTCTAAGGCTCCTGTTTCCGCCATAGCTGAACCCAGCTTAGGTCGAAAAGAGACACCTGACTAGCTGTGCAGGCTCTCTTTTACCAGCTACAGGTAGCTTTGTAGCTACAGGCTACAGGTGTGGGCCAATTAAGGCTAATGAAATGTTACCCTGTTCAGACAATAATTGCCTACCTAACCGCACCTGCTGCGTGCTCACCCGTTAACTCCTTGACGTCATGGCAGGCACGTATGCTGCCCACAAGTCCCTCTGATCTTTACTGGCAACACCTTTGGACACGCCCCCAGCCAGCCATGAATGCCTCCTATTGGTGAACTTGGGAGCTGGCTCATAATATATATATATATATATATATATATATATATATATATATATATATATATATATATATATATATATATATACACACACACACACAGTTGTAGTCAAAAGTTTACATACCCCAATGGAAATTTATAATTTGTAGAAATTTCTCGAAAACAAAGTGTTTTAGGAAAAGTCTTTCGTAGCAACAGTTTTGCTTTTGTGGATCAGGAAAAAAAGTTACAATAAATAGATGTCTACAATTATTTATTTCAGCATTTCTTTGCAAAACTCCAAAAAAATGCTAATTCAAAAGTATTCATACCCTTTGATGCTATGATAGTATTGTCGATAAGGTGCTAGAAATTTCAATATGATAATGCAGAACCTAATTCTAGAAAATGATGGATTGTAGGTGAACATTCTTAGAGAGTATAAAAGGGTTATGCATAGGATGAATGCTGTCATTACCAATAAGTCAAAATAGCTGGAGAATGATACAAGAAATTGCCAAGCTATTATCAAGAGGTACAAGACTCATGGTACTGTCACAACGCTTCCTAGGTCTAGAACAAAGAAGGTTCTTTCACCAAGAACAAGTAGAAGAATTGTGAGGAAGGTTAATAACATGACTGCCAAAGATATTCACAGTGAATTGGCTGCAAGTGGGACTGGGGTTTCCATTTCAACCATAGGTCGAGTATTGCATAGTGAAGGTCTCAATGGTCGCAGGCCAATGAAAAAGCCACTCTTAGGAAAACGTCACAAGGACAATCGCTTAAAGTTTGCAAAACGGCATTTGAATGATGGATATGAGTTCTGGTCAAAGGTTTTGTGGTGATGAAACAAAAATCAAGCTATTTTGGTCACGTTGATAGTCGTTACATTTGAAGAAAGTCTGGTGAGAGGTCTGGCATAGAGGTGGTAATATCCTTTTATGAGGCTGCTTTTCCTCTAATGGCACAGGAAATTTAGTTCCAATCCATGTTAAAATGGATTCCATAGCATACCAAAAGATATTGGCCAATCATCTGAAACCCTCCGCTACAAAACTTGGTTTAAAGCGCAACTGGACGTCCCAACACAACAATGATCCAAAGCACACATGAAAATCTACTTCAGAATGGTTAAAGACGAATAAATTCAAGGTTCTGGAATGGCCTAGTCAAAGTCCTGATCTAAATCTGATCCAAATCTTTGGTATGAGTTGAAGAAGACTGTGCACAAGAGCAGTTTCCAGAATTTGAATAAACTGGAACAATTTTGCATTGAAGAATGGTAAAAAATCACTAAAGAATCATGCCAAAATCTCATTGACAAATATCCTAATCATTTAAAAGAGGTGATTATTGTTAAAGGTGCCTCAGCTAGCTATTAATTTAATTTTCCTTGTCAGGGTATGAATACTTTTAAATTAGCATTTTTGGAGTTTTGCAAAGAAATTGCTGAAATAAATAACTGTAGACATCTATTTCTTGTATCCTTTTTTCCTCATCCACAAAAGCAAAACCTTTGCTGCAAAAGATTTTTCCTATAATTATTTGTTTTCGAGAAATTTCTAGAAATTATAAATAATTTCCATTGTGGTATATAAACTTTTGACTACACCTATATATATATATATATATATATATATATATATATATATATATATATATATATATATATATATATATAAAAAAATTGCCAGGATGTACTGTAGTGTGCAGACCTAAAGTGTTCAAGTAAGCAGGTTCTTTGCTTCTTAGCAACTAAAGGCATAAAATTAACGGTTCCTTCAAATAAAAGTCAGAAGCCAGGTGAAAGGTTCAAGGCCAAGATTATCCCTCTATTCTAAATTTAAAAATGTTTTCCATGTTTAGAAAATTTGTGACATTGCTAATGACAGCACAACAGTTTACTCATTTCCTATGGAGACTTTGTTTTAAATATACATCAGGCTACACAATGCCCTGATTGTTTTGTCTGAAACCCTGACAATAAGCTGGGGGTAACAAAGGTTAGATATTTGAATGGAATGGTTACTTAGCTACAGGCGCTGACCAACTCAAGTAAGATGAAAGAGACAGTATGTCCCATTTCCACTGGAAAAGCCTTGTACAAAACAAAAACTGACCACATACACTACAGAAAGAAGATACTTGACTGCAGGCCTCGCTTTGTCAGTGAAATGCTTCACTTTCCAATTTTCTTTCACAGATTGTTAAGAAAGTACTAGGGAAACTTTGGTATACTGTCTTGATGGTTTCTTTTGAGTTTCACTTTTGCACAAGTTCCTATTTTCTGAAAGAGGAAATACCCATGTTGAAATTAACATAAAAACAAAAAGAAAAAAAACATTACGATTGCCTGAGTTGTTTGGTTGCAATTTTGTAAAATCAAGGTTATTCTCCTTTAAAAAAATATAATTAAAATGAACTGGAGGAAATGTATGAGTAGACCATACAGCCCAATCCAATTGAGAGAATAGAAACTACATATTTCCAGAACCAATTAAGTAGGTACCAGTTGCTCCCCAATCGCACCTGAATAGATTTGGATTAGCTGTCACCTGGAAGTCTATATCGGGTAGCGGCTGCTCTATGTACAAGCTTAAAATGTATGATATCATTGTTTTGAAGGACTACAAGTATTGTCCCACACCACTTGCCAAGCAGGACTCCCACTCATCTTATCTAGCTCTGTCCCAAAGAGTGTTAACATGAAGGGTGCCAACATCATGACAAAGAACACACTTATAAAGAGAGGAGACAAGTGCCCTAGTGGGAACCAAGGGTGAGAAAAGGCATGGAGAGCTGAAGTCTGAGGAGCAAAAAGTAGGATAATCCAGAGTGAGTAAGCTTTCTTAAGATCTTGGAATGTGCAAGATTCCCTGTCATTAAAATTGTCATGCAAAATAAACATATTTCTCGATGACCAGGAGTTCCTGTAAGCAGAAGTAAACTTTAAGGGGTTAGGAAAAAATATTTTATTTTGCCATGTTTTTTTTTTTTGAATATGTTGTACCATACTTCTCTGGGCTTTAAAAAACGCATCTATGATTTACCATGCTTTCACAGTGATTTGTTGCATTTTTTCTATTCTTTTACTATGATATACTTGTTTTTTGTCTTGTAAAGCACAGTTACATCATTCCAACCTCAACACATTTATCTGATTTGATTCTTTCCATTACACTGTTTATTACTCATAAGGCAGTGACACCAGTATGGGTCTGTTTAACTATATTGTTTGGTTATGTATCCTCACCTTTTTGTTGAATAAAGTTAACATGTATAGTTTCCTATTATTCCTGTTAATGTTACTCACTGTATTGCATGTGATATCCTATCTGTTGCATCACTTAATGATTTCAGCATTTCCTTTGTTTCCCACTGCCCATTGAGTGGTTCTCTGATCTCAAAATCCTTTTGGATCCAAATTTCTGCTCCCATCCCAGCCAGGGAGCACTTGGAATAAGGAAGACTTTAGAAGCTTAGACACTTCCTGTCTGGCGAAGGCCCCCCCCAAAATAAACATACTTTCTCCACACCCAGAATCTCACCAGCAGATGTTTTCAGTTGCTAATGGGGCTCTAAATTATAACCTAAAAACAAGTTTTTAAAATGTCTTCACAAATAAAAACAATTTTTCAGTTTTTCATAACATCAGTATCCTCTTGGTACAGGCAATATCTAGCAGATAATGACTTCTACTACAGACAGTAATGCTTATTGTCTCTTGAAGTGTGCAATTTTACATGTTTTTGTTTTTTTAAAACAATAGGCAACTATAATTGCTGATTAGCATTACTGTAAAGTTTGAAATATGTCATTGGTATATCATTATGATAATAGTGTATTTCCCCCAAAGAAAGTGTTTCAAAACCGTTACGAGAGCACAACATTATCAGCAAATACAAACCAATGGATCTGGAAGAAATTGCTATTGCAAATGAACAGTGTCCCTGATATAGGAGCGCATTGGTACTACCACTGCTATGGTGTGTATTGATTTATACCATTCTGATAACATATAAATATATCAATATGTTTATGGTAACACATTGTGTCTCTAATTACAGTGTCTTTACATAGTAGTTAGTCAATACAAGTGTGCTTACACATAATTACAATGTTATTATGCATAGTTACAATGTACTTAATGTGTAAATCGTTTTGCATATGTAAGTGCACAATTGTATCAGAAAAGGGTTAGGGTTAGGGGGTAGGGATAGGGTTAGGGTCAAGGTTGGTGTTATAGTGTTGCATTGCTGCTATGCATAATAACTTTGTAATTATGTGTAAGGACACATGTATTTACTAAGTAACTATTATATAAACACGCAGTAATTAGAGACATTTAATGTAAAGTGTTACCTTGCTTATACCATGGTGTTGATTCATACTATTGTAATAACATGTCAAAATACAAAATATAAACATGTCAAACTGGTGAATAGGAACCATTCTGTCATGCCATTTTAGTTTGTGCCACTATTGTCCTTCAGTACTGAACCTGCATGCAGATGTTTTACAATTGTTTTATTGTTAAAAACTGCAACAAAAATAAGACACCATGAACACATGACAAGTAATTATTACTGAAGTCTTACAAAGGTTTCATTGCAGCAAGACCACTGGAGTGAGTTTGAACTACAATGTATTAAGTCATTAGATACATGGAAGCAGCAGGAGCTTTTACCTAAAATGAAGTATAAAATAAAAGAAAGAATATGGATTTCAAATCCTTTAATTGAACTGGCATTTAAAGAATAATTACGATAAATATTAGTATTATTACCTTAAAGGAGTTTACTAAAATAGGCACATAGCATCATTTAATAATTTGCCAAAAGATAGTATTTTCATAAACATGTTGCATTGGACATAGTCATTAGCTGTATTTTATTTCCTTGCAGAAGTCCCTGGCCAAGTGTTCGTGTTTATCTTTAAAGCATAAGGGTGTGATGCGATTCCCAGCAGGTGTGGTAACCTCATCATTGGATGGGTATGGTTAGGGCTCTGGACTCTTGACCTGAGGGTCGTGGGTTCAATCCCAGGTGGGGGACACTGCTGCTGTACCCTTGAGCAAGGTACTTTACCTAGATTGCTCCAGTAAAAACTCAACTGTATAAATGGGTAATTGTATGTAAAAAATAATGTGTAAAAAATAATGTAATTGTATGTAAAAATAATGTGATATCTTGTAACAATTGTAAGTCACCCTGGATAAGGGTGTCTGCTAAGAAATAAATAATAATACATTCTGCCTGCTTATGCGGGTATTTTCTTCATATACAACTGCTGTCATACCAATTCCAAGTCATTTGGGGGTTTCTTAAACCTGCACATGTTCAGAATAAATGAGTCATCATTGCATTGTTATTTGGAAATCTGTACCGATTTTCACTTAACACAAATTAGCTGGAGCAATGGAAATGACCACTCCTGAAGTCACTCTTTCCTGATATTTTCCTGATACGTATTACAACTGGGTTTCATGTCAACAGGAAGGGGTGAAATAATAACAAATGCAGAACTACCATGCATCCTCCACTATGGCTATAAATACAACATTAGAGACTATAAGAACATAAGAAGTGTTACAAATGTAAGGTGACTACTCAGCCCACAATGCTTGTTTAGTTAGAGCTATAGACATAAGTATAAATGTAAGTTTCACATACGGACAGACGCCTTTATTCCATATAACACCAGATTATGTTAGTCTTAATGTGACTTGTGTTAAAGAATGATCTTAAAACATATAGAAAAACATTGCAAATGCAAATATCTGCCGGGCCAGTGCATTGAGCCTACCTAAGAGTTAAGTGCTAAGACATACGTTTATTATTATGTTAAAAAAAATTTCTGCATTACATTTTTTAAAATTCTGCATATAGTAAAACACAAAGAAATATATTCTGTAAAAAAATGCATCACTATTAACCTTTTTTTCTGCCTTGCAAATGTGTTAACTGTTACCATAACTTCAGTAATCACCAGGGATCCTAGTTTTCCGCAATAAAAAAAAAACAAAACTCTTTAACATAGACGAGTTATGACGGCTCAGAACCAGCACTGATGTGGTATTTTGATCTGTGTGAATTGCCTATATTTTATTCCATCTCTTAAGATGATCAGATTTTGAAGTCCTTAAACTGGGACAGTATGGAAATATTGTGAATAACTTCCAGGCTAAGGGGAAGCTCTAGAGATTTTATTTTCACTGTGGCAATGTTTGATCTTCTTATATCATATTGAAAGTGAATGCAGAGACTCACATTCAGAGTGGAATCTTTTTCAAAAACCTTTTTTTTGTGAATAAATGATCTTATTGTCTTTGTAATTTAATATCTACACAACAAGTATAGTTATTACATTACACAGTAGTAATTTAATAATATAAAATTCCGAGATTATATTTTATTGTTGATTACTGCTGCAAATCTAGAAACTGCATCTTCTCCCTTTGATTTCTGCTTTCCATCTCGCTCTGTCTCTGTCTCTATGCTATTCTCCAGTGTCCAATCTGCAAACCAGGCCCTTCCTCAATATTTCTATTTATGAAATGGTTACTTCATACAATTAATTCATTTTAAAAAAAGTAATTTCTTACCATTTAATATGACATGGTATTTGTTCTGTATATTTTTTTCAATTGCAGTTTCTGCTTGGATCATTAGTGTGGCGTGATTAATAGATACAAGGATTTTTTTCAGCCACTTTCTGTTTTTAAACTATTGCTATTAAAGGTGATGAAATGTGTTAAATATCCTCTTTTGACTGTGTGCAATAAATGAAGCCCACTAATCAGCTTTTCTGAGCTTTGTTTAGCAGCTGCCCTGATTGCAGAAACAGGAAGCTGACGGGCATCACTTAAAATGAAAAGAAACCTGTTAATTGCATGATGAAATTTCCTGCCTATTCCATTTTTTGGTACCAATCAATGATCATGAGAATGTGTTTTCTGACAATCTAAATTAACTATACATTTTATGAAGGCTAATTTCTTTGCTGATCTTGGCTGGAGTTTACTTTTTTTTTAGTCAACCTTATAGGCTGAGACATGGATCAATGTCTAATATGATTCATTTGTATTCCTTTTCTGATCAAATGAAATGTTGTCACTTCTTTGCTTACAAAAGGAATACTATTTAATCTTCCCTAATATAAGCATAAGCATTAAATGTGCAGAGAAAATTTCAGATTGCCAGGAGAGGCTTTCTCATTATCATTGATTGCTACTGAAAAACTGCATAGACAGGAAATGTCATCATACAATTAGCACGTTTTTACAGGATAGAGTCAGTAAGGTGTTGCATATATTTTCTGACCAAAAATGTTGATTTTAACATTCACCAACAAGTAATGTCACTGAATTTAGGAAAACTTAAGAACTTGATGACCTTGTATCTGGTGTGTTTAGTTTATATTATTCTTTTTATTGTTCATTTTTTTCAATCTGATAATTGTAAGCTCTCACAATCTTGAGGAAACATATTTGTTTGAACACCCATGGCAGCATTATTTATTTAAGGCTGGGCTGCTGAAAATGTTAATAAAGGTGCCCAAAATCCTATAATAAAATGAAAACAATAAACACTTAGAAATACGAGAAAGAAATTACACCCATTAAATACATGGAGACTGATGAATGATACGATGGCTGCCTATTCAAGTTTGGAATTTTACACATGATTGAAGCTTTATTGGGTCTAATGAAATGAGCTTCCTGGATACTGCACTTGAATGGATGCATGACCCAAAAGACAAAGGAAAGTATTATATTATTAAGCTGAGATCATTTTCATTGTGAGCAAATATTCTATTTAAAGTGATGCTGTGGCGGCACCATAACACAGGTTATACTATTGCATCTCTTTTTTTTAATTTTCTTACAGTTCTGGAATAAAATAAAATAAAATGATTAGCTACAATTGTCATATCAGTCATGTGACAACAGCCATTTTCCAAGAATATAACTGCCTGCTATACCCTTTACCAGATACATCTGAGGCTGTCGATAGCCAAGTAATGAGTTTATTCATTCATAGGTTTTTAAAAACTGCCATTTTGGTTGCTGGGTAACACTGTAATATACCTCAGTAATTTATTATATATGAAGTACACTAGTTTCTTTTTAGCACTGCTCTGGTCCATATTTTCAAAGCAGTATGCTGTTGTGTATCTGTACACTTTGCAACAGCAATTAATACATTGCAGTATTTTTTTAGCATGTCATTGAGCGTAATTAAAAGATAAATACAGTTTGCCAGCATATAACTTATTTAAATTGTTTATGGTAGAGTAATTGTAAGTTTATACATTGAAGTGTGATACTCCTGTGGTGCAGCTCTTTCTAGTTTTAATTTCATAAATCTACAAATAATCTATACGCAATTAAACATTCATACCTGAGGCTGCACACTTAAAACTGTGAGAAATCCCAGGGTGGTTACACATCAGGGATATTGATGATTCAGGCTTACAGTAAGATGTCTTGCTAAAATGCACTTTATTGCATTATCATCAGTAAATTGAAAATACCTTCACATATATCTCCCTGTTCCATTTTCTGTATCTATTTAATGTTTTTGGTGATGTGAACTTATGTCCACTCAGGGCAACATGAGACCACTAAACTAACTTGAATGGGACTGTGACCCAGCCATGTGTGAAAGTCTAGTGGATCAGATCTCTCTGCACCACCTGGCACCCAAACCTCAGCTGGTTTCACAGACCCAGCTTAGCCCTTGGGTCCTTGTCAAGATGTGAGTGGTTCGGTAAGGATACAATGTCTACAACAAAGGGTGTATTTACAAGTAGTCCTGGATTATTTAAAATAAACTCTACCCTCTACCAGCAAACAGTGAGCTTCAGGTCCCAAAAACAATAACACAATAAGTACAGTTCCTGGGTGCAATGGCCGTGCTCTGTGGTGCTGTAACAGGTTGAGGTGGGGTGGTAGTGCAGATGCTCCGGGTGGTAATGCTGGCTCCGTAGCTTCAGCTCCCTTGGTATTTCACCAAGATGGCCAACTTCCGGTTCCGTCCTACCATCGAATCGGCCCATCCCAGTGAGCAACCTTCCCGGTCGGGAGGTAGAATTACAGTTCAGATTCATTCTCTTCCGTTTACAGTCCCAAATAAAAGTTTACCATGGTAAATTTGCACAGTAATTTTGCAGTTTTCCTGTGCTTTTCCCATGTTTCTCTGGTCTTTAAAATGCTTACCTATGCTTTACCATGCTTTCACTAGGCTATATTACACTTTGCTATGCTTTTACTGTGGTAAACTTATATAAGAACAGAAGAACAGAAGAACATTTGTGAACAAGGAAGGCCATTCTTCCAATCTAAGATCGTGTGGTTAAGGGGTAGTCCAAGTTTAAGGTTAATCAGTATATGTGGACACATCTGTTTAGTTGTTTAACCCTATACTGGACCGTATATATATGGTATGGTAAAAGTCTGAATCTAGTAAATCTTAAGTTTTACCGGTAACTGTCAACATTTACGAGTGAGGTTGTAAATGTCTGGAATTATGAAGAAATAGTCTTGGATATTTACCTGTTAATCTTATGATTTACCAAAGCTTATTGGTAAAGTCACTTGGTTATTGTTTATTTCAGACATTTACCACTTTACTTGGTAAATGTCGACATTTACCAGTAAATCTTAAGATTTGCCAATATTCTTGTACCGTAACATATATAACTTACAAGGGCACAAACATTGCCATTTTCTTAAGAGCTGCATTATTGCTATTTCAATTTTCATGATTTTCTTTTAAATATTTCAAGTCCTCTTTTAATATTTTAGAGAGTTTTTGAAGTGCTCAAAAAGGTTTCGGCACATGTGGTGAGACAGTGCAAGCACCAACATGTTAATGGTCTTGTTCATATTATGTGTAATACACTGTAATCAGTACAAATATGACACCTTTAAATTGTTTCTAAAACACCATTAGTCTGACAATAAAATATATTCCTATTTTAAAAGTTTAGTGCTCCTGTGTTGTTTATCCATCTGTATCTTGAATAGATGAACTAAAAGCTGTTATGAGTTTCCTAACCTGTGATTAGTGAGTAATCCCAGGTGGTCCTTAAAAAAAACAAAACACTGCATTTAACCATTAACATACACCAAACCGTTAATCAGCTATATGATACAATTGATCAGACACTGTTAAAAATAACATGGAACATGGCTTTTCCAATTACAAAGCACTTATGCCCAAAATAAATGATTGTTGCTGTTGTAAATTCGTTAACACCCCAGTGGTGCAAGATTGGGAACTACTGTGCTGTGAGATGACAGTAACAAAGTAGGCAAAGGGATTTCTTCCACTGTGTAATATATAAAATAGTAAAATAAAAGGTGCGTATTACTGACCTACATTTCTGTAATTTATTGCTATATTTCCGTCTCCTGCTATAAAATGCATCTTTTTATTAGTTCCACTGTACTGTATATACTGTATGGAGAGGTACAAGAAAAAACACTTAAATGTATGCACTCTGTAGTAAAATGCAGTACTTAAATTGTAGGGAGTCCGGTTGTTGGAGTGTGTTAAAAGGTTTATGTTTTTGCGGTTAATCAACTTTTGTTATAACCCCCCCCCTTGTGCATAGCACACATGGCATTAAAGGCCACCTTCCCCCTTAAAGGCCCTATGTCCTGGCAGCACCAATGGGCTGACATGTGGCGGCAATAACAAATCCCCGGGGGTCAGCAGCAGAGGACCCCCAGGTGGTGGTAAATGGTCCCCTGGCTGCAGAGGCAGCAACAGTAGCTCTATCGGTTGGCCTGCTGGACCTGCAGCCTGCAGTGGCAGCACTGGCAGCGGAAAGGCTGGCAGCGGGGTGGCACACTCCGGCAGCGGAAATGCTGCTTCCTCCAGACATGCAGCCAGCAGTGGCAATGCTGGCAGCGACAATGCTGGCACGGTGCAGCGCACTCCAGCCCTGGCAACGCTGGCAGTGGCAACGCTATCAGCGGCAATGCTGACAGCAGAAATGCTGGCTCCTCTGGACGTGTAGCCAACCGTGGCAATGCTAGCAGTGGAAATGCTGACAGCGGGGCGGTGCACTCCAGCCGCCACAGCACTGAAAGTGTGGTGACGAACAGGCGTCCCAGGGCAGTGACTAACAGGCGTCCCAGGGCGGTGAAGAACAGGCGTCCCAGGGCGGTGAAGAACAGGCGTCCCAGGGCAGTGATTAACAGGCGTCCCAGGGCGGTGACGAACAGGTGTCCCCGGGGCGGTGCAGGCTTGGTCCTCTGGCAGTGGTTCCTCCTGCTCCCCTTGGAGGAGGCAGTTGACCACAAAGTGCTCCCACTCCCTGCAGGTGGGTCACAAATTCTAGACCTCGGGCTCCCCCCTTTTGGGCGGTGGACGCTCAGGCTCCTCCTCCTCTTTCTCGCAGGCAAAGCCCCAACTTGAAGCCCAGAGAACTTGGATGGGGCCGTCCCAGTTGCCATCCTGTCATATAACTGGAGACTGCTTCCAGATCGCCTCTGGGAATGGCCGCAGTGGCTGTTGGGTGATCAGCGAAAGCCAATTAGCTGTATACCTTCCATATGACTTCATGAAGCTGGGGTCTTTATAAAAGCGGACCCCCTCTCGCACAGCAATTGTTATTTTTATATCTTATTTATTACGGTCCTCCTCTTTGAACAACCAACCCTGATGAGCGGGGAATTTGAACCCCGTCCATGCTGAAAACAATAACAAAACAAAATGTTGTGTTTTTAAACACCAGACAATACATTTAAATAATAATAATACAACACAACATATAAATAAATTACTGTTCTTTGGAAATGTAATCATCATCCTTATAAAAGCCTAATTTTTCTATGCCCGTTGCTGTTTTATTGACTTTGACTTACCTTGCATAATGGCGACTCCTCCAAGCATTAAACCAAGCATTCTGAACTCTGAGAATGCTTTATCTCCAGCTCCAAGACCCGGCAAGCGGAAAAGTCAGAGGCTGGCTTCCCTTCACGATTCCAATAAAAAATAAAAATCCTGGTTAATTCCCCATATTCTGAATACATTGGTCAAAAGGAAAATATTCAACAATGCAGGTGCTTCCCGTAAGGATGTGATTGCTTTTCTGCTTTGTTCCGACAGTTCCATGACCAAAGCTATTCATCCAGCTGTTTCATCACTATTTCTTATTTTTTAGCTTGTGGATTCCAGATTATCATAGTCCTTCAATTCATTCCCCTCAATCAAGTTTGGATTCTCCTGCTTCTGCTCCAAATAGTCCAATCCATACTGACTCCACCGGCTACATTTCCAACGTCATTTTTCAAGCTCTCCAATCACTAAAATCCACTATTTCTGGTCTACATAAGTGCCTTTCCGCTACTGAGACCCACCATAAATCATCTCAGCCAGCTCACAGTCTGGCCTCTGGCAATGCTTTCCAGTCTACAGCAATTTCAAATCCAAGTACCCCGCCTGGTCCCAGCAATGCTATTAGTGCCCCTCCATACTTCAACCTTTCTATGGCAAGCTGCAGCAGCGAATCTCAATCAGCAATTTCTCTTTTGCCCCGTCCGTCCCTGGTTTCGAGTAGAGTTTGTGCACAGATTCAGGAAGGTAAGGATGTTAATCTCATCCTTATGTTGCTGTCTTCCCTAGAAGTCAACGACAATAGAATTTTGGATTGCCGAAAAGTTCTTGTCGTACTGAAATCCGAAGACCCTGTTTAAAAAATGAACCCTCTCGGAATTTGTTACTGCCTTCAGTCTATACAGGGACATTCTCTGTGACGCATATCCAATGTGCCGTCAGGAACTAGACGCCTATCTCCGTGTGGTTACTGATTTATCGATGTGATATGGGGGTACAGCTTTTTATGACTACCATAAGTTATTTTCTGCCAAAGCAGCCGAAATCTTAGAACAGTTTAATGTCAGGGTAAACTGGGGTGTTCTGGACAACGAATTGTTTTGTCGACATTTCGCCTGTCAAAAGCATTCTCGTGCCAGGTTTGCGGCTCTGTTCATCATAAATCCATTCTATGTGCTTTAGCATTGCGGTCAAATCAAACGCAACATTTTTACCCTCATCTCGCAGATACTGCTGCTCCCCACTCTCAGCCACGATCAATCTATTCTCGGACATCCCAAATACCATCTAAACCTACACTCATGAGTCACTCTCCTCATTCAAATGACAAACAGGTCCTTTTTGCAGCTGAAAAATCCACATGCAATCATTTGCAGTTTTTGTGGTGATAGTCACAGTAAAAGTGTTTGCCTCAGACGCAGCTTGCCCCGATTCAGAAAAAAAGACTAAGCCTGGCATCTACGCCTATCAATACTGTCTGCATCAATATTTTGATACGTTTGTTTTTGTTTTGTTTTTTTTAATTTAGTAGTCGCCAATTCATTTTTACCCCGTTTTTCTCCCAATTTGAAATGCCCGATTATATTTAGGCGCAACCCACCTCTACCCCCCCTGCGAAGCCCGGCCAGTCTACAGGGGTCGCTGGTGCGCGGTGAGCCGAGGACACCCTGGCCAACCTAAACCCTCCCTCCCAGGGCGGCGCTCGGCCAATTGTGCACCGCCCCCTGGGAGCGCCCGTCCATGGTCAGCAGTGGAATAGCCTGGACTCAAACCAGCGATGTGCAGGCTATAGGATACATCCTGCACTCCACACAGAGAGCATTTTACCGGATGCGCCACTCGGGAGCCCGGGTAGTGGTAGTTCTGACAATCAAGTCTGACAAAAAAAAGACTATTGAGTCAAATAACTTATTTACAATAGCTTCCTGGGTCAGACAGATAATGTCGTTCAGGCATTCATATCATGGACATACTCTGTCGACCATGAGACTATTTCTCTATGGTTATGTAGCTGAATACTCTGTTAAGCACTGCATTTAAGTTTAGGTCAACTATGTAAACCCAAGTAAGTTTATGATTTACAGGCTGACTTGCTTGAATGGATGCTTCATTACTCTTCTGGATCAATAGGCAATCTGTAGTCCTAACACCTTTGTTTATCATGTACTGTATTAATCATTGTGGTAGATAATACTGAAAATGTGGTCCTCAAATGCCTACCCTGGCTATTGGGATTTTTAAATGAAACACATTTTGGAAACTGCCCTGATAAATAACACATTTTTTATTATTTAAAAAACGTAACTATATTATTATTTATTTATTAGGCAGATGCCTTTATCCAAGGAAACTTACAGGTGTTACAGGGCAGTACAGGGTTACAATTCAAGATTACTATTTAAATACAGTATGGTTTACAATAAGTACAGTAATATTACTAGAATACAATATGAACTAGGATGCACCAAGTTAGGATTACAACAGTTATATCTACAAAGACATTGTAGTGCAATAGTGCATTAGCTGAGGATCCAGCAACGTGGTGCTTAGGTCAGGCAAGTCCAGTGCCTAGTAGGAGAGGTGGATCAAGAGATCTACAAGTTCAATCTATATGCACCCCCATCATTAGATATACTAGACAAATGTTGATTGTATATGTATTTTTTTAGTATTCTGCTGCGGTATATGTGCTAGTGTTAGCTTGTCAGATACAACCTTCTAGTGCCTGAAGCAGGTCCTCTCCTTGACAGACTCCATACAGCGTTCGCAGTCTTGATACCCAAGATCACCAAGATGTGCAGTAACAATAGTTCAAAGCCGTTACATTGCATTTGATCTTTATGTCTTGATTCTTTTTTAAAACTCACCACCCAGAGGGAGACATCTTACCCATCTTGAACCAGTTACAACAATGCACTGCTTGTTTTTAGGTGTACACTGTCACATTTTACACAAAAGAAAATGTATAATTGTTTAGATCAGTTGGCGGATATTAACACAATTATCGAGTGAAAGTTTCATCGGTAAGTATCACTTGTAATGTGAAACCTCAACACAACACATGATCACAGTGATGTCAGTAAGCATTGAATTTCATGTATTTTAACGCGTGTGGTTTTTTAACCTATAACCATGTCCATTTTTTTTAAAAATTTGTTTTATTGTGGGTCATTCTTGAACCGTGGTGATGTATAATCCAAGCATTTATATGACATATACAGTAAACCTGAGGCAAGTGACATAATTCATTAAGCTGTTGGTTTTTTTTGGAGAGAATTAGTATATAGTTCATGAGAAATCATATAGTTCATGAGAATCATATACATGTATTAGCTTTTGAAGACGTTGAGAAAGGGTTCTAGTCAAAATGTTTGTCAAAAAAGTTTGTATTATTCCTGTATACAGTATGTGTCGGGTTTGCAAAGTATGTATAAAAAAAATTACACAAATGATCAACATTTATGGACCACCACAAAATGATCTGAATTAAAAGTTAGAATTTTGTTTCATGGAATGGAACAATATCCCAAACTAGAACATTTAGATCAAATACAAGTAAGAAATATCAGTGTGATTGGTTTTGTCACAGTTCCTGCTCTATAATATAAAACATCAATGAATAGAATTTAGATTGATGTACTATGTGGAACATTCTAACATCCAAATCTTCAGAAGAATGCAACATCTGGTTTTGTTTTTTTATGTGTGACTGAAACAGCATGCATTTTTTCATGACAGGGTGACACTGTTACATATGAGGTTAATGGCAGATCACTGACGTCTCTGGGTTGTTTATATCCATCATTTTGCAAACTGTAGCAAAATTGTGAACCCAATGTATTAACCTTTGGAGCAACATTGGACTCTTGTAAATGCTACTAAGTGCTCAACAATTACTGAACTGTATATCATCTGAATCTATTGAATGTTATGATTCAATATTATATATGGATGTATTGAATGTTATGATTCAATATTATATATGGATGTATTGAATGTTATGATTCAATATTATATATGGATGTATTGAATGTTATGATTCAATATTATATATGGATGTATTGCTAAAAGGAAAACTCAGCAATTTAATCGAGATGGTTTTTTAAGCATTTTGAAAAGACGGGTGTCTATTGCTTTTATTCCATAACCTTTCTAACCTCAGTTTATCACACTATGTAATTAAATTAATGTAATGAAAACAATTAAAACATCAGCTGTTTGGCCTGTGCCAATATCAGGCACACTGTAAACCAGTAACAAACTCCTATCTATTCTGCTTTATATTCTTTAGTCCTACCTGCTGGCTTCAAGTCCTCTGAAACGCTGTATGTTCAAAACCAAAAACAAGCAGAAACCAAACCAGAAATGTTCAACTCAGCCAGTCAATTATAATTATAATTACATATACAATTACAGCAGGATTGTTGGCTGAAATTGCAATTACAATTACAATGCTATTTTGTTAAATTACAATACAATTATGCTGCAGTAATTACAATTGCACTAAAAAGTTACATAAACAACAACACCCATGAATGTGTATATATATGGTAGTGGTCTTTATTATAGAGCTTTTTACCATGCTGAGCACAAACTTTTTAAAAGTAAGTTGCAATGATGTAATGAAAAAGGGGGAAAAAAGTATTGGAGACCAAATAACAATTAATGAACGAACATGGATAATAATTTGTATTATATTTTGTACACCCTATTTATTCTAGTTTTAATTAAGGAGGTAAGTAGTCTGAAGTTGTTTCTTACTCGTTTTCAAAATTCTGATCAAAACCAAATCGTTAGGTTACAGATGTAACCCTGTTTCCTTGAAAGAGAAGACCACCAACAACCAATACTTTTGGGATATGCTTGCCACAGGTCAAGTATTTACTGAGCATTTTATGTCAGAGCTGCCGATAGGCCCCTCCAGGGAGTGACGTACTTGGTCCCGCCTACTGCACGGAGCTCACTTTCTTTTTTGCATCGAACCCACGAATGCGAGTGATGTGACCTCGCAAGGTTTGTTGGTCGTCTTCTCTTTCAGGGAATCAGGGTTACATCCGTAACCTAACGTTCCCTTTCAATTCAAAGATGACCAACAACCAATACTTTGGAGACAGCAGATGAGGGATGTCTCACGTCCGCTAAACTAGAGTTTGTGGTGCGAGCGTGCAATCTCAAGGACCCTTGTGCCTAATGAAGGCATAGAGGGATCTACCACGTTAAGTCGGTAGAACCTGGTGAATGTATGTACTCTATGTAATGTATAGGCTCAAACAGGGCCTTAGTGAGAGTCTCCAATACCACGTCTAGACTCCACTCAGGGAGGACGTCCTTTCTAGGAGGACGTAACCGCTGAGTGCCTTTCAGAAAACGGGTCGCCAGGAAATGCCTGGGAACACCACGTCAGTGGGAACATGACACGCAGATATGGCTGCTTGGTACACTTTCAACGTAGAGAGGGATCTACCCGCCGCTAGCAGGTCTTGCAGAAACTGTAAAATAATTGCTTTGGTCATACACCAATTTTGAAAATTCCTCCACTTATAGGTGTACAACAACCTTGTGGAGGAGGCCCTAGTATTCTGCAGGGTACTGACAAATGCGTCTGAGAGCCCTAAGGCAGACAGACAGTCCCGTTCAGGAGCCAGACCCATAGTTGGAATCTGCCGGTTCCAAGTGCTAGAGGGTGCCTCTCGTCTGACTGAGGAGATCCCGGCACATTTATGATGATGAAATCACGGCCATCCGACCCAGTAACTTCTGACACAACACTAAAAGGTACTATCGCCCCCTGTTGAAAACAGGGATAGGCAATTTTGTCGTCTGACAGGTATGGCCAGGAGGCATTGGCGCATCAAGCAACACTGACTTGTCCTCAACAGGGACCCTTGCTTGGTACAGCCAAGCTGCCTGCGAGCTACCACGAGGTTTGCCAGGCTTCGGCCCAGGGCTTGTACTTGGAAGCTGGAGATCTGGAGCAGCATACTCTAAACCGTGGGCAGCTCATCGAGGCGTTATTACATAACATGTTCGGTAGCTTTAATTTCATTATATTACACTGTTAAAATATCTTTGATGTGACGAAGTTGCTAAATGGCTTGTACTGTGAAACATCTATTGAATTAAAAAAATAATAATCTATGCGTAACTTTCGTTTTCTTTTCAATGTGGATTGATAATAAAAAACACTTTACCTTTGATTAGTAGCTGTTTTATCGAGCTGTGCTTCATGAAATGAAAGTAACAAATCTGATTTCTACATCTTGTTTGGTTGATGTTGACGGTAGATACATGCAGTATGTTGATACTTCCTGCTCCTGACTGATCACATGACACTACTGAACGTATCGAGTGAATGGGAGGTATGGTAATTGCAATTTCTTTTTTTTTTTTTTGCCCAGTTGCATAAATTCAGTGATCAGAGGGTAAAAATAAACATTAGGAACCACGTGTTTTTTGTATATAGTTACTGTGTGTGACACCTTGTATCTCAGACTGGTTGTGTCTGGTTGGAGAGAAACCAGTGCACATATTTGGTATTTTTGAATTCAGGACACTCAATGGAATTCAAAACCTTTTAACAGTGGAACAAAAGCTGTCAGATTCACAGGTCCAAATATAAGGAAAAACAAGTGATTTTTGCTATATACAATGGCATTACCTCAAATTGCAGAAGGATTATGGGTAACACACCACTGACATGCAAGGTCATGTTACCCATTTCTATAATCCTTATTTTGTGCAGTTTCAAGAAATGTATGCTTATGCCAGGGTATCTCATTCTTTGGTGGCGTAATGGGCACATTAAATTGGGGTGGGTGATATGGACCGTGGTCTGCATATTTCGAAGTGGAAAGGTCAAAGTGGCCTGGTGTCTGTCTAGAGCATGTAAACCCCCCAAAACCAATGCAAATATTTCCACATAGACACAGACGGAGCCAACAGCTTAAAAGTTTCTACATTTTCCATCAAACATTAGAATTATAGTGACTAAATGTGATACAGGTATAATACATTTTATGAAAAAGCAACATTTGTTTTACAATACCGGTAATATATATATATATACAGTACTGTGCAAAAGTTTTAGGCAGGTGTGAAAAAATGCTGTAAAGTAAGAATGCTTTCAAAAATAGACATGTTAATAGATTATATTTATCAATTAACTAAATGCAAAGTGAGTGAACAGAAGAAAAATCTAAATCAAATCCATATTTGGTGTGACCACCCTTTGCCTTCAAAACAGCATCAATTCTTCTAGGTACACTTGCACAAAGTCAGGGATTTTGTAGGCATATAGTCAGGTGTATGATTAAACAATTATACCAGACAGGTGCTAATGATCATCAATTCAATATGTAGGTTGAAACACAATCATTAACTGAAACAGAAACAGCTGTGTAGGAGGAATAAAACTGGGTGAGGAACAGCCAAACTCAGCTAACAAGGTGAGGTTGCTGAAGACAGTTTACTGTCAAAAGTCATACACCATGGCAAGACTGAGCACAGCAACAAGACACAAGGTAGTTATACTGCATCAGCAAGGTCTCTCCCAGGCAGAAATTTCAAGGCAGACAGGGGTTTCCAGATGTGCTGTCCAAGCTCTTTTGAAGAAGCACAAAGAAACGGGCAACGTTGAGGACCGTAGACGCAGTAGTCGGCCAAGGAAACTTACTGCAGCAGATGAAAGACACATCATGCTTACTTTCCTTCGCAATCGGAAGATGTCCAGCAGTGCCATCAGTTGGCAGAAAACAGTGGGACCCTGGTACACCCATCTACTGTCCGGAGAAGTCTGGTCAGAAGTGGCCTTCATGGAAGACTTGCGGCCAAAAAGCCATACCTCCGACGTGGAAACAAGGCCAAGCGACTCAACTATGCATGAAAACACAGGAACTGGGGTGCAGAAAAATGGCAGCAGGTGCTCTGGACTGATGAGTCAAAATTTGAAATATTTGGCTGTAGCAGAAGGCAGTTTGTTCGCCGAAGGGCTGGAGAGCGGTACACGAATGAGTGTCTGCAGGCAACAGTGAAGCATGGTGGAGGTTCCTTGCAAGTTTGGGGCTGCATTTCTGCAAATGGAGTTGGGGATTTGGTCAGAATTAATGGTCTCCTCAATGCTGAGAAGTACAGGCAGATACTTATCCATCATGCAATACCATCAGGGAGGCATCTGATTGGCCCCAAATTTATTCTGCAGCATGACAACGACCCCAAACATACAGCGAAAGTCATTAAGAACTATCTTCAGAGTAAAGAAGAACAAGGAGTCCTGGAAGTGATGGTATGGCCTCCACAGAGCCCTGATCTCAACATCATCGAGTCTGTCTGGGATTACATGAAGAGAGAGAAGCAACTGAGGCTGCCTAAATCCACAGAAGAACTGTGGTTAGTTCTCCAAGATGTTTGGGCCAACCTACCTGCCGAGTTCCTTCAAAAACTGTGTGCAAGTGTACCTAGAAGAATTGATGTTGTTTTGAAGGCAAGGGTGGTCACACCAAATATTGATTTGATGTAGATTTTTCTTCTGTTCACTCACTTTGCATTTTGTTAATTGATAAATATAAACTATTAACATGTCTATTTTTGAAAGCATTCTTACTTTACATCATTTTTTCACACCTGCCTAAAACTTTTGCACAGTACTGTATATATATATATATATATATATATCTATCTATATATATATATATATATGGTTTGCCAGGGGTATCTGAAAAGGAAAATAGAGTAATTTTGATGTAAAACAGGTGAGTCACAAATTCACAAAATGCCTCCAGCACAGGGAATTACCAGGGCCTTAGCACAGAAGTGGTTAAGTCAGCTTTGTTGGAAGCCGAGCGACAATTCCAGAGGGCTCCAGAGGGGGTGGCAGAGGGGGTGGCGGGGGTTGGGGGTGAGCAGAGGAAAGGGGAGAGGCAGGAGATGAGGTTAGTAGAGGAGTTAGATTTGGACGGCAGAGAGAAGCCAGACAGAATTACGGGGATATTTAAGGTGGTAGGGAGCAGTAGAGGAAAGAAATTTTTTTTCTGCTGAAAACAAGTTCCAGTGTTTTCAAAGGTCATTGCCACCAACTATAACATTAAAATTAAAATAAAACTGGTAAGAAAGCATAGTTTAAAATACACCATTTTCTTTATTTCTTACATATAAAAAGAGAACGTTGGTGTTTTGGAAAGCTTCAAACACTCCAATTACAAGGAATCTCAATTCTTATATATAACAGAATAACACAGAAATACTTTCCTTGAAGCAGACTTTTTATAGCTCCCAGATGTTTTACATACAGTGATATCTTAGAAGTGCTCTAAAAATGAAACACTGTTGTGGAAGTTGATTTACACCGGTACTTCAAGAAATGGCTTGAAGAGGTTCTTGCTTGGATCAATAAACAACCAAATGAGCAAGATGGGCCAAATGTAACATTTCTTATGTTCTTTAAGAAGTCACATACAACATAACACCTCCATGAATCTATACTGTTCAAATAATTTAGAAAGTAAACACAGAGTATTGTGTTACATTAGGGAATGCATACATGTTGTATTTCTGCATTTTAAACACTATGCGTTCATTTTACAATTGCATAGTGTTAGATATTGTGAAACTCACCACTTCCAAATTTCAGAAAATTAGTTCAGCGAATAAAAAAATGTATTTCTGTTAAAGAATTGCTTCTGTTTGTACTAAAATCGCTGCTAACATACCCAATTCAATAGTGAAAAATTCAAAGTTAAGCATTATATTATAATTTCTAAAACAAACGGGCTACTAATGTAGATGCCTTTCTCTTACGTGCTATTTGAACATAATTCTGTTTAAGCGTATTCAAGCCAAATATCTCAGTCAAAACAACGTCCTAGTGCACCTTAATAAGAACATAAGACAGTTTACTAGCGAGAGGAGGCCATTTGGTCCATCATGCTAGTTTGGTTGTTAAAAATCTTGCAAAGAAAGTACATAAGAAAGTAAATTAGAGAAAAGACAACTACTATAATAAACTGTAAATGCTTTTTATTGCTGAACCTGCAGTCGTCTGCATTGGCAGACTTGCAGTGTGAAGGCTGCTACCCACCAGACTTGATGCGGCAAGTGGAACTGTGCAGCTATGCGTCAAAATGAATAGAACCTATACTTTTGATAAGTATCTTTCACACCACAGGCGACACAACAGGCGACGCAGGACCAACACCAGGGCGGCACTGGAGCGACGCGAAATAAATAGGATCGAATCCTATTTTTTGCGATTTGACGTGCATCAACTAGGGCATTGAGCAATCAGAGAACAGCTTCAATGCACGCGGTCCAGCAGGGTGAAGCAGTATCCAAAATGACAGAGGAAACAATAATACTTGTAGTCGAAAAAATACCCAGAGCTTTATGACAAAGGGCATCACAATTATAAAGATACAGATTTGAAAGATAATATATGGTCGTCCATTTCGAAGGAACTGGTTAACAAATATGTACCAGTCATGATCATAGTTTGTCAATAGCAATTTTGAACAGTTGTATAGATCTGGCAGTTTTTAAACCTGTCGCATCACCTCTCTGTCGCTTCTGGTGTGTGGTCATGTCGCTGCGAAAGTCTCTCGTCAATTTAAAAATCACGTCTGGTGTGTAGAGGCTTTTACTCTGAAGCTTCTATTAAGGTCCTGTGCTTTCCTCTGCAGGTGAAGCGTCACATTGATCCTGTTATCTGCAGGGAAACTGATATGCTAGCAATGAAGTCTGTATTCATCCTGCTCTTTTCACCGCTCATGCATACAGTTCAAAACACAGGATTTTCACAGCTATCACATTACATACACGTAAAATACAGATTTTTTAAAATTTATTTTGCCTGTATGCCTTCAACTAGATTGCCGTTGTCATCTGGCTGAAATCCAAAATAGTTCCACAACACGCTTCTTTCTCCAGCATTCGCCATTACAGCTTCAGTAATTGAATTTTCACAGAACGCACAGGGTACTTGGTCACTTCCGCTAAGCGGAAATGAGTAAGCTTAGTTCAGTGTTTTTAAAGCACATAATTAGAGTTTTGTTTTAAAAGCTCAAACAAAACAAACAAAAGAAACCGTGATACTTCGATATTTTTATTTTACCCCGATATTAGGTATCTTAGGATTTTGGATCATGATATACCATGGAACGCTATTCTGAATTAGTTTTTTTCCTGGACCTACCGCATTTGATCTCATCGGATAAATAAACAGCAGTTCTGAGACTGTAAGTTATGAGAAAAAAACAAGTAAAGCGGATAAATAAGTAATTAATTTCATTACCTACCACTGTTTTTATATTTTAAATAAATATGTTGCACTTATTTATGCTTTTGTAATATATATTAAATCTTAAAATCAAGTGTGGTTTTTGGCTAGTTTAAAAAAGCACAATGTGGCTACTTTTTGGTTGAGTACTTCCAAAATTTGGTGAGGTGTCTGCCCTTGATTAACCTCCCCCAGTTAAATCAGAGACACGGGAAAAACATGGACACACATTCCAACTCACCGGCACCTCATTCCTCCCCCACCAAATCATATCTTAACATACACTTTTTTCCGTGCAAATTTACAATGTTACACCCAGGGTGCAAAGTGCTATACTAAGCCACTTTCTGTTTTTTTACTTAACATGAAGACAATATGGGCTAGTTCATGAAATCAGAGTTTTCTGGACTTTTGTTTTCATTAGGTACCTGTAAATTCAGATGATGTCTGTTTAAGACAACATCTACTACAAAACTATGAAGGTTGTTTACGTTCTTTTCCTCACCCAGGTGAGAAGGACATAGAGACAAAATACACTGCATTCCCTTTGAACTTAAATTCCTCTTAAATGCAATGCACATGGTCCACCGCTTCTGGAGTTCACTCACTGCCTGTTGGTAGTTAGTCCTCACTCCACTTCTAAACTACCTGTTTTCTTTAGGAACAGGAATTTGTCATTTGTGAATTTGGGGAATTCAGAAGATTGCATCTCCCTTTTGTTTCCTCTGATGAAACTTTAGAAGAGGCTATTAAGGACTCACAAAGGGACCAACTAAAGACTTTTTTTTACACACAGTAAAGCAGGGCTACTCAACCCTGGTCCTGGAGGGCTGCTGTCCCTCCTGGTTTTTGCTCCAACTGTACCCTAAATTACTTAATTGGACCAATTAAGTGCTTATTAGAAGCTTAATTGGTCCAAAAGTTGTAAAGCAATAGCATTGAAATAATAATTGGGTTATTTTGAGAACAGAATTATAAGGTTACATTTAGTCCCATCACATGCTTCTGTGTTAGATGTCTTTTTGAACATCCCTCATATTATTCAACAATAGGGTAAATTATTGAGGAATTAATTGTGTCCCATGTTTAATTATTATGAGCTCTATTCTCAAACGTTTGAGAGGGATATCCGAGGAGAAATAAAGATTACATTTAGACTAGATAAGGCTGCGATTGTGGATCTCTGTGAGGCAATTAAGGATGATTTAGAATGTCCGTCAGAATGGAATTTAGCCCTACCTGTCCATCTTAAAGTGGTAGCAGCTTTGGGTTTCTATGCCTCTGGGTCGTTTCAGCATCCTGGAGGAGATAGGGTGGGCATAAGTCAAGCCTCAATGTCCTGTACTATTAATGAAGTAACTATTGCATTGACGAAGATGGCACAGGATTATATTGTGTTCCCTCACAACCAAAGAGAGTTTGATAAGGTTAAAGCATATTTTTTTTATTATAGCAGGATTGCCATCTGTCCTATAGATTGCACACACGTTGCTTTGCGGAATCCTGCAGGAAACAGCCAGGTTTTTTTTCGATAGGAAAAACCTCCCTTCGTTAAACATACAGGTGGTGTGCGATGCCGAGTGTATCATAACCATGTGTGTGCCTGCTATCCAGGATACTGCCATGATTCCTACATAGTCCAAAATTCCAATTTAGGTCAATTGTTTGAGTCGCCACAGAGACCAGAAGGAATATTAATTGGTAAATAATATATAGCCAGATAACTGATTTTCTTTTTTCAAAAATATTTGTATTCCTTTTTTTTTTTGTAAACTAATTTATTCTGCCACTGTTGGCTAGCTCTTGAATACATTCGTAAAAAACAAAACAAAAAAAAACAACATAACAAATAATGAATACAAATATTTTTTTAGTTCTCCATTGTATTTGTTATATAATTTTTGCTTTGGTAACTTCAATGCATTCCTGCTTAGTTAGGGGGGTGCTGACTATCCTTTACGTCAGTGGCTTATGACACCAGTATTGAATCCCTCCACACAAGCAGAGAAAAACTATAATATTGCACATAGGGCCACGATTAGTGTAATTGAAAGGACCTTTGGCCTTCTAAAAATGAGGTTTAGGTTTTGTGATAAGGTAAAGCGATCCGATGCTGTAATCCACCCTCCCAGCCGCCAGGGGGCTGTGAGCCAGCCTAGAAGGCCCCAACAGAGATTGTGTGACGTGGCAGTTCCACCTTTGGGGCAGAAGTCCCGAAAGGACGGTCACCATCTTTGTTGAGGGCAACAACACGGAATGGGCTGGAAAGTCCCACAATTGGAAGGCGATTAAAACGCCGATTTACTGATTGGTGTTCCGCTGATTAGGGTGCGTTCCGCGGCACATAAAGGGGGCCGTGTTGCAGCAGTCGGGGCTGGTATTTGAAAGTACAAAGGAGTGTGGGAGAGGTGCTGAGGGTTATAAAACTAATGCTAACTGTGATTTTTCAGCAGACCTGGACAAACTGCTTTAGAAGGGAGACAACCAACCAGGAGGTCACACACCAGAACAGTCAGAAAGGCGAGAACAGCCACCCAGAGCCTGGATAATTTTACTTTGTTGTTTATTTTATTTGTCTCTTCACCTTTCGGTTAGCGTTTCTCTTTTGTTTGGACATTTTCTTTTGTTTATTGTCCTGTCCTGATTACTATTGTTAGTAGGCAGGAATAAAAGAAAAAGAAAAGAAACTGTGGAAAATCACACCATTGTCTGGACTTTATTATTTTTACACCTCCATCCAACTCAGCTATTTGTGACAGGTGTCTTGATAGATCAGGTGGTGTGCTGCAATATAACCCAGAGAAGGTTGCCCACATATTTATGGCATGTTGTGTCTTACACAACATTGCTATTCGCAGATATATTGATATTTCACACGAAGGGCAGTTTATTGAAGATGCAGTTAACCCTGACGTATCTGATGACGAAGAAAGACATACAGCTGCGGCTCGTGAGGTTAGGATTGGAATTATAAGGAACTTTTTCACATGTGAGTGTTATTTGGAATATGAATTGTACTTTGATTTCAAAATGTTTATTATTATTGCATTGTAATAGTATTCAATGCACAATGATTACACACACACACACACACACACACAAAGGGGGGGGGGGGGCGTGAGATTAGGAAGCCTGTGTATTTGTACTAGTCCAATTTAGGCTTTTTTTCTGCCAGCTGATACTCTTGTGGAACTTCTTCTTACAGAATCTTGGGGCACATCTTTCGAGATGGCACTTGAGCTGGCGGCTGCAGCATCTGTTGTAGTGGTACCTCTTCCAGCCATCCGGTGTGTTTTACGCATAATGCCTGCTGTGCTACTTTGGTGCTGTTTGGAAGAGCCTTCAGTACTCTGACTCTTCAAATGACTTTTCCATGCCCTTTCCTCTCTGCTATAGTTAGCCATATAGAATTCAGTAAATTTACAAAAACCACTGTTGAAGGCTAACTCTTCACACATAGCATATCGTGTCCTTCACTTGCATGTTATTGGCTGCCAGCAAACTGGCAGTATCTTTAAAAGACTGAATTAGTTCAGGGACAACAGAGTGAGTAGCAAAAAACATTTGGGGTCTGCTTAACTGCAAGAGGAGAGGCAGCATGAACAGACAAAGCTTTGTAGCAGGGTCCAGCTGTATGCATTAGTTTTGTACTGTCCATTTGGGTATCTTCGCAAGCTGAAGAAACTTCTGCTTCCTCATTTGCAATGCTTTCCACTGTATCATTATCGTCTATAAAAAATAAATATGTATTGTAAACAAATAAACATAATATAGGTTAACTAAAATGATGCACTGTGTATTTAAATAAAGGAATAGAAAAACACCTGGTTCAAGCACCACCGATGTGTTTAATTCACCTGTTAAACCTTCTAGAGCTTGGTGGTCAGATGTTGATAGGATATGTTCTTCCTCTGTATTCAATGGGGACTGTGGAATACCCCCTCCCGTCTTATGTTGGCTTTGTCTTAATTGATGAGCCTTTTTTTAACTTGTTTGCGAATATCATAAAAGCGCTTTTGAACATCTGATGCATTTCTTTTGGCATAGCCCAGGCTGTTTATAGAAGTGGCTATGGTATCCCATATTTTCTTTTTATCTTTTGGACTCTGTTTGCTTAGAAACAGTGTGCTTTTTTTGCAGGACAAGCTCTATTAGTTTTGCATTTTCTCTAGGTTTAAAATGCTGTGGCTTCTTTCTCCTATTGACCACTTTCAGCTGCATATTTGGAGTATTGCTAGAAAGTGCTGTGGTTTCCGGACATCCATTCGATTCAGCCATGTTTTCACAGGAAAACAAAGGCGAATGTGACTCTACAACTGATGCATAGTTCACACACCCTAGTCTCGTATCTTGTAAAGTGTTTTGTGATTGGTGGTCCACTATGAAAGGCGCTATATAAAAATAAAAATTATTATTATTAAAATACATTAATGTACATGTTTTTACTAGTTCCTTACCAAAATGCTATTCATTGGGTAATTTGTGTTGTTGCTGTATTTCTAACTTGTGGTAACTTGTATTGTAATTTGTCACATCTTGCAATGGGACCATTTTGTGAGTAATACATTCCTGGTTAAATTGAAACAAATTTCAGCTCATTGCGCCTCAAAACATCTGAGAGTAATCCCATCTCAATAAAAGGCTCTCTTTTCTTAAGTAGACAAACATCTTGACTATTGCCTTAATTGTTTGTTTTTTTTGCTAGGATTTTTGTACAAAAGCAATCGTTGCCAATTATTTTTTATTATTTTCTCCC
>CM060252.1:34453110-34668110 GCA_030684275.1 Acipenser oxyrinchus oxyrinchus | reverse complement strand
AAACATACATGAAATGAGTTTGAATAGGAAATATAGCAAAATGAATCGAAATATAGTCATTGACAAGGTTAGAAATAATGATTTTTAATTGAAATAATAATTGTGTCCTTCAAACTTTGCTTTTGTCAAAGAATCCTCCATTTGCAGTAATTACAGCCTTGCAGACCTTTGGCATTCTAGTTGTCAATTTGTTGAGGTAATCTGAAAAGATTTCACCCCATGCTTCCTGAAGCACCTCCCACAAGTTGGATTGGCTTGATGGGCACTTCTTACGCACCATACAGTCAAGCTGCTCCCACAACAGCTCAATAGGGTTGAGATCCGTGACTGTGCTGGCCACTCCATTATAGACAGAATACCAGCTGACTGCTTCTTCCCTAAATAGTTCTTGCATAGTTTGAGCTGTGCTTTGGGTCATTGTCCTGTTGTAGGAGGAAATTGGCTCCAATCAAGCGCCGTCCACAGGGTATGGCATGGCTGCAAAATGGAGTGATAGCCTTCCTTCTTCAAGATCCCTTTTACCCTGTACAAATCTCCCACTTTACCACCACCAAAGCACCCCAGACCATCACATTGCCTCCACCATGCTTGACAGATGCCGCCAAGCACTCCTCCAGCATCTTTTCATTTGGTCTGTGTCTCACTAATGTTCTTCTTTGTGATCCGAACACCTCAAACTTAGATTCGCCTGTCCATAACACTTTTTCCAATCTTCCTCTGTCCACTGTCTGTGTTCTTTTGCCCATCTTAATCTTTTCTTTTTATTGGCCAGTCTGAGATATGGCTTTTTCTTTGCAACTCTGCCTAGAAGGCCAGCATCCCGAGTCGCCTCTTCACTGTTGACGTTGAGACTGCTGTTTTATGGTACTATTTAATGAAGCTGCCAGTTGAGGACCTGTGAGGCGCCTGTTTCTCAAACTAGACACTCTAATGTATTTGTCCTCTTGCTCAGTTGTGCACGGGGCCTCCCACTCCTCTTTCTATTCTGGTTAGAGCCAGTTTGCGCTGTTCTGTGAAGGGAGTAGTACACAGCGTTGTACGAGATCTTCAGTTTCTTGGCAATTTCTGCATGGAATAGCCTTCATTTCTCAGAACAAGAATAGACTGACGAAGTTTCAGAAGAAAGTTCTTTGTTTCTGGCCATTTTGAGCCTGTAATCGAACCCACAATTGCTGATGCTCCAGATACTCAACTAGTCTAAAGAAGGCCAGTTTTATTGCTTCTTTAATCAGCACAACAGTTTTCAGCTGTACTACCATAATTGCAAAAGGGTTTTCTAATGATCAATTAGCCTTTTAAAATGATAAACTTGGATTAGCAAAAACTACGTGCCATTGGAACACAGGACTGATGGTTGCTGATAATGGGCCTCTGTACGCCTATGTAGATATTCCATTACAAATCAGCCGTTTCCAGCTACAATAGTCATTTACAACATTAACAATGTCTACACTGTATTTCTGATCAATTTGATGTTATTTTAATGGACAAAAATTTGCTTTTCTTTCAAAACAAGGACATTTCTAAGTGACCCCAAACTTTTGAATGGTAGTGTATATATGTATATATGTATATATATATATATATATATATATATATATATATATATATATATATATATATATATATTAAACATCTCAAACCATCAGTAGACCCAAGGTTGCAGAAACTTATGGAGCTATAATACGTTATACCTAGAACTACCGCAGCTGTCATAGTAAAAACAGTGGGTTTGGCTTAGTGCTGTTGAACTTGAGAGCTTTGCGCTTGTTTTGAATAGCTACAGGAGACATTTTCAGACGTGATTTATCTATCAACAGCTGTACAAATACTTATTTTCTATTTAAAAAATAAGTATTTTCTAGTTAAAATGAATGATGAATAATGCTGGAACTTTTGTTCTTTTGTTCAGTACAGAAAAGATGATTTGTCGAAACAGCTTTTGTTCAGTACAGAAAAGGCGCTTATCGAAAACAGCTGGGTTCAGATAGACAGAAGCAGGGAAAAAAAGAAACTTCGTTAAACACAACCACCAGAAATCCAAACATCCAACAAATTTGAGCCACTTCAACATTTAGATGACCAAACCCAACATCAAGAGAATGAAAAGAACAACATCCAGGACCCTATAAACAGTGCTGGCCAGGCAGCAAAAAGGTAGGTCGTGATTGTTGGGGACTCCATATTGAGAAACACAGCAAGTTCAATTCGCAGTTTGGACCCCCTGACTACAACAGTGTGCTGCCTTCCAGGAGCCTCTGTCAAGCACATCACTGAGAACGTGGACAGGCTCCTAGAACGAACAGGAGACGACCCGGTAGTAGTCGTTCACATCGGTACAAACAACATTGGAAGAGACAGGCCAAGATCCCTGCAAAGCAAATTCAGAGAGCTAGGAAGGAAATTAAAAGACAAGACCAAAACTGTGGTATTTTCTGGGATACTGCCGGCACCTTGCAAAGGACCATATGGACAGCTGGAAATACAAAATCAAAATGCATGGCTGAAATCGTGGTGCACACAGGAAGGCTTCACCTTTCTTGAACATTGGAGCACATTCTACAACAAGGACTATCTATATAGGTGGGACAGACTGCACTTGAACAGAAAGGGAACCAATCTACTCAGAGAAAGGATCCTTGAGGAGGTCCAGAAGTATTTAAACTAGAAAGGAAGGGGGGAGAAAACAAAAAAAAACAGAAGGGAGACCACATCAAAACAAGGGCTACAACCCAGGTAAGACAACTATTAAATGTATTTATCTTAATGCTAGAAGTCTCAGAAACAAAATGTTAGAACTTGAAGCTACTGCACTAACAAGTAACTATGATGTGATAGGTGTTACAGAAACTTGGTTGTCAGGGTGATGGAGACGAATATAATATTAGTGGGTACACACTGTATAGGAAAGACAGGCAGGACAGAAGAGGCGGAGGGGTAGCGCTATACATAAGAAATAGTCTTGAAGCCCAGGTGTTAAATCAGGACAAAGAAAACAATGCAGAATCAATATGGGTCAGAATAATGGACAAAAATTCAAAGTGCATAATAATAGAAGCATGCTATAGACCACCACATTCAGACGCCAAGCAAAATAATCTGTTATACAATGACATTCAAAATGCGTAGAAAAGGAGAAGCCATACTAATGGGGATTTCAACTTCCCCGATAAATGGGAGAACCCGTGGGGAGCAACGGCGACTAAATTGAAATGGTGGAAATGACAAATGACTGCTTCCTAACGCAATTTGTCAAGGCACCTACTAGAGGGAAGGCATGCTTTGATTTAGTCTTTTCAAATAACGAAGACAGAATAACTAAAACAGAGGTCAGAGAGCCATCGGCAAACTCAGACCACAACATGGTCGCATTTGAAGTATTTTTTAAAACCCCAAAAGTAATGACTAAAGCTAAGGTTTACAATTTTAGAAAAGCAAACTATGAAGGTATGAAACAGAGACTAACAGAAGTAGATTGGAGTAAAATAGAGAAAACATCCACAGAAAAAGGATGGCTGTTTTTTAAAAATGTAGGACTAGAGGCGCAAAACAATTACATCCAAAAAGTAGACAAATCTAAATCTAAAACAAAATGGCCAAAATGGTTTAATAGATCAATTAAAAAAATATTCAGCTTAAAAAGGCACTTTACAGAGCGCTTAAAAGGGACCAAAAACAAAGTACACAGAAAGAGTACTTGGAACTGCAAACACAAGTCAAAAAGGAAGTTAGAAAGGCCAAGAGAGAGATAGAAATCAATATTGCTAAGGGGGCTAAAACCAATTCCAAAATGTTTTTCCAATATTATAACAGCAAGAGAACATTCAAAGAGGAGATTAAATGTCTAAGAGACACAAATGGCAAAATCATAGATGAAGAAAAAAAAATAGCAAATATATTAAATGATTACTTTTCACAGGTTTTTACAAAGGAGGACACAGACAACATGCCCCACATGTCGACCTTTTCCTATCCAATTTTAAATAACTTTAGCATAACAGAGGCAGAAGTGTTAAAGGGACTAGGAGCTCTTAAAATAAACAAATCCCCTGGGCCGGATGAGATCCTCCTAATAGTACTCAAAGAAATTAAATAAGTTATTTACAAACCGCTAACCAAGATCATGTAACAGTCTCTTGACATAGGAGTTGTACCGACAGACTGGAAAATTGCAAATGTAATACCGATCCACAAAAAGGGAGACAAAACCGAACCAGGTAACTACAGACCAATAAGCCTGACTTCTATTATATATAAACTTATGGAAACTATAATAAGATCTAAAATGGAAAATTACCTATATGGTAACAATATCCTGGGAGACAGTCAGCATGGTTTTAGGAAAGGGAGATTGTGTCTAACTAACCTGCTTGACTTTTTTGAGGATGCAACATTGACAATGGATAATTGCAATGCATACAACATGGTTTATTTAGATTTCCAGAAATCTTTTGACAAAGTCCCGCATAAAAGATTAATTCTCAAACTGAACGCAGTTGGGATTCAAGGAAATGCATGCACATAGATTAGGGAGTGGTTAACATGTAGAAAACAGAATGTATTGATTAGAGGAAAAACCTCAACATGGAGCGAGGTAACCAGTGGTGTACCACAGGGATCAGTCAGTATTAGGTCTTCTGCTATTCCTAATCTACATTAATGATTTAGATTCTGGTATAGTAAGCAAACTTGTTAAATTTGCAGACGACACAAAAATAGGCAAACACTGTTGCAGCAGCAAAGGTCATTCAAAATTATCTAGACAGCATTCAGAACTGGGCAGACACATGGCAAATGACATTTAATAGATAAAGGTGTAAAGTATTGCATGCAGGCAATAAAAAGGTGCATTATAAAAATCACATGGGAGATACTGAAATTGAAGAAGGGTACCATGAAAAAGACCTAGGAGTTTATGTTGACTCAGAAATGTATTCTTCTAGACAATGTGGGGAAGCTATAAAAAAAAGGCCAACAAGATGCTTGGATATATTGTGAGAAGTGTTGAATTTAAATCAAGGGAAGTAATGTTAAAACTTTACAATGCATTAGTAAGACCTCATCTAGAATATTGTGTTCAGTTCTGGTCACCTCGTTACAAAAAGGATATTGCTGCTTGTGGCAGGAATGACTGGGCGGTGACGTCAGGCAGAAGCAGGAAGGGAAAAATACTGACACCAGGCAAGTACTGCAGTTCAAGGCGGCGTTTGCCATTTATTTATTAAGCAACAAAAATAAATAAAAGGTTTGAACACAAAGACTGTCCTCACCGAGCAAAATAAAACAGTAAACAAAACAAATCACGAACACTATAACCGGTCAGGCTGGGCAATCGCCTTCACTGACGCTATCCTTGGTTTAGTTTCGTTTTTAAATAAATTTCTCTCGCTCTTGCTCTCCGTCTCCGTCTCCGTCTCCGTCTCCGTCTCTCTGCTCGCTCTCTCCTCTCTAACACCCACCCAGAGTGCAGCGAGCTGTAGGCTTTTATATCGTGGCCGAGGGGTTTAACTGGTTAGTAATTATTCTATTACCCCTCGGCCACAATCTGCACGGGTACAATTATTATGCGTGACTGCCAGCGAATTCAATAATAACTAGCTGACAGTCACGCATTCCCACAATGTATTTTAAAACAACAAAACACACTGCGCCTCGCCATCAAATACAAATTCAATAATAAATCATAAAACAAAACAAATACAAAACAATAATCTGCACAGGGGCGGGAAACCCCGTTCTAAAAATAAACAAATACATCTAAAGCAGCAGGACTTATGACTGGGCGTTACAAAAAGGATATTGCTGCTTACTGCCGCCCTGCTACACTGCTCTAGAAAGAGTGCAAAGAAGAGCAATCAAAATTATCCCGGGTTTAAAAAGCATGTCATATGCAGACAGGCTAAAAGAATTGAATCTATTCAGTCTTGAACAAAGAAGACTACGCGGTGATCTGATTCAAACATTCAAAATCCTAAAAGGTATAGACAATGTCGACCCATGGGACTTTTTTGAACTGAAAAAAGAAACAAGGACCAGGGGTCACAAAATGGAGATTAGATAAAGGGGCATTAAGAACAGAAAATAGGAGGCAGTTTGTGAGGGTCTGGAACCAACTCCCCAGTAATGTTGTTGAAGCTGACATCCTGCTATCCTTCAAGAAGCTGCTTGATGAGATTCTGGGATCAATAAGCTACTAACAACCAAACAAGCAAGATGGGCTGAATGGCCTCCTTTCGTTTGTAAACTTTCTTATGTTCTTATGTTCTTATGACATGGAAAAGCACTGGCTACAGCAATCTAGGATGTCTATCAAAGTCAGCACAAAAACATGAGCATTCCCAAAGTTACTTGCGAGCCACTGTAACACTCCTATGTAAAACTTTTGGACAAACCCTGATTGACATTCAACTGGATAAGCAGAAGCGTAAGGATACAATACATCACAATGAGCAAGTAAGAAAAAAATGTGAGGTTCTTAAACATTTGATTGATTCTGTTGTTTACCTTGGCAAGCAAGAACTGGCATTCAGAGGGCACGATGAAGGCACCAATTCCTCAAACAGAGGTAATTATGTGGAATCAACTGCTCTGATACTTTCTATGACAGCATGTTAAGCAATCGCTTATCAATAGCCACAGTATTCTCAGGTACCTCTAACAAGATTCAGAACGAATAAAACCAGAAGTACAGGAAGCCAAGTACGAAGCTGTAATAGCAGATTAAACCGTATGGGCGGGGTTGCCTCTGGGGCCGTGGAGAGTCACTAAGCGGGACATGACTATGACCTAAAGGGGCAGTTCTGTAAATAAAAAAAGCTAAATACATAAATGTTAACAAACACATTCTTAAAAGTAGGAGTTTAAGCGCAGCTCTGCAACATACAATGCCAAATCAAACGCGTCAATGGGCATGGGCTTGCATGTTAAAAGCAATGCACACCGGACTCAAGCAAAAGTAATTAAAACTATTGATTTAAATTGAGTAATGCCCCACGCAAGCGAAGCAAGCGGCATGAATGAAGTGAGCAAATATAGAAATACATTTGGTTTCTAACAAATAAATCAGTGAATTTAAATATTTTGTTTACACTTGGCAAGTCAACATTTAGCTAACATTTCTAACAAATAAATAAGTGAAAAAACTTGGCAATTATATATATATATATATATATATATATATATATATATATATATATATATAGAGAGAGATATAGATATAGATATAGATAGATATAGATAGATATAGATATAGATAGATAGATAGATAGATAGATAGATAGATAGATGCTGCACAAAAAATGCTGCACATTTGACAAAAAAAATGGTAGCTATGTCTGGGTTATACATTCTTGAGTGTTAGGTTGATCAGTTACTGTATTTTGGATTGTTATTGTTTCATTAATCTAAATGTATAATAATATTTATTACATGTCCAGTTTGCACACATTTCCAGGAAAAGACACAAAGTGAAACTGGCAGAAACTTATCTGCACAATTCAAAATGATTCGGCTTAATTTCCAAATTATCACACTATAGCGTTTATTTGCTGCGTTTTTTACGCCCAACGTTTCTTTGCTATTTTTCAGACTTGCGTGTCAAATATCACAGGTAAGATGTGGGGAACGTCTGCAGCACAAGAAATGTCTCACTAAAAAATACAAACAGAAAATATAAGGACATTGGAAAGTAAGCACTATTGGAAAGTTCAAATAAACATCTGTTTTGACTACAGGTTTTCGTTAAATGTCCGGGTGTAACATCTAGAAAGTGCATGATACCACGGCCCATTATTAAATATAGACAGAACTACAAAACAAAATTACGTATCTAATTATGTCCAGTAGCATACGTAGGTAAGTGGTATTGTATTTACAGCAAATTAAACTGTCTAAAACGGTTTTATGTCAATCATATATATTAGTATGTATTTTTTCCCCAATAATGTAAAACACTATCTGTGCTGTCTGATGTTACATCTGCCATTTACCTTGACAGTACCATCTACCTGCATTTACTGTATTGTTTACTAAAAAACAAAAAAACAAAAAGACCTGCAGGATGCATTGAAATGATTGTGTTTGGTAGTCCTGTCTGTACTTCTAATTTTGTTTAAACAATGTTGTTGTTGCCAATAACATTGTTGATATTATTTTCTACCAATAACACAATTTGAGATTATATAAGTATAATGTAGCAGCGGGGCCTATGTTGTGTGAATGAGTTTGAGCCTGTTCAATCAGCCCATCAGTCAGCCTTCATATCTCACAGCGCTAGGCTGTCTGTCTGCTCTCTGGTTTCTAAGAAATTAATTGTTACACCAATACACACACTCCTTCAGAGCATCCTGGTGCTGCCTGCTAAAAAACAAAAAATAAAATAATAAATCTATGCGACGTGTTCATACCGGTGAACAAAAATATTAGGCGTATTGTGTACTCCACCCCCGGATGAGGCTGGGAGTGAGGTGGTGGTGGTGGGGGAGGAGGTGATAATTTGAAAGCACAGCAAGACTGAGTTTGCAAAATAAGTTTATATACTTATAGGTTAATGGAAACTTGCTGGTAATAGGTATGTAGATTAACCAATGAATGAACTAGGCACTACAGGAGGCTGTGTGGTCCAGTGGTTAAAGAAACGTCCTTGTAACCAGGAGGTCCCCGGTTCAAATCCCACCTCAGCCACTGACTCATTGTGTGACCCTGAGCAAGTCACTTAACCTCCTTGTGCTCCGTCTTTCAGGTGAGACGTAGTTGTAAGTGACTCTGCAGCTGATGCATAGTTCACACACCCTAGTCTCTGTAAGTTGCCTTGGATAAAGGCGTCTGCTAAATAAACAAATAATAATAATAATAATAGATTTCCTGCCTGAAAACCTCGCAAGCTTTATATTCTTTACAAAAAAAAAATACCATAAAAAATGTTTGCTGTAATGTGTGCCTCTTTTATATAATAAAATGTGAGACTTCTGAAGTGGTGGTAGTCCAAGTACTTGCAGACGCATGTGCATTTGTCTAACAGAGCAGGGAAGGGGGGAGGTTGTGTCCCTATAGCAGAGACAATTGTGCTAATGACAATTTGGAGCATAGCGTTGAGAATCTTTTGTTGTTTTGTTGTTCTTCATCTCACAGATCCTCATCTCATCACCAAATTTAAATGGATTAACGGAGAGTGGTCTTAGTGGGATCTAAAGACTCTTAATGAAGATTCTTATATCACGATGGTCACAGGAACAGGTTTTTCTATATATTGTCTTTGTTTTAATTACATGTAATATTGGGTCTCATTCACAAAATTTTGACACTTACTTAAGGTATGCTTTTTATGAATAAAATAAAGTTTGATAATCACTAAACTATTCTAGAATGTTGCTAAAAACTAGTTGAACAACAAACTAGTTTATGGCTAAAAACTGAATAACTCCTCTAATGTAGTGCATTTCAGCTTTTTTATATACTCACTTATGCATTTATGTAATCTGTTGCAGTGTAATTATTTGCATCCTCAAGGCAGCAAACAATAGCAATACCAAAACACAAACATGTAAGACTTTTTTAAACAAAATATGCAATACCTAAAAGCATCTGAACTTATAAAACCTGTTTGTTTTTTTTTTCAGGGGTAGGAGACACACCTTTTAGAGAAAAGGTTTCATCCTGTATTAATAAAATGGTGTTTTACAACTTTAGAGACAAACACTTTATGATCTACATTTAGCATTCCAGAAAGGATCATTAGAATCTGACGGTTAGGAGGGTAAGGAGCAGGGAAGTTTCACACACTTTTGAAAACAATTATGAACCACTTAACCTGCCTGATACTATTAACTAATTGTAACTGCAGCCCTCTTTGAACAAGGGATCAATAGGGATGTAAAACAAATAAATACATTTAATTAAATTGAATTCACTGCATTCTGGTGACCGTGGCTGCCAGGGCCTTCTAATGAGAGGACAGCAAACCAGGGGTGTGAAAATATGGCTCTTTGTTTTAGATGCTTCTGAAGGATCCAATTTCAGTTTAGGTCAAGGCCATAAGAGACCCTAAGGAAAATAAGGAGTTGTTAGGCTGTAGCTGTCATTGTAGTGGATGAAAAGCTCAGGAGATACCTTAAACAAAGCAAGCCTCATGATATTTTAACATTTCATTTGTAGTGCCTGATTACAGTACAATATACTTTTTTTAACTTACTTGAGTAAAACTAAAGAACCCTTTTGAACATTTCCACAAGTATTATTTTCATCAGTGTCTGAACATTAGGGTTAAATAACTTTGTGGTTCTGAAATGTTTCAAGAATATTTTTGAAACCGTAAAGAACCATACGGCACCTTTAAATGAAGTAGACACAACACATGTCATCTCAATGTAAGCTTATCCACAATGCCCCACCAATGTGCCTCACCCCTGCACTGGAGGGATAACCTCTCCTGAATGCCTTCATATCCTATTGTCAACCCAATTAGCCACTCAGTGCTTTATAAAAAGAAAAGGAAAAAGGGGTCATTCCCCCATGAAAAAGTACTATGGTATTCTATAGAATTGCTAAAAATTCAATAGAACCCATGTGGTTTTCTAATTAGGGGGACTAGTATTTTGGGCAGTTCTGTAGTATGATATACTGTAGTAGTTTTGCTTTGAAGATTTCTATGCTTTTCTGAATCTGGTTTGTCCTGTTATATTAAAACGCTAATGAGTTTGCTGTATAGTAGTCAGTCAATGTATTCTTGTTTTAAAAGTTCTTTACAGAATAAATTGGCAATAAAATATAGCCAATTGATTTAGATTGCTTTACCAACAGAGTACACTTACTACTTACCATTTAAAATAAAAAGTGTTACAAAAGATGTGGGTGATAGTGCCATTATTTTTGTGTTGCTATAGCTATGACATACAATTTGCACATGTTTCTTAATAGCGGTTGATGAAAAACTGTCTTTAAGAAGAATAGAGGCAAAATATTGTTGATAAAATAAAATAAAAAATACACTGAAAATGGTTTCCCTAAATAGCTCATACAGTTTGGTACATAAAACTGCATTGTATGGCATTTGATTCCAATCATAAATAACTCAACAGTCAATGCACATTTCTGACTGTTTGAAAACACTTTATAGCACATCAGACTCAGGAAATAGGGCATGTATTGTGCAGCCCCGTGCTAATTGTCTAATTCATAAGTTTTAAAATTACCTGAAGCGGTTTATATTTGGCTGCATATGGCAAGCCTCCCCCACCTGAATTATCTTACTGTCAGGTGAGGTGAGGTGAGTAGGGGGGTCAGCAAAGTGTTTGTTTCAGTTCATTTTAAATAGGTCTGTTCCTGTGATGAAAGATGGAGCTGGGACAATTGTTTACAGTGCAGAAGGTATTGTGAGAAGCCAATTATCATATAAGTGGTTCTCACGGCTTGTGCTGGCACTGTATGCCAGGCCGCACATTCACTTCTTTCACTGAGCCCTACCCGGTTTACTCCATGCTCTCAAGTGATGGCTTTGTCAATTGTTCCTACTCAGTTGATATTATGACAGTTGATAGCCACTTGATGCCAATTCATCTTGCCTGCTGGAAAGGCTCCAGAAAACATAAAACTCTGCAGCTCCCCACTGGGAGTGAGTATATATATAATTTTATTTCTTAATTACCTTGATACCATCTTTGATTTAAATGCTTATTCTAGCTTATCGACCTCAAAACATTTCAATTTAACAAACAGGTCACAGCTGGACTGCACTATCCATATCAGCTGCTCTGCTGTTTTTGTAGTGTGCTGCACAGTAGTAGGAGGCAAGGGAAACGCTATTCTTCATTTTAAAGTAAACTAATGTAGAAAAACAAAGCGCAACAGGTGGACAAATAATGGGAACTGTGATGTTTTTAGATACAATAAACAGAAGATGTGCAGTTGGTGAAATGCATCATTTGGTCTACAGTACAAACACAGTGTATGATGCAGTATTGCCTTTGTAGAATCTTCATCTGCATTTACCAGTGGAATTTAAAAGCTAGCACTATGGTTGAATATTTACAACTAAGTCTTTCCATAGTTCTGGTAAATAAACATGGGGATGGGGGTCAACAAAACCAATGAAAACATTAAAACATAAGTTTTGTCAAAACATTTGTCTACATAGTTTTTCCTCCGCAAAAGATTCAGTATGTTGTGATAATACATTCTTTCACCTATCTCAATGCATTATGTGTGTAGTCTTTGTGAGTTCCTTGACTTTTTGGTATGAAAATAGATTATTTTCCAAGAAACATGCACTTCGCAAAATAACTTTATAATATTTTAGCTTTTCTTTTCTATTGCAGCATACACAAATTACAATCACTGGGTTGAAAGTTTTCATAACTTTGTTTAAGAAATGCAATGTTTAGGTTAGATTAAGGCCATAGGAAGATATACAGTAAGTGTACTGCAATTTAAGTAAACTTATACCTTGGCTCAGGGATTACTACAATCATGTCATTTATGGAACCAAATGAGTCCAAAATACAGTTGTGTTTGGCTAACCCCAATGTGAGGATGTGGTTGCCAGCCTCTGAAACCACATGTTCAAATATCAAGCAGACGCCACAATAGCTACAGTATGACCTGTGCTTAAAAAGTGAGCTCTGCCTTCATTTTTGTACACCTCATTTTTGTTTTTCTCATAGAGACATAATAAACAAAATCTAAGCGCTTGTCAGGTAAACTGTAATCAAATCTGTTCTCACATATTTCCTCAACAAACATGACATCAATCAAATCATGTTTTCCCTAAAAATAAAACACAAACTTGAAAACGAAAACTAGTAAAATGGTTTATTTTGGCTTGAATAGCATTTTCACAGCTATAAAAATGTATATGTTTTTTCCTCAAACAGAGCAACACCAAAATCAGTCCAGAATCCTGATTTCCAGGCTAGTATTAAATGCTTCACTCACCACAGACTCCATTGCTATTACCCTGCTGTATATGGGATGAAAAGTCATTAAGATGATCTTTCTTAACCCTTTTTTTATAGTGTTTTTAATGTGCAAGTGAGGGGGTTTACAATCATCAGCATTGTTGTGCTACATAAATCTCAACAGGCTGATTTTCAGAACCTTTTGCTCCCAACACACCACTTTTTTCTGAAAGGAAATTTATCACAAAACTGAACTCACCTCTTATGTAAAGCTGTTTTTTGGTAAATTGGTAAGTGTTGGTAAATTGGTAATTGTTGGTAATTGTTTTCACAGAATACAGACCCTCTTTAGTGAGAGTGAAGGAAGGCTTAAAGAATGCCAAATCATTTTTTTGTTTGTTACTCTGAACAACAAATGAATCTGTCCATGGGGTGTCCATTTTTCCTGTCAGATAAAATGGAGCTAATATGACATGTTCATTAAAGCTTTTACTGCTGCAGTCTGAACAGCTATTAAATCATTTCAGCCAAACTTTGTGTAAACTTTTCTCTCTTGGTGCCTTGAAAATACCATCTGTTGTAAAACTGGTGCCCAGTCCATCTGTGGAACCCATCCACCTGAGACCACTTCCAAAAAAGTGTCCGAAAAATAAACAGTAGTAACATATGGCCCAAACCTGACCAATTCCCATAGTCTTCTTGTGGACAGATTGCTCAGCATCATGCCAGGCAATGTACTGCATAGTGAATACTACAAAAATGAGGTGTGTGAAGCTTGACAGATCTTCATTCCTTCTCAGGATTGTTGTTTTGTAATCTGGGAGGAATGTTCTGGGCTTGAGATAACCATATGATGAACTTAGGTGTCGTCTCTCTCGGTAATGACCGGCACTATATTCACAGCCTGGTTCCAATGTTTTGTTCTCAACCCTTTGCTTCAACGGCATAGTTGGGGAGGAATTAATTTTGTTGCGGACAATCCAATGGATTTTCTGAAAGACTGCTTACTTGGCTGGAAACATGGCGACAGACGGTGTGGCAGCCGATCGAAGGGGAAGCACTTCATGTTGATGGGGCTTAGGGGGCTGTCAACATAGACCAACTTTGGAAGCTATTTGAAGGTCTCTGGAAAACACCATGGCCGGGTCTCGGCAGCAGCCCCTCATTCCCATTCATGACCCTTTTTCTTCCATTGTCTCCATAATGCTATAGACCTGTTCACAAGCCCCCTCGTGTCAATAAAACCCTAATCAAAACTAATCATTCTATGGTGAATTTGACACGAAGAAAAGGTGCCCAGAAAATAGTTATGGTCCTGGAAAGTTATTATGCATTGTAACCATCTGTGCACCAGAATTGCAATGAATAGGATAATTGAGTCCTAAATAACTCTTTTCTTTCCTTCTGCGGCACAAATAATGGAGCTCATCCTGATTTGTATTCTTTACAGCAGCCTCGCCCTATCATTTCACACCACATCTGCCTGTTCCATTGATCAATATTGAGCTACCAATCACTTACCACACTTAATTAAGCCTGTATAATTCTTTTCATATAAGCAGAGAAATTTGTCTAAGACTTGGATGAAAGGGGCTTGCAAATTAGACTTTAGTGACTCTGTTATTGGGGGTAAGCAATTGAGATTGATGGCCATCTCATACTGTTGAGGTTCCTTTTAAACGGAATACCTTTTGAAAGGATTGGTCGGATCAGCAGCTGTGCATAAGCAGGAGAAGGTCTGTTTTCAGGCAGGCGTGCTCCTTGCAGCCTATGTGGCCCTTTGTCCCCCTAATCTGGCTTTTCAGAAAGTGTTACAATTAATGTGTTGTGATTTCTATGGGGCTCAGGCACAAGCATCGTTAAAGACCCTTTAAGACACTTGAGAATAGACTAAATGCCAATAGTTCTATTGTCCCCATTTAAAGTTGCTTTAGTACACCTTCGACAAGCCCTGATACCAGGTTCAAAGGGGTTTAAAAACCCAAAGCAAAATTGTAAATTCATGTCCTTCGCCTTTTGAGTAGTTGCCAAACTTTATTTGTACTTATTTCAAATTGTTTACATTATTTTGTGTAACTAGGACGCATCAAATAGGATATAATGTTTAATATTGTGTCTAATGTCTGCTTATGTTCGTGTTAAGAATTTCACTGATAAAGTTCTGACTTTTTTTATTATTGTTTTGAAGGGTTGAAAGCTTATGGAAGAAATGTGTGCCATTTTAGTATGATACATATGCATCTTATATAATATTCAAATACTTTGGTAACACACAAACAAAATCTTCAAATTCCCATGCTGGCCAATGGAAAATCTATGTATATTCTATATACAGTGCTACCCCGTTATAATGAGATCTGTTATAGTGCGGAATCGGTTATAACACGGTATTTGACTCGCAAACGTTGGGTGAACGTTCCAAATACTTTAAGTGATACTGGTGAGGTTATCGTATCCTGGTGAATTATGCTAGGATAAATTGTAATAGAAACTAAAAAAAAGAAAAGAGAGCTACAATACTGTGATTTTGTTTTATTGTTTGTTTTACATTAACGTGTTTAAACGCATTTAAGTTGAAATTGGGACATAGCTCCCATGCTTGCACTGTAATGTTACAAAACAAGTATGAAACAATACAAGTGTGTATAAACGTTTATTACAATTTATTAACATTTATTATAAAAAATATACAATTGAAATGAGTGGTGTAAACTTTAAACTGGTGGAACAGCAGTTTCTATTACACTGTATATATAGTAACGACCCGTGTGTGTGTTTGTTAGCAGGGAAGCGGTAAGCTTACCTCAGCCAGGGACAGGAAAGCATAGAGGGGATGCCCACATCACCGCGGGCAGAGCCAAGTGAGACAACAAGCTGCTGTGTGAATGCAAATCTGTTTGTTGTTTTTGGTGGGGCCCAGGGAATAATCGTCCCAATAAACCGTGGATTCAGGTACCTCCCAATTGTGTGCGTCTCCTTCCTTCATATTCCACCGTATGCTACAATATTAATTTGGCTTGGGGGCATTGTAAATTATTTCAGGAACAAAATTGCAAATATCCGTTAAAAGGCGAAACACAAAACGCGGTCTCCCAATTATGGACCCCGACAACCACATTATAACGGGGTAGCACTGTAATTCCTTAGGTTTACTGGTATGTTTACATAGAAGATGCAATGAAGTTTAATAGCGTAGCATGGAAATAATTTAATGTCATGTTGAGTGGTATTTTAAACTGTTACCTCTGTACTTTTCTAATGGTCAGACCATCTTTAACTTTCTGTTTTTGTGGAGCCGAAGAGCTAACTGTTTCTACGTGTATTTTAAAATATTCAGTGAGCAGGCTGGAGGTCAGTCATACATCAATTGAGCCTCATTTGTTTAGGTGAATACTGACAAATTGCGGTATTTTAACAACAAATCTGTAGCACTGCACCTCATTTGCATGGCCTACCCACCATCATTGAGGTAAACATAATGCCCCCTTTCACAACCACAGAAAGCCCTGACAGTGATGGATACCAAATAGGATTTCTAAGCTTTAGTTTGTACATACTTCAGTCAAATCCCTCTGCTTTTTCCTCTTCAGCTGCGGCCTGACAAGATCACATCTGTTGACATCGTATGTTTCAAAACTTTCGGACTGCCAAGTTCCCGCTATTATTAATACAGAACAGAACATGTAAAAGGTTGTACAGTATTAGTTTGTAATGTTATCCAATCCTAACAACATGATTTTGGATGTTAGAATAATCTGCCTGTTAAAAATCAGGTTGTAAACATACATTTGAAACAAACTGCAATTGCTTTTTGATGCCCTTTAAATAATAATTATCCTGAACCTTATAAAGCAGCTTTAGATTTTTCCACTTTACATTACGAAAGGAAACATGAAGAAATTGCAGAGCCTTACAACACTTTAATTTAATAAAAGAAACATAGCCAGAATGGAGCCGACTTGACTTGAGGAAAGTCTGATTTTCCATATTATAAAAAAATAAACATGAGCATAATACCCCTGAAATGATATAATTAACCCGAAAATAGATTTTGGCCATACGTAAAATATCTGCTGTTAAAGTGCAGTTTACAAAGTACTAAACCTGCAGTTGCAGTTCCAGTAAACAGCAATCTTATCACACTCTTCCGTCTTTGGTGCAGTTTTAAAGTAGTTAGTGTTCTCCTGCAGCATAGAAATACAATACAGGTAAAACAACCCAATGTCCAAACGTCCTCACAAGGCATTTCCTTGAAGGATATTGGTGCTTATTAGTTTTTGCATGGTGGTCAAACTAATGTCTAATGCTATTCTGTATAAGTTGTATTAGAACTAGCTGATCGACTAAGCAAAACACCTTGGTAGTTTCATGAGAGCATGTAAGGTTGCAGCAGAGTTAGCATCTTGACTGGAGGGACGATGAGGTATGTTACACTAAGCACAGATGTCCAGAGTCTTTTCAGCTCCTAGTCACTTAATCCCCACCTCTCTCTTTGCAGAACACAGAGCAGAGAACCTTCTTGACAGTTTTTGTGCAAAGATTCAGGGCCCTAAAGTTATCGCTGCTTGGCTATTGTCGGTGAACAGAATGGCAGTTTGGAAATAACGGCATCAGTAATATATTCATGAGCCACTGGACTAATCATTCTAATTTATTTTGCGTAAGAGAGAGGGTCTCAGCCATTAAAACCTTTAAATAATAACCTATTAACCTCTCCCCAAAATGAGTCTCACACCAAAGGTTATTTTTAAACCTCAGGGTCTTATTTTTGTCCACTGGACTTTAAACAATATTTTGATCAAAGAAGCTGTCACTTTTCCTGTGGCTGATCCTTGGTGGTCCAGCGCTGACAACAGTAATTGGTTTGGGAACAGAAGTTGCAGTTTTTAGAGGCAAGTTCAATGCAGGCTTGCAAGGTCACCTGCAGCTCCTAATGCACATTTTTTAAGATATAATGTATCCACGGAAGGCTTTGTAGCCATCTCACTATTAGACCTTTTATGTTAAATGTTTTCAGGTGGATATTTTGAAGCAAGTCAACTTTTTGAGAGAAATTATAACGGTACAATAAACTTAATAGATCCGAGTAGTTGTTTCTTGCTAGTTTTATAATGTTACCATAATTTTCATCTTCTCTACTTTTACCCTTGTTTAAACATACTTGTATTTACTGTACACGGTTTTGTTATTTATGATAAATTGTGTTATGAATTAAATATTCCAAATTAATAATGGCCTGAGATTACAAAATTGTAAACTTGGTTGCTTTTCTGGAAGGAGAATCTGCCCCCAACCAACACGTCATCAGCAAGCGCATAAAGGCTCCGTGTGTTATTCACCCATGTCGCTTCTTTTGTTTCGGCCTCTCAGTTACACGCGGAGAGGCTGAAATGGGAGTCAACTGTCTTAGAGCCTGGAGGAAGGGCTACCCTCAGCCATGGATTCTCTGAGGTTTTCCCCTACATCGAAAAATAAAAATATGTGAGTAGGAGGTTTTTCCTTACCTGAGTGCTGAGCGGTTCATATTTAGTTCTGTAGGGTGTGTGGTCAGGCTGGAGAGGCTGGGCTGTTTCCCCCCGTGCAGTCATGCTCTGGGGGACGGGCCGTGTCTCAGCTGCACATTAATTTTTCCATATTTCTGGGGGTAGGTGGCAGTGCGCCACTGTGGGTTGCATTAATCATTTATTATTATTTTTCCATTCATGGTTTGGCAGCCTCGTCTTTTGGGGGGAGGTGGCCCGTAGCCACTTTCTATCTACGTCACAGGGATGCATGATATCGTTCATGTCTTTCCTAGCCGGCCTCGCGCAGGTAGCTGTCCAGCATCCACGGACGATGCCTCCGGCCAAATTTATCATTCACTCGGGCCCTGAGCGCCAATCACATTAAATCATTGTCAGTTGCAAATCAATAAATCATCACATTGTGGATTTTCCGTGCTGAATAATGCTTTTTTTTTTTATTAGACCACATTTATAGGGATGATTCATGAGTGTTAAGGGTGTAAATACTCATCAAAGCTAGACAGATGGGTTCACACTTTCCTGAAGAAATGTGGCCCCCTCTGCATGTATACAAGCAAGACATTGCCTGCATCAAGTGTTTACAAATTATATATATATATATATATATATATATATATATATATATATATATATATATATGTCTGTACTATTCCTGTTTCTTTGTACTCAGTTTATTTTGCTTGTATGTATGCAGATGTGCATGAAGTCGAGCCCTGAACCCCGCAACTTACTGTGTTAAGTATCCCGTTTAGCACACCCTTGTGAGGGTGTGCCAAGTGGCTGATGTTAAACAGGGAAGATGCACAAACCAAAAGCTAAGTTGAAAGAAACAAATACTTTATTTGTGAACAAAAGAAAACTTGTTCTTGCAACAAATAACTATTTACACTGATCCTGAATTAAAACCTCCAGCCCCTACCTAGAGCTACACATATTTACCTCAGGTAGGTCCCTCCTCCAGCAAAACCATTACTGGGCAAATACCAACAATAATTAAATACAAAAATCCAGGTCCAGATTATTATTATTATTATTATTATTATTATTATTATTATTATTATTATTATTATTATTATTATTATTATTATTATTAATGCATAATAATGCTTCACTCCACACTCAGTTTAATGTAGGGCTCTCCAATCCTGGTCCTGGAGGGCCGATGTCCCTCCTGGTTTTTGTTCCAACTAAAGTACCTAAATGAATTAATTGGACCAATTAAGCTTCAAATAAGCACCCTGGTTTAATGTATACTCAATCTTACACTTACTACCAGTATTAAAATAAGGTTAGGGAAGATTAAACGTCCCCACTATGGAGAAGGTGAGTGCGCCCACCCCCCACCCCCCACAGAGAACCACGTATATCAAACACGAGCCTCACGCACATGCTCCCCCACACAGACAGGCCTGCCACAGAGAACAAGCAGATGTGCATTACCCGCGCACCATGTCTATAAATCATTTTTAACAATCTTACTATTCACAACCCATTTATGTATACGCATTTTCATTAGCAACGAATAAGTAAAAGAAACAAGTTCACCCAGTGGACTTTTTCGACCTGAAAAAAGAAACAGGGGTCACAAATGGAGATTAGATAAAGGGGCATTCAGAACAGAAAATAGGAGGCACTTTTTTACACAGAGAATTGTGAGGGTCTGGAAGGTCTCTCCCAGGCAGAAATTTCAAGGCAGACAGGGGTTTCCAGATGTGCTGTCCAAGCTCTTTTGAAGAAGCACAAAGAAACGGGCAACGTTGAGGACCGTAGACGCAGTGGTCGGCCAAGGAAACTTACTGCAGCAGACGAAAGACACATCATGCTTACTTCCCTTCGCAATCGGAAGATGTCCAGCAGTGCCATCACCTCAGAATTGGCAGAAAACAGTGGGACCCTGGTACACCCATCTACTGTCCGGAGAAGTCTGGTCAGAAGTGGCCTTCATGGAAGACTTGCGGCAAAAAAGCCATACCTCCGACGTGGAAACAAGGCCAAGCTGACTCAACTATGCACGAAAACACAGGAACTGGGGTGCAGAAAAATGGCAGCAGGTGCTCTGGACTGATGAGTCAAAATTTGAAATATTTGGCTGTAGCAGAAGGCAGTTTGTTCGCCAAGGGCTGGAGAGCGTGCACGAATGAGTGTCTGCAGGCAACAGTGAAGCATGGTGGAGGTTCCTTGCAAGTTTGGGGCTGCATTTCTGCAAATGGAGTTGGTGATTTGGTCAGAATTAATGGTCTCCTCAATGCTGAGAAGTACAGGCAGATACTTATCCATCATGCAATACCATCAGGGAGGCATCTGATTGGCCCCAAATTTATTCTGCAGCATGACAACGACCCCAAACATACAGTGAAAGTCATTAAGAACTATCTTCAGCGTAAAGAAGGACAAGGAGTCCTGGAAGTGATGGTATGGCCCCACAGAGCCCTGATCTCAACATCATCGAGTCTGTCTGGGATTACATGAAGAGAGAGAAGCAACTGAGGCTGCCTAAATCCACAGAAGAACTGTGGTTAGTTCTCCAAGATGTTTGGGCCAACCTACCTGCCGAGTTCCTTCAAAAACTGTGTGCAAGTGTACCTAGAAGAATTGATGCTGTTTTGAAGGCAAAGGGTGGTCACACCAAATATTGATTTGATGTAGATTTTTCTTCTGTTCACTCACTTTGCATTTTGTTAATTGATAAATATAAACTATTAACATGTCTATTTTTGAAAGCATTCTTACTTTACAGCATTTTTTCACACCTGCCTAAAACTTTTGAACAGTACTGTATTAAGCAATTAAGTGTACCGTAGGCGGCAATTGGCTTGGCAGTGTGATTGGATGACATCAGCCGACCTTCAGTTCTCTTGATCTGTTGAGGTGAGTTCCTGCGGTGAGAAAAATTGGGGGTAAAATGATTGTGCACTGTTTTTTTTAGGGTACTCCACTGAAGGCACAAATATAACAAATATAAATATGGTATAAAAACAGGATTTTTAAATTTTTGTATTTAAAAAACGAATATGGTGAGTGTTAGTCATGCATAGATTCGTTAAATTGATTCAATACTATATTATGGCCTATTCTAAACACATTTGTGTAAGTTGCTGCTTTACAAACCCATGCTGAAAATACAGATGTTACTTGTAAAATGTTCTAAACTCAGGAATTACATTGCAGCTTTGAACTGTGTATTTTGACATTGGTAGGTAGAACTAGTAGTTAAATATATATATATAGAAAACAATAGCAGATTTTTGACAGCTGTACAATAAAACTTAATTACTGGTGACTCACTTGTAATATAATTCTGCTCTCCCTGGGTCTTGAAATCTGAAGAAATTCCTTCATCCAGTAGAAAATATTTCAGCTTTCAGCCTTCCAGCTACGCTTTTGAAGGCACAACACTGCAAAAACATAGCATAGTTATGGTCATAAAACCAAGTTTTTCTTAGTTTTAATGCTGAACACTTCCTAATAGCAGCTTTACTAGTGCCAATGTGTTACCAAAGACTTACACTTAGGACTGGTTGTGCAATTTTAAAGCTGCCTTTCTGCAGCTTTCAATGAAAACAATGTAAATTATATATCAGATCAGTTTTCTTTTCCCAGTGTGTGTTGCTTCTGTCATGAAGTCTACTGACACCCAGTGGTGGCTTGGTAGAAGCCTTTGAATGCATATACAGGCATCAGTTGCTTGGCCACCACATACTCCTGCTGTGGAGAAATCAGTCAAAGAAGAGCAATACAACTTTTCTGGCTGTTTCACCAGATGGTGGTGGTCATATTGAAGGAGGAATAACCAAGACATGTCTTAGTCCCTGTTCATCTTTTTGTTTGTCACATTTTATACAATGAACAGGCTGGTAACACTGTAACACTGAAGCCCATTTTCTGGTGCCTGGATTGGCACTGTATATTTTTCATTTTTATTACACAAGAGTAGTTGTTATTTATCTCATTCTAATATTGGACTCTGCTTTTGACAAGATTAAATTAGGTATTAGTGGTGGGAACCAATCAAGACGTAGCTTTGATGTAATATATGAGCCTTCAGGCCTCCCTGGTGCATCAGCGCACACAACAGAGGCGATGCTGGCTCCAGTGTGGCCTCCCTAGAGCCTCAGTATGGCAACCATCTGGAATGGGCTGGGTGGGGCACTTCACAGGGGTCATCAGGTGGGCACCTCCCATCTTAGGTGTTTCTTCGAATAGCCCACAACACCTCAGTAAGGCTCGACAGTGATGTTGGCTTCCCAGCAATCTCTGGTGGGAAAATAAGGAGCTGGTCAACACACTTCATATACACACACACACACACACACACACACACATATATATATATATATATATATATATATATATATATATATATATATATATATATATATATATATATATATATATAACCCAGCATGGTATTCAGATTTTTCACATTATCAGATCACATTCATCCAACATTTGCCCACCGAAATGCAAACATGACGAACATTGTTCTACAAACAACAGTGTAAATAGCCTCGTGTCAGCACCCAGCAGAAGTGGAAATAAATGTTTAACTTTGGTAACTAACTGCCCTAAACAGTTTAATATTACTTCCTTTTCATTCAGTGGCTATTGAATCATATTGTTATATGTATTTCAATTTCTGTATGCATAGTGTGTGATACATAGAGAGAGAGAGAGAGAGAGAGAGAGAGAGAGAGAGAGAGAGAGAGAGATCAGAAAGTCTGTTTTTTGGAACTATGTAGTAAACAGATTACTATTTAGTAGTAATATCGAAGCATAAGGAATTAGTGTTAGTTTTAGAGTTAAAAGGTCACAATATTAAATGATTTTTCCTAGAATCAAGACAGCAAGACGCACGGCCAAACATGCAATCCCAAATCCTCAAAGGAAGTTAGAGATAGCTATATTTTATATGGGAGCAACATAACTCAGAATATATATGTATAATCCTTTAAAATAATTTTCCTTTGTCTTATCAAGTTGCTTCAGGGTTGACTCACCATCTTAGACAAATGCCTTTAGTAAGTTTGCAGGTATAACTATATTTTGAATGGTCTATTTTGTTTCGCTGTTTGGTTTAGTTTTTGTGTGCGTGAGTCTGGTCCCAACAAGCATTTGTTTTTCTGGTTTATTAATACTTTGTATTGTATGAAAAGGAATTTTGTGACAAGACATCAGAGTGATGCCCTGAAATGAGTACAGGTTTTGGTATGTTTTATTAAAGAATAAAAAATACTGCAATAATAACACGGTTGAAATCTGTTTTAGCATCTGTATTATTCTCTTGAACCTTTTAAACACCTTGTTAAGATCAATAGGTATGCAATTGATAAGGTAGATCAGGATATTAATTTCAACAGTGGACAGTAAGTTAATGTAAATTAATATCAGAATCAAAGCAACAAATAAAATATCAAAGGTGTCTCCCTAACAGCCATCCAAGTGAAAACCTAAACCAAAACATAATGCTTCAAAGCAGCAGTGTCATTCATCAGGGAAAAAAACAAAACCCTTTATGCAGCACAAAGGCATATTCAACAATATAACACATTTTATTACTTTGGCAATGTGCTTTGTTCCTAATGAAAAGAGATGTTTTGGGGTAAAGATTAATGAAGAAAACCCATGGAGTATCAAAAGGTAGTCTTTCCAGGGACATCACAATAGTAATTACATCTTTGACCCTATTGTACACTAAACGTCAGTCTGAGCTGTGGCCCACAAACAGAACTCATTTGTTTATTGCAAAACAGTCAACATTTACAAAACAGGTTATTCAAGCTGTAGCAGGTGAATCTACAAAAAAACACTTTAGTGGGTCTTGAGTCATAAAATTACCATTGAATGCAGGCAGAAAGGTGGGGAATAGGCTTTTGTGTACCTTTCAGGTTGTAACTTTCAAACCAATTGTTTGACAAACAGGCACACAAGACAAGGTGTTTCTGCTTCACAGTTTCTGTGCCAAATTGTCAGGCATATCACCCACCTGTGGCTGAGGTAACTGTAAGGAGTTGAAGGGTGGAGGGAGGGGGGTTGGTAATTAGGTTAGGTTACCATAGTACTGCAACTAGAATAACTGAAATATTATAATCCTCCTCCAGCATCATAAAGGATCTTGTGGATAAACTAATTAACTAGGTATAAAGCTACTAGGGGCATGTAGATAATAATACACAGTGCTTCAAAAATAGTGTAGAGAGTAGTGTACACAGAAAATGCTCACCATCCTTATTATGTCTGGCTATAGTGTACTTTATAATGTTTTGTAAACATTCATTTATTTAATATTCCAGAGAGAGAGAATGCTATTTCATTAGGTTTTCTGGAAAAAAAAAAAACTGGACTCAAGCCACCCTAGAGGTACATCAGTCGTCAAAAGTACAAAAGGCTAGAATCCCCTTCAGAGCACTGGCTTTGATATTCCTTCAGGATAGTGTTCAGCTTTCCCATTCCAGCAGTGCTGACCTTTGATGACCTCTATTGTGGAACGATGTCCCTGGAGATACCCTGAGCTGCAAATCTTCCAGGACTTGGCGGCACACATTGGGTGTGTGGACAGGTGTATTGTTCTGGTGGGGGATCCCAACAGGACGCACCCTCTGCTTATCTGGATATGTGTTTTTTAGCTTGAGCATGGCAGACTCCCCATATGATTGGGACAACATTTCTTGGGCCCTCTGGTGCTTTTTTTCTGAGATGCACACATAACTTCAGCCGTGTATTGGTGCTTTAGGTTTCCTTCCATCTGCTTTACTACTAAAGTATATTGCAGTGTAAAGACTACAGACATACTAGCTTAACAGATCTAGTGGGGAAAACTCTCGGATGACAATTTGGAGTATCAAATAAGGAAACAAAAATCATACCTTCTATCCTGAGGTACACTGTGTAGATCAATGACATGGTGCTGTATAAAGATCTACAACCTAGTGATAGGCCTACAGCACAATATAGATGATAATGATGAATTGTGACTGTCATGCACATGTTTAAAATGCACCTAGACATCACATTCTAAAATGGAATAAAATACACAGATACTTAGTTACAAATATTTTTGTTTTTACTTTAATGTAAGTGGAGGAAATGCAATCGTCCTAGTTTATATTGGAGTTATTAGATGAACACACAGAGGTGGATGGCCAGTCACATGAGAAAAGACGATAGAAGAATATATTGTATGGCAACTGCAGGGGCAATCACAGTTTTGTTTTAAAAAAAAAACCTCCTATCCTGTTCATGTTACAAAGGTGAGAGTTATCATCTTATAAAGCGTGGAGACTATAAATTCAAACTGCAAAGCAATATGTGTTGTTAACTCTTTTTACCCAATAGATGTTTGCCATTTTATGACTAGGGCTGTCATTCGATTACAAATTTTGATCTGTTAATTTCTGGGCATTAGTTGATAATCGGTAGATTAATCCATGCACATTTTTAATAAAGGTAACGATCTTATAGCGGCTGTCCTGCATAAAATCAATAGAATGTAAAAGAATAAATAAATAAATAAGCCCAATGGGAATTTGATCTTTGTAAAAACATTTTTATTATTATTTTTATTTTAGTAAATGTAACACATTTTCACAGAACAACCATTCTTTCGGTCAGTCACATACCTGGCTTCCTGTACTTCTGCATCAAGCAGAACCTGAGACATCGAAGAGATTAAGCCATTCGGAATCGTGTTAGAGGTTCACGAGAATACTGTGGCTATTGACAAGTGATTGCATAACTTTCTAAAGTCAACGGTTTTATTCTAATCATAACTTCTAGAGGGCAGGATAACATCACAAGTTCTATACATTTTAGCGGGCCCTCTTTCACTGTGGAAGTCATGTATTTTCAAATCAGGATCAATTTTACTTCAGAAGTTAATATTTCATTCGATGTGAGACACATGTCGGATACGGAAACCATGTCCTACTATTATCAACGTTTCAGTCATGGCGCCCTCCTACCCTGCAATGGACAATACACTCTTAGACTGCTCCTAATCAAATCAATAGGTTTCACAGCAGCCTCAGAGCAATGCATTCTTCATCCTCAGGTTATGCGACGGCCTCGGATGTTCACATTCTTCATCTCTGCCAGCCCTATCTTTGGCTCCATCTAAACCGCCTTAACACTCAAAGTCCAATATTCACATTCAGCAGATCTCTGCTTTCTACAGCTGGGCCACTGCACGCTACTGACAGCACTCCATCGATTACTTCCTCAGAACTCTGCATTGCTCCGCAGATCCCGCCCTCTATTCTTAATCGCTCCTTACTACAGCAGATCACGGCTCCCTCTTCAGATCGGCTCACTGTTGCAGCAGGCAAAAGTTGCTTTAGTTTACCGCCTAAATCTAAACTGTCCTCCTCAAGAGCTTCCAACGCTCCAGCTTGCCTCCAATACTTGGATCGTGGCAGCCATTTCCGCTCGTATGTCGTATGTCCAGTATGACCAGCTACTTCCACAGCCGGAGCCAACATCGATCTCCATCCGGTCGAGGAGCTTGGGGCACCGGTCCACTGCAGCAGTTGATTCATACATCCGTTCAACCCCTACCAACATAGCAATAGCCATCAAAGACTAGATAGCATGCCCGGAGTGGGGGCTACCTGACTGCCAGGGCAATCAGAGGTTTTGCCCTTCTAGGAAGGGTTTTTTTCCTCTCCACTGAGCGGCAGGTAATCACATAACCATACCACACTAACACTATTTTAACCTCTCCAGTTTGTCATGTATGTCCCTTCCTTTCCCATCTTTTCCAGCTGTTTCTTTTATGTTATGCTCTGGCGCGATTCAATTGTTTGTCTCACGGTGAGGGTCTCTGCGGGGAGCCGAGGATCCATCCTTTGGGGGGGTAAGTGTGGATTCCCCTCACCTCAGGTTGCTACGATACCTTGACCTCACTCTAGGGGGGTTCTCACCAAGTGAGTCAGAGGGGACCCCCGGCCACACTATTCTTTCGCAGCTCATGCGCTTTCCTACCTCACCATGTGAGGCACTGTCCTTCCTTCGCTAGGGACGTGGCCCGCTTTACACTCCCAGTGCCCAGTCCCAGACTAATTTAAGCGGGGCCCTATGTGGCCCATCTAAGCCGAGTTACAGGATCGAGCCTCTATCCTTGGCTGAGCCAGTCTTACTAACAGCTCATTTCTGCTTCCTCTGCTCTATCCTCATAGCCCAGCGGACACCCCGTGAATTTTAATTTGTAAAAAGCAATTCGAAATATTACTTTGAATTTCTCAATATAATTCTCAATAACGGTCTCTATGATAAGCAATGTCACGTGAAAATTCAGCTATTCTTACACCCTAACCCTAGCATATTTATGTTCCTCCTCTGCTCATTAATGATCGGACAGCTGCCCTGGTTTTGCAGATCTTTGACTTTCCCGTTGGTTAAACCAACTAAAGACCTTCAACTGTTTATGTCCCGCCTCTGCTCACTTATGATTGGACTGACACAGAGAAAAGGCAGATCTCTTATTGGTTGATTTTATTTGATAAAAGAAACTAAATTCTGCACGATTAAATTGTAAAAAAAATATATACAGTATATATCTGCGATCAACTCGTAATTGATCTGATTAATCTGTTAATCGGAACAGCCCTATTTATAACCCATATTTTTTTAAACTGTCTCATGGCAAAACCAAAGCAAAATAAAATTATCCTATTCATGCTGTCAGAAATATGTGATATTAAAAGGACAAGAAGAATAGAACTTATAAACACTAATAAGTAGATGGGTTTATACCTTCATTGAAGGATGTGCGCTTGCTTCACTGCTACTGAAGTTAGTGCTGAGACTGGTGACACTGGTTCTACTGCTGGGACTGGTAAGAATGGTGCTGCTACTGCTGGACTAGTGCGACTACTGATAAGACTAAAAAACAACTTATAGCTAGTTGTTATATCGAGGGAGGGGGTTGACATTTCTTTGCACGGGGAAAACCTGATTTATCATATGGTATAACAGCTAAACATCGCGATTGCACTGGAATGTCAGCAGAAATACAATATTGTTGTTCGTGATTGTTCAATCAAAGGAAAATTCTAACTTTCTGTTGGTTGATAAAGGGATCTTCACTGTTCCAGTTTATATGCGACAGACTGCAGAAGCAAGCAGATTTTAGTGTGTTGTAACCAGTTATTTTTTTAAGTGCCTTAAACTGGACATTTTAGTTTATATTGTGGGTTACCTGGTTATGCAGGCCTCCTATCGTTTATTAAACCTCACAATATCATTGACGATTAGCCTCCGATTCCAAACAAAGCATTATAACAGCATGCATAGTAACTAAATCCAGACAGAGGCTTATCTATCCTCCAAAAGGATGTTTTACTTATATAGTATATGTTCAGTTAGTGGTCCTGTACAAGGTACACTATTGATTAAACATCAGTTGGTCTTCATTTAAAATATATAAAAAATACTTAAACAATACCATTTATTGCCCATTATAAATACCTTTGATCACATTAATAGTGTGAAGTTGTTGCCTGGTTTTGGGAATGATTCCATGATCTTTCATACTTTAGACACACTCCATTCTTAGTTTAGCCTGTTTTAGAATCAGACCATGGCTGGCATCTTGATTAAATCGGTTTCAAAGTTTCAAAATGTTAGAATACCGGTACCTCTTTAAATTGCGTTATGTTCATTCCATTCAAATTTTGTATTCAGACTGCAATTGGCTTCCGTGATAGAAAACATACAGCGCTGTTTAATGAAAAGCTCCTCCAAAATGACACCAGTTTGTTTGTTTTTTTACATATTATGCATTTTACTGCTTCATAAGTTACTTCATCCCAGGAGAAACAAAGTTTGCTTTTAGCTTGGGGCACAGCTCTCACACAGAATTACTGGGAGAATGAAACGGAGGCCCTGTCTGAGCTGCTGATGTTGCAGGCCTCTAATTTACATCCATTTGACAGGAATTTACAGTGTCTGAAGGAACTCTGTCAAAGCAGATCGTACAAAAGCTACTCTGCCAGGGGAATGTACAGCTAAAACTTGTGTTGTGGTTTTCCTCTTCATTTTTGTAAACTGAAGGCATATGTATTCAAAAAAATAGGAATACCAAAAGAATATTACAATTTGGGGCAGCACTGGACTTTTCTAGTTATAGACAAGCTGGCTCTGAGAATACTAACATTTTGCCTCCCTTAAATCAATATTGATAAACAAATATAAAATGTGTTTATTTTAATGGATTATAAATATGCTCTTTTAATTTTTGTTACTAGTTGTAGTTAAGTCTTAGTTATGCAATTCTTGTTTCGTAAAGCATTAAGAACAGTTTTGAAGTTACACTGATGCATTCACTAGTACACTTGATACACCCTCTATAGTTACATTTTCCACCACAAGTAAAGGTCTGATAACATATACCGTGGCCGAGGGGTTTAACTAGCTGGCAATTATTCTATTACCCCTCGGCCACAATCTGCATGGGTACAATTATTATGCGTGACTGCCAGCTAATTCAATAATAACTAGCTGACAGTCACGCATTCCCACAAGATGTTTTTAAAACAAAACAAACACACGGCGCTTCGCGGTCTATAAATACAACTACAATAATAAATCATAAAACAAAACAAACACAAAACAATAATCTGCACAGGGGCGGAGGGGGAAACCCTGTTCTAAAAATAAATAAATAAATAATATGTACAGGGCTGCTCGCCCTGTTACAGCTTGTTTTAATCTCAGTTAAAGAAAAGATGTAATGGAATATAAACCACATCCTGAAACACAATTTGCCAGAAATCTCAAAACCTTGAAGTAAATATCAATAATGTGAAAGAGTTCAACAAAGTGCTCCAATTTAGAGTATTGCATAATCAATGAACATACAAAGGTTTTAAGAAATGCTCTCGTCTCCCAAGTACTGTATGGATTCCACTTTACAGGGAACTCCAACATAAGATAACAGTGCTTGGGCCTTGTTTCGCTGTGAGACCAGGGAGGGTTTTTGACAGATAGCAAAGATCTACATTGAAACAAACCTGCAGCATGCAAAATTAATAGAGAGTATATGTAATGTGAAGAAGATTCCTGTATTAACTAAAAAGGCACCAAACCTGATAATCTGCAATAAATGTTGATACACAGCAAATCACTGACTTCTGGAAACGTGGTACATGTAAACAATACCGTATAATGGAGTTTCACTTTAAACTACAATTTTAGAGATAATACTCTAATGCATGCCTTAATCATTTTTGGAGCTTATTTCATATAGCCAGTACTGGAGGCTGTATGTATTACTCTGTATGAATTACTGCTTAGCCTTATGATCAACCACCTACAGTATTTGCATGATCCTGACCTCTTGTTAACAATAATGCAGAACAAGGACAGTTTAACAGAACATAGAGATTAATCAATGTCAGTATCTCTGGAAACGGTTTAATACAAAAAGCAGAGATGTGATTCATACAGATGTTCTCCTTATGAAACTAGTAGAGAATGTGTTTAAAAAAGAAAAAACATGAAGTGAAACATGATTTAAAAGGAAAAGGGAAGGTCTTATTTCAAGAAAATCAAAGTACAGCCAGTCATTACTGGAACAGTGTCAGAACCGTAGGAATTAGCAGATAAGGAACCACACACATTGACACTGTCCCTGGTTAAGTACTGAAGATAGACTTACACTATCCACCCTGTAGCAAAAACCGAGTAGAGGGAAAGCACAGTGACTCAGAGGGACTTGAGGGGGATATCCACAGTGAAGGATAAACATGTCATAATGAAACAGCATACAGTAGCATGATAATGCAGATTCAAATCCCAGCAATAGAATTAAAATAATAGGTTTTATATATGCTTTACTGTATACACCTTGACAACTACATTGACACATTGGTTATTATTTTACTAAAATGTAGACGGCCTTGACATAGACTGCTCAAATTGTAGGAAGGTGTCTCTTGAGATGGTAATCCATTCAGTAATTTCATGCCATTAGTGTAGAGAAATAGGCAGATGAATCAAGCTCATCCAAGGGTATCAAGGGACTCATGGTATACCTAGAGAACATTCCTCACACCAGGGCGATGCCAAATCAAATTGGGTTTGCAGGTTCTAAAGTGGCCAGGTGGTGTGCAGAACTGAGCATGGTTTTATTTTTCTTAAAAATACATGTTCGGCCATGGAGTAGTAACTATTCATTTTCCAGTTTCAAACCAAAATTAGGCACTTTTATGTTTTGCAGACTTGAGAGTTGCATTAAAAAAAAAAGCTTTTACATTCAATGTGATTGACGTTGCACTTTATAATTCATTATGGAGGAAAAAATATATATTGTCCAGATTGTGGAGCTGCCATATAAAAATGTGAGAAAGTCAGTGTGTCTATCTGTCTGCAGTTATTACATAGCCTGTTGTTATTATACAGTTCTACGGTTATGCACCAATACAGCGCTGTGAACACGGTTTATATTTTCTGCACTCGTAAGGATAGTTCATACACAGCAGGGTGATCTGTCAGCCGCGTTGAGACTCACTCATGTTTGTTCGTGGGTTGCTTTGAGCTCCCTATGAGATATTGGATACAAACAAGCCTAGTAAAGCTAATTTGAAACAAATCATATGCAGTTTGAAAAATGTGAGTGCACTGTACACAACATCGTAGGAACCTGGTAAAAATCTGTTAATTGCAAGATGGTATTTCCTAACTTTTACTTTATTTTCAATTTAAGCATTTTTTCCTGTACTAATCAGTAATAATAAGGCGTCTTCGAATTGAATTAGATAACTTATCTGAACACTTTATGTCAGCTTTTTTCTTTGCTGATCATAGCTGTGCACAAGGCTTGTTAAACTCTGTGTGCCTTTATTGCCTTGTACCATACGACAGAAATCACATGTGAGTGATAATTAAATCTCACTGTTATTAATGATCATTTTAATTAACATTCAAACATCCGTGGGAACATAGAACACAAAATTATGCAATATGGATCACAGACTAAAAAAAGCTTCAGTCCCAGGCAGTAAAGTACAAAAGCAGCGAGTGTATAATATAACACCCACTGAGGTTAATGGGTCAGTGGCTTTGTTAGTAAAGTCCAGCAGCTAATATATACACCAGCAGCAGAATTATATATATATATATATATATATATATATATATATATATATATATATATATAACCTGTTCATAGATCCCTTCTACGGACCAGCAGCATTGCATTCAAAATAGTTGTTAACAAAAAAACAAAAAAAAACGGGAATATGTTTTCTGTCCTTACTTTATGATTTTTTTTGTAGTGAGAGAAACAAACACTATGGACTTAAACCGTTCTTGCCGGCTGCAGAAATCCACATTTGAATTTCCTTCAGCCTCCCGCATTGTACACATTTACCTTTACCCACCTTTTATTCTAAAATTCCAAACCCTAAATGAAAGAGGAAAGTTTCGAAAATGTAAAGAGGCATACTGTGCACATTTAAGACAGGTCAGGTATTTTAAATTGGCCCTAAAACTAAAATAAATCAATACGTAAATTGATCCTGATTCACAGATTTTATCCTGCAGACTGATGCCCCTGACGTAGCAGGAGTAGGGACGGATCTCTCCCAGGAGGTAGAGGGCGTGGGGCATTTGGTATTGTACAATAGCAGGAAGCTGCTTGCGTGAGAGACAGAGCAGGTATGTTGTAATGGAGAAAGAAATGCCTAGCCGTCATAAAATAACAACATTAAACGAAAGCAAGCTTCTGTGCGCCTCTCTTCCTGTGTGTGTGGGCCCGTCAACCCGCATGCAGTTTTTGTAAAATGTTCCAAACAAACGATGACCTCGCTGGGGGCCCAATTCTGCTGGAGGCCCCGCGCTATAGCGTAATTTGCATAAAGGTTAATCTGGCCCTGCTACTATTATGACATCTGGTAGACTTTTGCAATACCACTTTGTAGTTTCTTTGATTACATGAAAGTAAATGCATTTTTTTTTAATTATGTCTCATTTGTCAAATTTTAGGTGAATACAAACTTTTGGCCATAGTTGTATATTGCAAACACTGGGAGGTCATTTTTTTTTTTAAAGTATGCAGCTGTTATCCATTAATGAAATTAACATGTGAAAAGGATGAACAACAGTATGTTGTGAATCCAGTTTTTGCAAGGTGTCCTTCCTCTTCTTTCCAGTTTATCTTGTTTTTATTATTTTAATAAAGCACTGTTCCAAGCTACCACATTTCTTGGATTCAAGACAACTGTAAATACTAATATATTCCCTATCCCATCCACCCCACCCACGCCCGCCCACCCAGGCAATGTGATTTATAAATTAATTCTACCCAGATATCTGTGGATTTATGGTGTGTTTCCACTATTTTAAAAGAACATTGTGTTAACAAAATAATTACTTGCCTAATACTATATATATATATATATATATATATATATATATATAGTGTATATATATATATATATAGCCAGATTTTCCTATATGAAAAACCTTAAGTGGTTCTTAATATTGAGGAAAACAACACCCTGTCAATGCATACAAGGAACACAGAACAAGTGAATTATACTTTTAAAATGACAAAAAAGTACTTTAAAATCAGTGCCAAATGTATTAAATTAACAACAAAAGCGATTACAAATTAAAATTAGAAAAATAAAAATATCACAAATCACAGTCCTAATAAAGGCTCCAGTGAAGTAAAAATGAAGGGCAGAGCTGCAAGAATAAACCAGGGCTGGTGGAAGGCATCTGATGAAAAAGGAGGAGGGATTTCTAAAAGAAAAAAAAGAAAAGTTCTAAGCACAGATTAAACCACTTTCACACACACAAATGCCGCTACTGAGCCATCTCAGAGGTGTTTCAAGAAAGGTATAATACCATCATAAAACCTTTCACATAGCCACAGGGATAATGCGAGTACAACTTTCAAACCTGTCATAGATTCTTTCTTCAATTTCAGTTTCTCCCGTATGATATTTATAATGCACATTTTTATTGCCTGCGTCCAGTACCTTACACTTTCTCTATTAAATGTCATTTGCCATGTGTCTGCCCAGTTCTGAGTGCTGTCTAGATCATTTTGAATGACCTTTGCTGCTGCAACAGTGTTTGCCACTCCTCCTATTTTTGTGTCGTCTGCAAATTTAACAAGTTTGCTTACTATACCAGAATCTAAATCATTAATGTAGATTAGGAATAGCAGAGGACCTAATACTGATCCCTCGTTTTTATTCACAGTGGTAGGCCTATGTAACAGGTTATTTTAACACTCTCTGGTCAGCGGTTACTCCACTGCCAATCGGATTCCAAAGTAACTTAAGCAGAAGGTACAGTATGCCACAAACCACGCACAACGTCAAATTCAAAATATTTTATTGTGTACATAATTCAATATTGCAGTGCAAGAAATATCACTGTATATCTTAAAACTAATCAAGAAATCAGTTCAAACAAAAACAAAAATATCTTGGCAGTAGCACCACAACTGAAGTGTAACCTTAAAACACTAAAACACCAATAAAATGATACAATTATGTTTCTACCCAGTGCACTGGTGTTCCTAAAACCCTATCAAAAACACTAAAATACAAATACAATAATAATAAACTTTCCCCTTAATAAACCCCTAATTGTCCCAACAGTCATTGGTATCTTCAACTCTGTCTGTGCCAGTAAGTGGCCCTCCTTTCTCCTTCACAGCCTTTCTCTTGTCTGGTTTGTCTTCACTCCTGTACTCCCAGTCCAACTGGCTCCAGTTCCAATGCTGCAGCCTGACCAGGAAACGAAAACTGAATTTTTACTTTAAACACTTCAAATAAAACAAAGTGGAAATGGCGTTGTGAAGGGGAAAAAACTCACCGTTTTGGTTCTCGTTTGTTACATTCCACATAACAAACTCACAACAAAAAATATATAATATATACAAACTATATAAAAATCACAACACAATATTGCCAGCAAGTTGGGAACTGTTTAATCGAGGCATTTCAGAATGACATGCTTGACTTTTTTCTGTCCCATGAGATTCTGACTCACTGTAAAGCAGCACAACACATTTTTGACCCAGATGGCATGCCATAGTGATCACTATGGAATCTCATATATCACAGGAGCTTTTTTTCATTTGCCATGTTTGAAACTGTAGCGCAACTTCTGGTGAGGCGGTAAATAAATACAAGGTATTTTTGTAATTTCTAGCAATACAAACATCAGAATTTGTATCCGAATACATGTCAAAAACATATTTGTTCGAATATTCGGATATTTGTCCCAGCATTAATATTAAATAAAGTCGGGTCCAGCAAATTAAAATGGATCTATCAAAGCGACGACAAAAAAAAAATTAAGTGGTCATTTAACAGTGACTGGAGGAAAAAATATGTATTTATTCTGGGGGGAGGGTTGGATATATGATAACAAGTGTCCCAAGTGTTGGCAAGTATGCAAATGTTAGAAAAAAATCCCATTAAAAATGTGTGCCTCTTTCATATAGGAACATGTGAGCTCTACGAAGCGATGGTAATACATGTTAAATAAGATCTACTGGAATTATTTTGTGAGTTATACAGTAAGTATTTTAAGAAAAGAGGTACATACTGTAGACAGAGATTCTCATACAAAAATACATATTTAAGTCATAATCATTTTATATAATCTTAGAATGTAGTCTAATTAGCATAGCTTTCAGTTTTTGCTCATTACTCATCTGTTAATTGGGGTCTGTGACAGAGACAGAATGATTCTTGGTGAGGGTGAGGGTGCTGTGTAAAGGGAACAGAGTGCCTTGGACTGGATTGCCAGACAATTCATTCCAAGGGTTAGGTGGAAGTCGGCCATCTAGAAAGGGGGCGGGGCTAGGGTAAACTAAGTCATCAACCCGGAAGGGAAATGATGTGGCAGCTGCAGATTGGAGGAGCGGTTGCAATCGTTAACCAAGGGGGCGTGATTGATGGTACATAAGGGGACGTAGTGAGGTGATCTGTTCCTTTGTATGGTTAACCTGAACCGGAAGGAGTACGTAATTGTCATCATGAGTGTTTTGTTTGTTTTGCCTTGTCTAAAAATCTACTTGTTTGCTCTTATTAGATTGCTAACACGATACAGAGCTGTCGCTACAGGCCAGCACAAAACCTAGACAACACTGCACTTATTCACGATAAATTGTATTTTCACCACGAGCACTACAGCACTTACTTTGGACTTGTAACCGTGTTTGTGTTAACTGTGTGTGTTTAAATACCGTGTTTATTGTTTCTGGACTGAACCCGTGGATTTAACTGAGCAATACACATCGTTGTGTATTGCCAGTTCTCATTATTCTTTACTGTTGTCATCAGACTTTGGATTATAAATAAACCATCATTTCACCAGTACTTTGTTATTTGTAATTGTCTTGAGCACTGCATGACCTCTACACCTGCGCACTGCAAACCACTTTGCCACAGGGTTGCATTAGTCTTTTGTAAAAATGCTTCCAAATTGGTCTCATCTTTTAAATGAAATATGATTCTATAGATTTGTCTGTACATCCATGAGCTTTCTGTGACATGTTTTTATTCAGATATATGTGTGATATTATGTATTATTATTACCCTAGATTTTAAATCTCTTTTTTTTCCTACACTGTCCGTGGTTGCTCTTTTATTTGTTGTATTGGATTTGATCAGTGTATTGGTAACAAAATACACGACAAAACAAGAACTGTTTTACATATGAAAGGTTCTAATTAGAAGCAGCATCTATTTTAGATTTCAAGTATTCCTGGATTCATTGCTTGTGATTTGGCCTTTTTTCCCCACTGCTAAGCAACAGGTACTTTTGATGAGCTCTGCACATAAGGTGCACATAGAATCACCCTTATAAAAGCTCTAAGCAACACTTTGCTGAAGTAATGTTGTAGAAACCTGTTGTGGTTTTATACATTAAGGAATTGATGGATTTATAGCATTTTTTTGTTTTGTTTTGTTTGTTTAATATACTGCTTAGGCTTTTTATTGTCTTCTGATAGTAAATGTCATGCTTTTTCTAAGACAGTAAATCATTTACAATGGCAAGGAGACAGTCAGATGTTTTTGAACTTGCCAGCACACCGGCTTCCGTCAGGCGGTCTTGCAAAGACGATTGTTTGCGTTTCACCCGAAGGATCTTCTGCTGTATTTGCCCAAGTACAACAGGAGAATCCTCCCAGTACCAAATGAAAAACCAGCTGCGATGCTTCACGTTGAACTCGCCAGAAGACGATGAGGTACGGATGCAAATTCAAGAAGACGGGACAGCTGGATTTATAGAATCAGAAAACCTAGAGCGCAGGGGAGTGGAGAACCCATCCTCTACAGAGAGATGGTCTATCGGAAGATCTGTGAGCTCAGTGTCCACCACTCAGAGAGCCAAGCAGAGAAAAAAGCTCACTCCTTTATCTTCCCTTCCACTCCAGACCTGCATGAAGAGGGGTTGCAAGACAAGCATCTGCAGCGATGAGGAAACTGAGGACCTGTTTGGTAGCAGTGCCGGGGGTCTCCTGACCCCGCCAGTAATCAATCTCATCCCTCCAACTCCCTCTGATGTCATTGATGATGACCAGTTCTTTGACATCAACTCGGAGGAAGAATGTGGCACCCACACCTCAGGCAGTGAGTGCGTAGACAGCAGCGGGAGCCACGTCACGGGGGATCAAGAAAGTTTCATGGGAGGGCAAGATAATATCGAGGCTCTGTGCGGGTACCAGGAAAGTGAGCTTCCTCTTGACCCACCAAGAGAAGACTCCACAGCAAGAGATTTGAATGAAAACACCCGGTTTCAGCTCGTCTTCGAAAGGAATAAACCACTTCTCAAGGATGGGGATAGAACCAGGGATGGTTTTGCAAGGACACCAAGCTCTGTGGTTGAAGCAGATAAACCAAGTAGCATGAGGAGTAACTTTCAAGTGGCACCTCTTCCACGGTATCCAAGAAAGAGTAGGTAAAAGTTAAATCTCCAAAACTATTGTAGGGTAGCTCTAGCTCTGGGGTATGAGCCTGTAGCTTTGCAAAGTAACAGCTGATTCTAGCTTGTGGTTCCATACGTAATGTGAAAGTTAAAGTGACATTTGATGTCATCATTACTGCATTTCAATAAATTGTTAAGAAATTTAATTTAATAATAATAAACAACTTTGATGGCACATATTTTCCTTGTTATTAGTCATTATTATTAGTAGCTATTATTAGCAGCATTTAAGCGGAAAAGGCATCTAAGTTTTTCTTTTTATTATTGTTCTTGCTCAGCAGCACTGACGTATAAAGATGATTAATGTTATTTATGTGTCTACAGTAAATACAGTTGGATTGTGTCTTCTACTGTTTTCACAGCTGATAATACTGGGTTTGTAAAAAAAACTGTAATGTGTTTTTTTTTGTTGTTTTTTTTCTAAGACATGCCGTTTAGCACTAAGTAGCAAACATGCTGCTGCCTATTTTAGTGCCTACGGTAAATACAGAGTTTGTTGGAAATAAATCTGTGAAAAAGTAATTTTGTTATAAAATCCAAAACGGATGACTGAAGGACATCCATCCCTGACATAAATCCTTGAGCACTTTGAGATACAGTATACTAGACTTTTTTTCTACTTTTTTTCTACTCATTGCATGTAGAGGTTCCACAATAGGTTCCAGAGGTGCTTCAGCCTATTTTAGTTATATAATGTTTGGACCACAATAGCTGTGATGGCTTTGTTCTTTAAACTTTTAGTAAACAAATGTAAACACGTGAAAGACTACTGGTACTCACAAAGTTTCTCAAAATCATCTTTTGGTGCTCAGTCTGAATTTACACTATGAACTATTATAGTTGCCAGTGATAATTTGACCTTTTTCTGAAGGGAGACATTTATCAATGTCATCACTCCAAAGTGCAATTTGCACTATTTTTGTGAATGTCTCTGCTCCTTTTCATTAGCACCATCTTCCCAAGCTGAGTCACATTGAAAGTACATGTTTCAGTAAAAGCTCCATATAATAGAAGTACATATAACCATGTTTTAAAACAGTACAACTAGAGCTTGAAGTGTTGGGTACATTTTTGAAAATCTTTTTCTAACTGCATTTAAATTGTCATCTTAGTGACGCTGCCCCTGATTTAAAAATAATAATTATGTAAATCGTTTTAAATTAGGATATTCCCACTTGACCTGTTTTCCATTTTATTTTAATTCCAGGAAGTTTCAACACAGGTATTAATCTGATACAGTTTACAGAACAAAATCTGGGTAAGTGCAACAATTGATTTTTGTTGTGATTTGGTAATCAGTGAAAACATACAGTTTTGTCTACCAAACAGTTCTGCAACCTAACCTTTGACCTCACCTACCATTAGAGCATTATTTGAGCAATTATTTGCAACTAAAAAGACAATAACGAATAAATGATAATGCACCCCGCAAACTATGAACAATGAACATTGGCCACATTGAGTGAAACAAAACATCACAGCCGCAAGTGACACAAAAAACAACTCCCACAACCAAAGTTTCCCAGGCTTTGAATGCTTAACTGAAATACTGTCAAATGAAGCATACATACATTGGTTTCCTTGTTTCATGTGGTGCAATACCTTACTTTACAAAGGCTTAACACATTTATCAGATTGGAAAAATAATCAACTTGCCTCAATAACTTCCCTATGTATTACAGCATTGTATTGTGTTTGCAAGTCAACCAAAAAAGCCAGCAGTTGTGTGTGTACATTATGTGCGGCCAGCTAGTTTTATTATTTTTCATATGTTACAAGAATTAGTGTCAAGATAGATAAGAATAACCGTTTTTTTTTCCAAGGCAAATTAATTAGGCATTACTGGGTTAAGTCACCAGAGACACTGAGAAGACATAATGTTTTTCAGTTACAGAGCTGCTCAGATATCCGCAAAAAAAGCTGCTCAAGTAATACCAGCCAGTTGGTTTGACAGGCTAACACATTACCAACTCTTAAAGATGAATCTCATAAACTGTCATAATATGTACCCTGATCATTTTAAACTTCAGCTTGAATACTTGAGGCCAGAATTCTAGTTCCCACTCTCTGCGCTTATTCACTAAAACCAAATTTCCAACCCTTACAAAGGTTTCCCATAGTAAAAGTATTGCAAAATGTAATGAAGCATAGCAAAACTATGATATAGCCTTGACAAGCATTGTAAAGCATATGAAAAAATGTGGAAAACTATGGTTAACTGTGGTAAATGTACAGTATAACCATGGGAGAAACATGGGGAAACTGCAAAATTATTGGGCAAAATTACTGTGGTAAACTCTGAAAGGCAACTTCAATAACAGAGTGTCCCCAATCAGAACATGACCCTCACACTTTCAAACAGCTCTATTTATTTATAAACACCACCCTGCTCTTTATTCTATAAGGACATGACCTAAATTTGCTATATTTATTTCAGGTTAAATTCTCTAGCAATTGAAATGACCAACAGTAATCTAGCAACACATGAAAGTTACAGCTGTAGTAATGTCTGAGATTTCAGCTGACAAAAAAGCTGTACTCCAGCCCTTTTGCCCTCTCACCTGCACTGCTTTCTTGTATCAACCTCTATTAGCATTTTAATTACAAAATCTGAAGCCCTTTGATCTCACTGGAGCTGTCAGTCAGCGCTTTTTCAAAGCCCAGACTCCCTCTTTCTCTTGATGTCCGCTATTGTTTGTCGCTTGAATATGTGTCCTGCTGTTCACAGAGATAGGCCGAGAGACTGAGAAGCAGGATTGTGGTATCAGGTACCATAGCTTCAGGCTCCAAGGCAGCCAGCCAGTTTGTAAAAGCTCCTTTATTCACTCAAACTATAGTTTATTTAAAAGGATGGCAGGACAAAAAAAATCTCCCTTTTTTGTGTTTCAGAAAGAACTATGCCCCTGACATGTGGGACCCTGTGCGCTAATACATTTCATGTAATTGCTTGTTTGTGGAATCAACCTGCTTGCTGGAATTTGACTTCTTTTATGGCCGTTGTACCTCAATTCCCTCAGTGCAGTCGCTCGCACCGTTCCCAGGAATCGAATTCAGGTCCAGAATGCACCACAAATGCAGCCTCCATTCATCTGAAATTGAAAAGCTCAGTTTAAAGAGAAGATAAGATCTCTCTGCCGTGCTGTTTGTTTTTCTTTTATGTGGAAGAAAGAAAAGGCCAGTCGGAGCTGCTAATTTAATAATGAAAATGTAGCCAACAAACAGTGCTGAGATGTTAATTTGAAAGTCTGTGCGAGAGCCACCAAAATGCGGCTTCTTTTGCTTTTTTTCCCCTGGGCCCGCTTTCTAGTTCTTTTGAAGTCTGTTTATTTATTCTAAACAATGCAATCTTCATTTTAACGAAGCAGATTCTCTGTAGTGTAGCGCAAGCCCTCTGAAGTGCTGGGAGGCTTGGCAATATAACATGACTGAAAGCTCCCACTGTGAAAATGACATTCCCATAATATAATACAGGTGCAATCAAGATAATAATAACTAAGGGCATTCAACATGCCTTTTGTGATATGCTTTGCCTTTTTACTTTTTTATATTATTTTTATATAACAATAGAAATATAATACATTGTACTGTAATGTTGATAGGACTTAAAGACAGATCCTCTCCTGTTCCAGATTGATGGCAGAGTAGCTGTGTAATCCATATACTGTATTCCCACAAAACTGCCTTGAACTGTTTTATTATTAGAGTGGTGCCTATGTGTATGGATGTGACAGAAGAAAATTATTTATGTTGCAACAAAGCTCTGATGTAGTTACAATTAAAAAGAGAATTAAACTTTTTACTGCTTAAAATAAAGAAATACAGCATATTCACAACCCAGATGTGAACCCAGGATGCTATACCCTGTACCAGTCAAAAGCTTACAGAAACAATGAAACTGCAACCTAAAGCTTAAAGGTACAGGGCTTGTGTCTTTTTTCCCAGATATTAGCAAAAACATACTAATGGAAACTTAGCACCAGGAGAAGCCCAACATGATCCTTCTGAACTGACCAGGCAAAGTCATAGTTCACTAAGAAGCTGCAAAGCCCCCTAAGAGCCCCAACTGAACCATGCTCCAGAAGCAAGGAAACAATGTTCCCATTACAGACCCATTAGGCTTAGGTATTTTTGGATGATCTGTTATGTTTTTCCTGCAGATGACCTGAACAACAAAGATATGAACCCCTGTGAGCGACTGAAGGCAGAGCTCAGACTGCTGCCCCTCATCATGAAGATGGACCCCCTGCTACACTCACGGGTAAGGAACACAAATACCTCAGAGCTTCATGGAAACATGACTGCAAGAACACGCTGGCCTCTGCCTTGCTGAACGGTCAACATCACCAACTGGTATAGCTTTTAATTGGTTGGTATGTATGTGTGCGAGCCTATTATTCCATTGGCCTCACTTTATGTCCGTAGTGATGGGTTTTTTGTTCACAAAAAACACCTAATTTCAAGTTATTTAACAGTTTTCTCCACCTGTAGTGAAGTATGGATATTTTTAATGTTATTAGGTTGTTATTCTGAGGGAGACAACATAATGACTGTATACCAAGTTTACAGCTGCACCACCAAGCCTGTTAAACTTGATCTCATCTCTCAAGCATCAACATTTTGCCTGTTATATGTACATGTACAAATTACACAAAATTAACAGTCTAGTGGCCATTCATATTCTTATGAGAAAATGTAAATCAAAAATATTTGCTGCATTTAATCTACCATTGAAATGATCAGTATTGAACTAACATTACATTATTTATATATGGTACAAAACTGGTTTGTAAGGTAGTATGTGGTTTTTAAAAGGTTATGACACTCTCTTTAAAGGTATCATTATCACCATTTAAAAATGACATGAACTTTTTAATAATCATTAAAATAACTTGCTTCAACAAAGCAAATGTTGATGTTATCTATATATTTTATTATTATTATTATTATTATTATTATTATTATTATTATTATTATTATTATTTATTTATTTATTTCTTAGCAGACGCTCTTATCCAAGGCGACTTACAATTGTTACAAGATATCACATTATTTTTACATACAATTACAATTTTAACTGGAACAATCTAGGTAAAGTACCTCAAGGGTACAGCAGGAGTGTCTCCCACCTGGAATTGAACCAACGACCCTCTGGTCAAGAGTCCAGAGCCCTAACCACTGCTGCCCCACTTGATGCTACCTACCAGTAATTTAATACTGGTAGGTAGCATTTAATACTGTTCTTTTTATTGTTGATTACGATGCAAACAAGCTCTTAAGCAATGGTCCATTGTTTCAGTATTTATGTATCTTTCACCATTCTATGCATAGCGGTGGCAGTTTAAGATTGAAAGATAAGGCTGTATTATGTACTACGCGACCTGTCTTGCTCTGAAAAGTGATTGCTGTTCATCATTTGAAAATACTGTATCCCAATTAAACGAAGTGACGTCCCAATTAAACAATATAAATAGCATTGGGAAGAACCATCTCCCAGAGTTATATCCCTTTTAGCACTATCCCAGCTATCCTCTGTCAGAAACATCTAAACTCTGAAATGGTTTGTTAGTGTTGCTATGCTTATGACAGTGAGCATGTGTAAACAGGTGTTTGCCTTAATGTAATACAGAAGCCAGTGACTCGAACCTGCAGTTTGGGTGATGTATCATCAGCACGCAGGACCTTTCAGATGCCTTTAAGGCACAGTGGAAAGGAGGGCTCTGAAGAGGATGGCTCACCACCGCAACGACGCATCACTGTGGGTAAGGACAGTTGATAGCTTTGCAGGTACTTGATCCGCTAATGCAGGGGTTACCAGTCACGATCCTGGAAGGCCAGTCAACACTATTATTTGATTAAATAAAATTATTATTTTAGGGTCTAGGTGGAGATTTACAGTTTAGAAAGGGCTGGACTGAAAATGTGCCCATGTAATAAGCTTTCAGTGGCTGCCGTGATATGTCATGACTGCTAAAGCAATGTACTGGCTGTATCAATTCAGTGCCCTTTTGGTAACTTCAGAATGTCATTCAGTCTGATCTGGTTTTATAATAGGAAAACAAACCCCCCACACTACCAGATACCAGGCAATATGGGGACGCTCACAAAAATAAATAAATACATAACAAAAAAATGATTATGTACAACTTACTCAACTTCTGTCATATACAATACTATAGAGTACTAGCTCCTGACAAAAAGCAGTTTATCAGTATCAAACACACCTCACTACAGTTCTTGGCTCCCAAACCAAGAATTGTGGCCAGGGTGTTCTGTGCTTGAAAAATTATTGATGAAATGTGTTTTTAATGAATGATCTACCTCACTTTGTTTGTGGCTGCTCTTTGCTGTAGCCCCCTCCAGCAGTCAGCAGTTGTTTTTTTTTCATGCTCTGTGAGGGACAGGGTGGTTCTCCACAGCTGCATCCTGCTTTGCCTGGCCTGGGAACCCAGCACTGAAGCAAAGGCATAATGTTTCTTTTTGTGCCTCTGTCAAAGGGGGTTTGTCATTCTTCTTATCCAATAATACCTGTGTGAGGCACAGGCTAAAGTCTGTCAAGAAAATATTTCAATCCTCAGTTTGAAGGAAGTACTTTATAGACCCTCTTTTGGGTAAAACAACACCCTCTTTCCCTGAGGAAGATAGAAAGTGTTAAACTATACAAATATTCCCTGCTTCATTTTTAAAGCTGCACTGTTTTTAAAGCTGCTCTATCCCATGTTTATTTTCTATTTGATACTGTGAGGGCAGACCCTCACTTAGAATGCAACCTGTGGACTTTTCTGTGTGACGGGCTGTTGTCTTTGTATTTGAATACTTACCTGCCCCTAAAAAGAAAGATGTAAAGAACTAAACATAAATATAGTACTTACCTGTATCATGATGTTCCACAGCCAGTAGTTGCCGTTGTGTCGATTGCAGTCAAAGTAAGTGTTGCATGGAATGATCATAGAATAGCCAGGACGTTATATTTATCAAAACAAGCTTTTATTATGTGTGAGTCAAAGTTTTACAAACCTTAGCCTGTTCTAAATGAAACAATAAATATGTTTATGTTTTTTTTTTTCAGCATCATACATACCTCCATCAGAAGAACAAAATGGAGATTTCACTGAAAAGGTCAGCTTTAAAAACAACACTACCTCAATTAAATATGAAACATTGTGTGAAGAACAATATTGAATTAGAACAGGTCTCTTACACTCATTTACATGCTACAAACCACTTTGGACTCTTGAAGAAGGAGGAGTCTCCTGCAGTTTCTCAGGCTGCTGTTGCAAAGAAAGTTGGCATGTCAACATCGCAGGAGTGATTAATTTTGTTTTGGAATAAAAAAAAAAATGACTCTTATTTTGAATGATGTATTTAACATTTAATTAGAATGTGATGTAATTTAATTATTGTTCTTTTCATTAAGAATCAAAAAAGTGTGAGTAAGGTCATCTCAACTGCCTCTTGTTTAATTGGGACAGCCGCTTATTCGGGATATTTTTCCTTTTCCCGAGGTGTCTCAGATAAACATTCCAGTCCAGTTACTCCATCCTTCTTATTGCACAGACTACACAGTGCAATAGGCTACAAATGATGTGATATTTATGCAGCATTTTCCTCAATCCGAATCCGACAAAATGTTACGGTATAAGGCATATATTTTCTACGAATACAAAAAACGATTTGGGCTTGGGCTCAGCCTAAGTTCCCATGTTTTTGACCTATTCTTTTTTTAAGCAACTGAAGGGTGAAAAATGTAAATTGTGAAAGATAAAGTAATATCCTAATGAAATGTAGAATTTCCACCATTAATGTTACCATTTTGTCTTCTTCATCTTCTTTTAAATATAATATGTGTGTGCCTGAAGTCTGATTCAACTGGAGTAAAAGTAAAGACACTGGAAGAACTAAACACAGAGGAAGTCTGCCAATGGTTTAGCAGGATTGGGTTGCAGAAGTGTATTCCTTTTATTAAAGGTAACCAACAAAATGACACATATAATCTGTATTCAGCTTTTCTAATCATGTATTGTTCATTCGGATATATTACAGATAACTGTGTGGCATCTATTGCTGTAGCTGTTTATTGTTTGTTGTGACAGGCTTGATTCCAAAACCAAGGTAACAAACAGCAGGATTCATTATTAATCTCAACATTGTCTTGTTTTTTTGTAGTATTCCATCAAATCCCCCTTTTACTTTTTAGGCTAAACCAAATGTTTATAAAACGTTTTTTCTACTGCACCACACTTCCTCCTTTGCAGCAGTGTCTCTCTGCGACTGGGTTTTCACAAACCTGGTCATGGTTGTCATTAAATTATCTTTATTGGCAATGGAGTCTAAGCCAAATGCATGCTGTACTGTCGGTTTTTATTGAAGTTACAGTAACACTCAAATCAAATTTCAATATCAGTACAATGAAAAGTATTATAAAGTTAAAAGTACTGTGCATTTTATTGAAAATACGGTTGTAAGTGGACTTTTAAAAAGAATATCTTGCAAATGAACTGCACTTGCAATCTGCATGTTCCATTCTGATCAAGGGCATTTTTAACCACTAAAGGAAGGGGTGTTCAACATCAAATATTGAGCAAATTGGAAAAGCTGACGACTTGCACCCACAGTTTTCTGTTCCTAGACTTGTATTATTGTAACTCGGTTTTTCAGAATGGTTGACAAATTGTTGCGGGAATGTTAAATCTTTCTTCTTTTTGTATGGTGATGCATTTTCAACATTATAAAATGTGTCTATAGCAACTCAAAAAGCATCATAGGATCAGTAGTCCTATGCATTAAAATACAGTACAGAGGCACTAATCTGAGTGCAAGTTAATACATTGACAGGGCAGCATGCGCTTTAATAATAATTTGTGTCCTAAATCTGTGTGTTATGAGCTATGTCAGAGTTTGACCGGAAATACTCTCAGCTATGTTCAATGTTAGTCCCATCTGGGGACTTTCAGTAACACTGGTCTCTCGTGTCTGTGGGCAGAATTGGTATTTCCACTTGTCTTTATACTTTCCAGCTGCTGCTACATGAATCCCACGTTCAGCAGCTTTCCCGTTTTTTTCTTACTCTGTGAAAAGTAGCAAGTCATTGTTAGGCTTCCTTCTTTTCTGTCAAGAGTAGCTAAAGGTTACCATATATGTGTGCATACAAATAGTTATTAAAACATGTATATTCTAAATCAAATACTATTACTGTTATTATTTGTTTATTTAGCAGACGCCTTTATCCAAGGCGACTTACAGAGACTAGGGTGTGTGAACTATGCATCAGCTGCATTGTCACTTACAACTACGTCTCACCTGAAAGACGGAGCACAAGGAGGTTAAGTGCTCAAGGTCACACAATGAGTCAGTGGCTGAGGTGGGATTTGAACTGGGGACCTCCTGGTTACAAGCCCTTTTCTTTAACCACTGGACCTGATTACATTTTAATGGAATGTTTAGCATGCAACTGTATAGAATAAATGTGAATAGAATAGTAAAGAATACATGTCAATAAAACGTTTAATAGTGGTGTATTAAAAAGTGGTATTTAAAGCCTAGATGTAATAAGGTAAGCAAATTAAGTGTGGAAAAAACTACTGTTCTCAAAAGTGTGACAGGGATGTACACACAGACAGACACCTTCATTTGCCCCCATAATCTGACAAACCCAATACCTATGCAAAATAATCTTAATGCCAAGTTTCATTTCAATTTTATAAGTGATTTTCCAGATATATGTATAAAATGTGTGACATACAGATGGACAAATGTATGCATAATAAACTTTGTCACTGACTGCATATCCCCAGAATCTAAGCAGTGTCTCAGACCATTGCTGAATTTATCTGTACTATTAAGCAGATTTACTCAATTGATTTGCAAAAAACAAACTGTGTGAATATTGGTTTTGCATTTTGTACAGGCGCCAATTTACAAGGACCCCAGATCGCTACAATTGACCTGGATACACTTGACCTCTTGCAGCTGACATCAGTGGAGGAAAGGGAGAATTTCCTCTCCGCTGTCTACAGGGAGCTTCACCCCCAAGACACAACCACCCAGATCCTTGATACTCTGCTGGGTAGGAAATCACTTTGCTATTTTAAAAATACTGAATTCCATGCACTTTCTATCTCTAAAGTAGTTCAATCAATGGCTTCATTTGCTGCTAAGAATGTGAGCATTGCAGAATTAATGAACATATAAGAGTTGTTCTTTTAGGAAATGCTCTTTTGCATTCAAAGAACTGTATTGATCTCATTCCACAGGGAATGAGAACTGTCTAGAACTGTTTTTTTAAAATTTATTTAATGGAATTGTTTTGGCTCAGATTTATTTTAGGAGCTAACACCTACAACTCTGGTTTGCAAGTGTAGAAAGGCTGACTTTGAAGGAAGGATCAATGCTTGAACAGTCCCACCACGAGAAAGACCTTGGTGTTTTAGTAGACTTGTCGCTGGCAGCAAGCAAACAGTGTGGGTATTAAAAGACAAACAGAGTACTTGCATAGTAAAAAGTGTAGAGTAGAAATAAGAGAGGTTATAATGAGTTTGCAAGTTAAAGTCTGGTCCCTGCACTACAAAAAGGACATTGCAGCTTTGGTGAGAGCCCAGGGAAGAGCAATGAGATTAATCCAAGGGTAAAAGGGTACAAGTTCTGAAGATAGTTTGAGTGAAGTGAATCTAATCAGGATTAATATTGTGTTAAAGAGATAGATGATTTGCCATATTTCCACTATAGTTTACTACTTTGCAAAGCTTTTACCATGTTCTACCACATTACTTTCAGAACATGCATAGCTTATCTTTCCTCTCTTCAAACTTCCAGCAAACGGTTTCAGTTTAACTAATGCTAGATCACTAACACCTTGCTGAAGAGATAAGAATTAATTACACCGATACATAATTCTGATTCATACAGCTTGAAGAGATATGACTCTAAAAATAAAACAAGATAATTTGGATTATGAGATTTCTTGCAGTGGTTCAGGGTAAGTGTCCTAAAGTGCAAAAAACAAGTTAATTGACTGTATTAATGAGTAACCTTTAGCTGGGACTGTACATGCCATGTCTTGTATCTACTTTTTATATCCTAAGGTGCTTTTCAATTAAACTAAGGTTGTGTTCACCCTGGGTCCGTTTAGAGGTTTTGGTCCGCATTCAGTATGGTTCAGTACGTTTGGTGTGTGTGAACAACAAAGTCCGCTTGGGACACAAACTGCACCAAGTCCACTTAGGCTACGTACACACGCAGGCTAAATGCGGTTGTGAGTTCACTTTTTTCTCTTAATACAGTTTGTATACACACACAGTTCGGTCACAAAAGACAGCAACAACCGCACTAGTTGATCCTTTTCAGAGCAAGCATCGAGTGCGGTTATTAATTCAGTTCAGTTATTTAATGCGCACTAACTGTGTGTGTGTGTATTACAACTGCACTAACACAACCGCAGTTGGTGCTCTGTGGATTTCTGCGCAACTAATGATGTCATTGTTTATCAGACATTTCGGTGTGATAAACATGGCTATATATATATATATATATATATATATATATATATATATATATATATATATATATATATATATATATATTGTGAAAGATCGCACCACTCACAGGTTCGTGCCCCTTTAAAAATACGACCCAGAAACACAGAAATGGATTTTCTTGCGCTGATGCGCTATATTTTAATGAACACAAAACCAACACAAAATAAACACCTAGCTCTTTTGGAGCACTAACTCAACTTTCAGGAACACCCTGTCTAACACGGGACAGCTAAGCTGTTTTCCGTCCTTACACAAAACACAGGTTTAGTACAGCACTTACTTTTATTCACTTTGGCTACTGGGAGACAGAGCACCTCTCCTGCCTCCTTCTACTCAGCAGCCTAGAGCAGACTAACTGCTCCTCTTAAATACCCTGCACCTGGCTCTAATTTAATAATAAGCACCAGGTGCAGGGAATGATCCATAATAAAACAATTAACAAATCAATTAAACAATAAAGTAAAACAATTAAACTATACAAAAGAGGTGCCATTTTTCTTCAGGGAGGTTTTAACCCCTCCCTGCTGTCTCACACAACCCGCTGCCTTACACATCCTTCCCCAAGTGTGCAACACTGACGCCATTCAAGGCCACCTCCCCTAAAACATAACCACCCACCCTCGAGTCCATAAATGTCCTTTCTCGCCCTCTTCCACGGGCGGACTTGAGGGTGGATCGGTCCACGTCCCGCCCAGCCAGGTAGGGACCACGCACGGCGACGAGGGACCCCAGCGGTTTGTCAGGGGCGGCCGGGCGACAACGGGGCACTGGAGGCTGCAGCAGCGGGCAGAGGTCTGCAGCTGGGACCCAGTGTAGCGACGTCCGGTCACCAAGGGGAGCGAAGCAGTGACCAGGGGCGTGGCGGCGATCTGGGAGCAGCGCAGCGGCGTCTTGGTGTCCGGGAGGAGCGGAGCAGGGGACCAGGTGCAGAACTGTGACCGATTCTGCCGACTCCTGGGCTCTAGGTCAAGTGAAGGGAGGTCCAGGCCAACCGACAGGGTGTCCAGGAGCAAGGCGGGGACCCGCGCAGCTGTGCCGGACTGGACCGCAGGGGTGGTGGTCGGGGCTGTGGTGGAGGTATGCTTTCGCCTCCTCCCTCTGGGCTCCTCCCTTCTGGGCTCCGAGCGGCGGTTCCTCCCTCTGGTCTTTGGAAGCGGCGGTTCCTCCCCTCTGGGCTCTGGCAGCGGCGGCTCTTCCCCTCTGGGCTCTGGCAGCGGCTCTTCCCCTCTGGGCTCTGGCAGCGGCTCCTCCCCTCTGGGCTCTGGCAGCGGCGGTTCCTCCCCTCTGGGCTCTGGCAGCGGCGGCTCCTCCCCTCTGGGCTCTGGCAGCGGCGGCTCTTCCCCTCTGGGCTCTGGCAGCGGCGGCTCCTCCCCTCTGGGCTCTGGCAGCGGCTCCTCCCCTCTGGGCTCTGGCAGCGGCTCCTCCCCTCTGGGCTCTGGCAGCGGCTCCTCCCCTCTGGGCTCTGGCAGCGGCTCTTCCCCTCTGGGCTCTGGCAGCGGCTCCTCCCCTCTGGGCTCTGGCAGCGGCTCTTCCCCTCTGGGCTCTGGCAGCGGCTCCTCCCCTCTGGGCTCTGGCAGCGGCTCTTCCCCTCTGGGCTCTGGCAGCGGCTCCTCCCCTCTGGGCTCTGGCAGCGGCTCCTCCCCTCTGGGCTCTGGCAGCGGCTCTTCCCCTCTGGGCTCTGGCAGCGGCTCTTCCCCTCTGGGCTCTGGCAGCGGGCTCCTCCCTTTGGGCTCTGGCAGCGGCTCTTCCCCTCTGGGCTCTGGCAGCGGCTCCTCCCCTCTGGGCTCTGGCAGCGGCTCCTCCCCTCTGGGCTCTGGCAGCGGCTCCTCCCCTCTGGGCTCTGGCAGCGGCTCTTCCCCTCTGGGCTCTGGCAGCGGCTCTTCCCCTCTGGGCTCTGGCAGCGGCTCTTCCCCTCTGGGCTCTGGCAGCGGCTCTTCCCCTCTGGGCTCTGGCAGCGGCTCTTCCCCTCTGGGCTCTGGCAGCGGCTCCTCCCCTCTGGGCTCTGGCAGCGGCGGCTCTTCCCCTCTGGGCTCAAAGGCTGGAGTCAGCGGGGCACCTCTTGCTTGCTCCCACTTTTGGAGCAGCAGGTCTAGCTCCGTCGGCTCCGGATCCGGTAGCCCCAACTCCTGTCTCCACTTCTTTGTCTGCTCTTTCTGAGCAGCGGTGTTCCGATTGATCATTGCGATCATCTCTTTTAAATCCATTATAACTGGGTCGTAGGGGCGCCCACACACGCTGCCACCAAATGTGAAAGATCGCACCACTCACAGGTTCGTGCCCCTTTAAAAATACGACCCAGAAACACAGAAATGGATTTTCTTGCGCTGATGCGCTATATTTTTAATGAACACAAAACCAACACAAAATAAACACCTAGCTCTTTTGGAGCACTAACTCAACTTTCAGGAACACCCTGTCTAACACGGGACAGCTAAGCTGTTTTCCCGTCCTTACACAAAACACAGGTTTAGTACAGCACTTACTTTTATTCACTTTGGCTACTCGGAGACAGAGCACCTCTCCTGCCTCCTTCTACTCAGCAGCCTAGAGCAGACTAACTGCTCCTCTTAAATACCCTGCACCTGGCTCTAATTTAATAATAAGCACCAGGTGCAGGGAATGATCCATAATAAAACAATTAACAAATCAATTAAACAATAAAGTAAAACAATTAAACTATACAAAAGAGGTGCCATTTTTCTTCAGGGAGGTTTTAACCCCCTCCCTGCTGTCTCACACAACCCGCTGCCTTACAATATATATATATATATATATATATATATAAATGCCTGATGAGCCAAGTAACAATGGTAAATAGTGCATACATAATATACTTTTGTTATTTAATCAAAGTACAGTTGTATAATATTTTGTTGTAAGAAAAAAATGTATTTTTGGTTTTGCAACTTAAATAAAACAATATGGGACAATTTGTATCCCCAAACGCTACAGTGCGACTGCAACTCGTTTTTTTCACTGATGACAAAGACGCATATACGACTCCTTAGACATGCGTACATTTTTAATCCAGTCATTTGGAAACCACTCAAGTCGTTCCCACCAGTCTTCTGGTTGGAAGATTGCCCAAATGTTTCGATCTACCGTCACAGTACTGCAGATCGTCACCACTGTATTTAGCAGTGCAGAAAAAGCAAAACGGCGTCTCCGCTGATTTTGCAGAAAAGATCATAGCTGTGCTTGACGAGCTCTCGATCGATTACATCCAGTACTTTCTTCCAAAAGCATAAACAAAAACAGCCTCCATGTTGTCGCACAAAACCTCACGATCAGCCCAAGTTCAGTGGTTTGTTTAAACAGGGAGTGCAGTCACTTCAGTAATGAAGGGTGTGTGTGTACAACAAACAACCGCAGCGAGTGCCGTTTGTAAATACGGTTGTCGAGCCAACCGCAGTGTGTGTGTACGTAGCCTTAGAAGTGGTCTCGCAGTCTGGTTCGCTTGCTAAACCTCAATGTGAACAACTACTGGACTTTTGCACATAGGAAACTAACTTGGTAACACCACTCGCAAGTAAACATTTCACACATAGTTTAGTTCATATTCCGAGGAAACAAGCAGAGCAAAAACAGCCTTCATTTTTTGTCCTGGTCAGAAACAGTCAAATTGTTAAATTGTCCCTGTTTTGCCATTGTGTCACTTTAATACTTTAATAGCTGGCATCTTTCAAGATACCTTGCAGGATAATGTAAACATCCGGTTCACAGACCATATAAAAGAGTGCACTTGCAAACTGCATTGTGAACACAAACAAACTTAGTCCTGGGTAAAAATGGAAAAGGACTAAAAAAACGAACTTTAGCTCGCATCCAAACAAACTTGGTCCCTTTGCTTGCAGATACGTGTGAACAGCAAGCACATTAATACATTGTTTCAAACTAAACGAACCAGACCGAGTCTGTTTGAAACTGACCTAGTATAAATGCAGCCTAAAGTTTTTTTTTTTTTTTTTTTTTTGCTTTTTTCTGTATCCATCTTCTCAGAAACAATTGGACCTCATGATGTTGAGAAATTTACAGCAGCATTAGTCAATCTCAGCAATGCAAATTCTCAACAGCATTCAGACTGTGTTAATACTCCGTGTCAGTTTCAGCACAGGTAAGACAAAACAATATAGGTCATTGAGACCTGAATTTACTAAATTTTCCCATATAATACAGGTGAATCATTTTTATTTGCATTCATTTGTTGTTTTTTATTTTTTATAAAAGAACCAGATGTCCTGACAGGATTATGTTTAAACATGTATTCTGAAGATGAAGCAATATATAATACACACATTATATTTATCAGAGACTTTAACAACTGCCAGTCAAATTACATAGAAAATGGTTTTAAATGTCAATGAAAACTGGATCCCCCTTGGCATTTAAGAGATAGACACTAGTGGTTTAAAATCCAATGGCTAGATAATAGAGAGGCCTTTATACTGGGTAAATATATCCAGACCGCTGGAAAAAGAATTAACAACAGAGCAATACTAGGCATATGATCACTGAGATTCTAGGTCTAGGCTCTCAAGCCTGGATTCAAATCCATGTCGGGGCACAAATAAAATGATGCTCAAACAATTTAAAACAATTAGGGGAATTTGTCAGTTTCTGCTTGAGAGAGAACCAGGACTAAATGGTGCAGGGTGTTCAGGTCAGGGTTGACATGTTATTGCAAATCTGTCAGGCCAAGCCTTGTAGCAGCAGCAAGTGGTCAAATTGCTTTTAGTTTTATTGATAAAGGGATTGCTACTGTAATTTAGATTGGTATCTGATTACATCATGCAAAATTTTGCTTTAAAAGTTGCTGTTTATGCTTCGCTTATTGGGGCAAATAGAGGCTGTACCAGACTTCGTGGCTTGGTTATTTGCTTCAATTCCTTGCTAGATTTTCCATGTGCAATAAATGTGTTGTTTTTTTTTGTAAACATGTTTTAACTGTGTATTAATATCAAAATGGAAATATAATTTAGAGTGCTGCACCTTGAAAAGCACAGCATCGTAGGTTACATCGTAGTCACCTTAATGAGACGAAACTTTCTTTTTTTAAGTTTCAAGGATATAATAAAAAATAGAGCCAAGAAATAATTGGAAGCCAAATAGCATGACTTACATGTGGGTAAGAGAAAAATATACATAATGAAACCCTAACAATTCTCCTTTTAACTTTTTTCCAGATCCTTTGTCCCTTTAAAGGAGATTTTAATGGACTTACTAGATAAATAAAGGTTACTAAATAAATAATAAGATAGTGGTCAAAGCTGTTTTTTCTGTTCCAATTATTTTTGTCATTAAAGTATAGTATTGTAATGACCCTGGGTCTGCTGCAACCGTGGTAGGGAAGGTTATGTGACCCAGAGTCAAAGGTTCAACTGCAGCAGGTGCTCAGGGACATCAGAGACGGGAGAATCCCCACCAATCAGAAGCTTGGCTTGCCTCGCGAGCAGGACCTGGATGCAACATTGTTGTCACAAATCAGGGGGTAAGATGTTGCAACAATCAAGGGGTCTAGAGCGGGAAGCCGTGCATGCTTGAGATTGGTGGCTGGTGCAGGTGCATTGGGGGGCGTGGCCTGGACAAGGGGGATAAGTAGTGGGCTGCTGAGAGAGCTGGTGGTGAGACGAACAAGAGCTGAAGAACAGAGAGAAAGATTGGAGAGAAACAGCCAAGGAGAGTCAGAGAAGCAGGGCTAAAGAGAACCAAGGAATAAACCAGAGACTGCACTTAGTTGGCTGTAGCACACAGCCAAAACTGTGCTTTGGACTTTCTTTTCTTTTTTTTATTTGATTATTTTGTCACAATCTAAGTAGCACTACACTGCTCAGCTGTAGTTGTCCACTGACTGGTAAAGCAACACACTTTACCTGTCAAGCGTAGAGTCCCGGCTTAATAAACCGCTTCATTCGAAAACCTGAAATACCTGTGTGATTATGGATTGGGTGATGCGGGAAGTGAATACTGAAGAAGACACACAGGAGGAGCCAGGATTTCCAGAGGCTGAAGCGCCAGTCGAGAGCAGACAGTGGGCACTGTCATGGCTAAAGGCGATGTCCATTGTGAAGACGCTCTGGAGAGCCGAGAGAGCGGGACCTCTGGATGGCGGATCACAGCAGCGCGTTTCCAGTCAGCCAGAGTTGGGATCCCTCTCGCCGTCCACCCCAAAGCCAGCCGTCAGAGAAGCCGAGGGCCGTGAGACTGGAACCTCGCTTGGAGTCCATCCCCGACTACCAAGGGGGATTGCCTTGGAACTCCCCCTGCCAGAGCCGAGCTGCTGTCACCCCCTGCAGCAGAGAGGCCACCGCAGAGCAGGGCAGAGGAGAGCAAGATGCTGCCACCCACGGTGAACCGCCTCACTGGCCCACAGATGCTGGAGGCGGTGAACCAGGCTGTGGCAATAGAGGCCATGCTCCAGGATGAGGAGCCTCTGCCACATCAACCGGGATACCAGCCCACAGTGCACCAGGCCCAGCCCAGCGAAGAGGACACCGAAGCCAGCCGGGCCACCCCCACCTGGCTGCCGGAACTCGATGCTTTGCTCCAGACCATGTCCACACAGGGCTCCCAGTCGGCTGATCCCCGCACAAACCTGTGTTGGGGCTGTGGACAGCCAGGACACCTGCAGCGCCTGTGCCCACCAACCACCACCCCGCCCTCCGCAAGCATGCCGTGCCAGCCCTTGGGAAACAATGCTACTTCCCCTCAGAAGTAGCTGAGCACCACATTGTCCTACAAAGTGCTGCTACCACCCCTGCCAGCCAGGGGAGCCCAACAGTACAGCTGGGTGAGTGGGGCTCCACTCCCCCAAGAAGTAGCTGACAGTGCCACAGTTCCAAGTGGGCCCGCCGTTGTCATGGGGAGGACCTCTGTGGTGGATTTCTTCCATGTCCCAGTCCGAGTGGAGAGGGTTCCATGCACAGCCTCGGTCAACACAGAATTGACGGTGACGCTGGTGTGACCCGATGTGGGTCCAGCTGGAGCCAACCACACCATAGAGCTGGTGTCCATGCAGGGAAGAGGGACCATGTAGATCCAGGTGCCCGACCAGACGGTGGACCACCCCATGTGGGTAGCTGCAGTACATGACCCCTGCATCCTTGGCCTGGACTTTCTGAGAAGCACCAGCAGCCAGCTGGACCTCCAGACAGGGATCCTACACTTCCCGGAGGGCCTGGCCGTCGCCATGGCTCACCCGATGACTGTGATGGCTTTGGGAACCATCACACTCCCGAGGATGGATCTGCAGGGGGCGACGGGCTCCGTCAAACAGCCACCAACACAAAATCACAGAGCCTGAGACAGCACCGCCCAGGCACCACCCCAGGCCAAAGACAGCCAAGACCAGGACCCAGCCAGCACTTGGACCCTAACCAAGAAGGACCGGATGGTGACCAAGACGGTAGAGGGGCATGACCATGAACTGAGTCGGGAGGCATCGATGAGTGGGGCCTGGTCAGTCGCTTGCCTGGAGTTGACCACGGTCGGGGCAGAAGAATGGAGGCAACAACAAGGATAGGATCCTGACCTTTTGCACGTCCTACAGTGGCTGGTGGACAGCGGCAGCCTCCTGGAAAGAAGTAGCACTGCAGTCCCAAGTGATGAATAGCCTGTGGTTGCAGTGGGCTGGGCTGGATATTCGCGCTGGGGTTCTGCAGCACCAATGGAAGGAGCCAGCTACAGGAGAGGCCAGGTGGCAGGTGGAGGTCCTTCAGGTAATGCGGGAGGACGTGCTGAAGGCCCACCACGGCACCCCCAGCACCGGGCACTTTGGGGTCACTAAAACCCAGCGCCGGGTTCGACAGGGGTTCTACTGAGGATGGTGCAGGCAAGATGTGGAAGACTACTGACGCCGCTGAGACAGCTGCACCGCCCGCAAAGGATCACACACTCGCCGTAGATCCAGGTGCCCGACCAGACGTCAAGTGTACAGTCCTGTCAAGTGTACAGTCTCGGTTTAATAAACCGCTGCATTCGAGATCCTGAAATACCTGTGTGAGCCTGCCTTCATTTCCGCAAATGCTACAGTATTTTAATCTGTAAGCACTGAATTGTGTGATAGTAATATTCATGGTTTTATATGTGATTTAAGAAAAAAAAAACATACCTTTGCATTGATTTAAAGAATGCCTCTGTCCTGGTTTAATGTGAAAATCATACAATTCCTCTTCTGTTCTGGTTGAGTTGAAACTAAGGGGTAACTTGAAACTAACGCATCATTACAAGAAACCTGTTGCTGTTTTTTTTTCATCTTTCCTTCTTTTTAAACCAGAGGAGATAAACGACAAAACAACAACACTCCTAAAACACCTCACCTGGTAGAATTAGCAATAAAAGGTAAGCAACATATTTGTTGTTTTGTATATTGTTGCACTTCATGTAAATTGGATTTTATATGTATGCTAGTATAAAGCAGCAGCATTTTTAGCGCTGTTTCCTCCTTTTATGGAATCAGTTTTTAACACAGGACTGTCTTTATTTACCACCTGTTCCCTTACATTGAGCTTTTGCAAAATAGGCTCAGGTGTAATTAATTGCTAGTTGGAAGTGGGCAGTGTCGGCAGTTGTTGGTGTTTGTGAAATCAGCTGTAATTGTTTTATAGATCAAGTTTATAAGTGTCATGACAAATAAAGAAGTACTATAGATATCGCTGGCTGAGGAACAGAAAATTCCACAAATGAACGAAACATCTGATGGCATGTATATTAATAACAATATTAATGAGTCATGTATATTAATAACACTTTAAATGCTCATATCACAAAACTATGTGATGTTATTGCTGTAGACAGAAGTTGGTAGTACACTTTCTTAATTTTCTCATCCTAACAGAATTTTTTTTCCCATAACTTTACCAGAAAATGTAACTCAAAGTCCCCAAGGGTATGATTGTTGGCAAAGTAATTGACACCTGCTTGAAGATATTAGGAATTAATAAAAATAATAACCTTTTCTCTCTGAATGTTCTCATAGGAAGGAAAGGAGAAAATAAGTAAAATGGACTATAATATTCAATATTTATTAAAATATTATATATACTGTGAATCTTCAATTGGTAATAGATTAAAAAGGAATTATAGCTGTTTTAGTGTTAGTCACGGCATTTATGAGCTATATCTTTTGTATGTCTCTGTTAATCATGTATGTTTGTATTAATTATTTAAACCATTTAACCGTTTAAACTGGAAAATAATTGAACTAATTGAATGTGATTAAAAGTTACCCATGAAGAGTTGTATAAATAGGGTGAGCTCTAATTGGTACTATTTACCTCCTGATGAAAACTAAAAGTGAAACACATCGTGGACGTGGATCACAAATGTTTTTAAAACATTTTTATTCTTTGAAGTTTGTTCAAAAAAAGAAATAAAATGAATTGAATCTTGGAAAACTTGAGTAGTATGGATCATTAAGAAAAACTGCAGTGTGCGACCAAGTTCTCTCTGCAGTCCTGAATCATAAGAACAAAGGTTTGTTGGAACATTCCTGGCTGGTTGGCATAAATTGAGAGAGACAGTCACTGTCTTTATATATATATATATATATATATATATATATATATATATAGAGGTCGGCACAGGTACAAAATCTGGAACCGGGTACCCGCCGTGAAAAATACCCAGGTACCTGGATCTTTTTTGGGTAAGATTAAAAAAATAAAAAAAAATCACATATATTAATGTTTTAAGTGCATGATGCATATTTAAATATTATATAGTACCCATACATTTTTAGTCCCAGGAAACACTGAAATAATAATAATAATAATAGTAATAATAAACCACCTCTGTTTAAATACAGTTATTAATGTTAAATGCGCTTCATGCTGCAGGATTCTTTGCAACATATTGGCCATATTCTGTTGTTACTGTTGTTAACATGGCTGTTATGTTCAGTTTTAAAACTAACAGTAGTACAGCACAGCGCACGTTATGGACAATTGCAATAGTTACTGTAAATTGTTTGACGAGTCGCAAAAGAGACATGCGCGTCTGTTTGGTTAACAATGAAGTGCCGTTCCTGGTCTTGTGAATACATAACTTTATAAATCACTATAAAGCGATGCCTAGCAATACCTTTCCTACACCAAATCAGAGCAACTGTTTCAACTATTTAGTTACTAATGATGCTTCAGGACACTAAAGCACGCCGTACACAGCCCAACTCAAGCCTTCCCAACTCATCTCATCTCAACTGGCCGTACAGTCTGGATGAATCGTAGCAGTGTGCGTGCCCTTAAAACCAAGATTATCCAGATTTCAGTCGGGATGTCTTCAGATTTGAAGATTGAACATGTTGAACCTTTTTCAGTCGCAGTTTCATTGAGATGTGATCAGTCTGTCTGTGTGCGGCTGTTGATGACCAAGAATGACTGATACTGATTAGTCATAAGGGTGTCAACCAATGGTGAAGCAGGTTTAAGTGATGTAGCATGTCATGTGACTTGACATACAAGATGGCAGAATATTGACAGCTTTAGTTCCACAGCTAAAAATACATTAGTCTTGAATTGCTCTGAATCTCCCGAATTCAAAAATACCAGATATGTGCACATTTGAATAGTTTTTTTTTCGCGTTTACTAATCAAAGGTAAATTATCAATTTACCTTTTTATTATCAATCTACTGGAGGCCTATATTTTCTTACTGCGCTAAAATAGAAGTAACCGGTGCGTCGATCTCCAATAGGTCACAAATCACAAGCCCTAGATCCACATGCTGAGAAAAAAACGCCAAAGTCAAATAAAAATCAACAGGTTGAATTTTATTTACCACAGGCTAAAGTGTAGTAGACAAACTATACAAAAAGTCAAACACTGCCTGAAACGTTTGCACGGTGTAAATGGTCAATAGCTAAATTAATAGGCTAAGCGCTTCTTTTGGTTGCCTCACAGCACTGTCTCCGCCGCCTAATCAACATACGATGTCATGCATAATATGAGGGTTGCTATGTTGGGCTTAATACAAAATGTGTACAGGGCAGTATTAATTCAATGTGCATACATAGTAATCACCAGCATCTAGTTGTGGTCAGTCTAATTCAATCTTAGCAGTGTGTGACACCCAGTCGGGAAAAACTCAATTGTGACGTCAAACCAAAACTGAGCACAACTGACCGCAGAATCTGTGCATACTCAGATGAGATGAGTCGGGACGGCTTGAGTCGGGATGTGTGCGGCGGGCTTTGCGGTTGATCCTGGACCAAACCATTATTAAACAGGCAGAAGGGGGGTTGCATGTTATATTTAACAAAAATAAAAGTTATTTTCACTATAAAGATATTTGTGTGTATAATCCTTATGTGTGACTTATAATAAGTTAATACGTTGTGTGAAGGGTGTCTCTTATTGTATAAGACATAATCTCGCTCAGTTTGTGCAGCTCAGCTTAAGCCCGGTCCTCTTGCCCAAACTGTGCGAGATGACATGTCATACAATAAGAGACACCCTTCACACGATGTATTAACTTATATTAAGCATTTGGTGGAATTTTTTTACCAAGCAGGAGAAAATGGAATTTGCAAACTCTGCAAAGGAAATATTTCATTCAAAGGAGGAAGAATACTTACTTAATGTGCTCCACATTATTTTATTTTTATTTTATTTATTTGCTTATTGCAATTTCACTTTTATACAAATCTTTTTGTTTTTAGACGATTTTGAAGAAGTGGACAAGCATACTGGGGAATTGATAATAGCAGAGAAGGGGCATCTGGAATTGCATCTGGTCAAGAAGGTAAATTATTTTTAAATACATTTAAAGCTGTTTCAGTTTTACCCTGTTTTACATTCTTGTAAGGCCATGACTTAAAATTCTATGATAAAATGTTCACACTGTTCATGATGAACGCTTGTTACTTCAATGGGGTCTGTTCAATAAATGGTAAATGTGATTAAACATTATATATTACATTTACATCATGAGGTTAACGAGATCATGACCTATGCAGCTTTATTGTACTGTGACAATTTCAGTTTAAAATCTTTTTAACCAATCGAAGTACACTGTTTGTCTCAACAATTTTAAAATGAACATGGTCCCAGGTATTAGTTCATACATATGTTAAATTGGAATTAGTGACACTTAAAATATTATGAATACATTGTACAGTTTATTTAACTACTAAGTTGTTTGCGACCTCAGCTGCCGTACATTCTATCAAGTGGAGTTTATTTGCTTCTCAGGACAGGATTAGGGTTAGGGGCTAGGATTTCAATGAATTGCGATGGAATTGTCTATACAGACATTTAAACTCATGAAGTGTTAATTAGAAAAGCATGTGCACAGTACTTACATTAACTTTGTACATCTATTGGGCCCTTGAACATTGTCTGGGGAGCAAATTACCTCTTAGCTCTCCCTAAGTAACCCTAGGAGACAATCACATTAATTAACAAAATGCTAGTGAAAGGTTATATATAGGGCTTCTGTTTTTCAGTTTTTATTAATTTTTCTCTGTTCATTTTTAGGTATTCAACTTTTTTTTTATTTTTTTTTTTTTATGGGGCTTTCGCTTTTTATATACTGTATGAAATTATTGTTTTCGGTCACTTTCCAAAATTCTTGGATGTTTTTTTTTGTTACAATATGTATAGTAATTCCAGTTAGATAGGGAAGATTTACACACTCATGGAATTTAAAACAGAATTGCAAATTTATGACAAAATATAAAAAAATGCCTAAACACACATATTCTTCTGGGGTTTTTGTGTTTTTAGGCATTTTTTATATTCAAATCATAATTTGCAATTCTGTTTTAAATTCCACGAGTGTGTAAATCTTCCCTATCCAACTGTAATATAGCTTTAAGTCTCTTTAACGGAGCAAGAACAATACTCTGTTTCTAATTGTAATGTCGTTTTAAACCTCGCAAGCATGTATAATCTTCCAATAGAAATGTAGGAAATTGCTGCCACTCAGTAGGTTGGGTGGGTTTAAAGTATTCAAAACGAATCAATGCGAGACAGGAAGTGGACATTGCCTAACTGCACTGGGGAAGTTTTTTTTCCCCTGGGAAAGGGATGAAGTCAACGTGAATTTTTTAACCATTTCCAGTGTTTCTCTAGTGTTTATCGTATATACACCGATTCTATTCAATATTCTAAAAGGTATTGACAATGTCGACGCAAGGAACTTTTTCGACCTGAAAAAAGAAACAAGGACCAGGGGTCACAAATGGAGATTAGATAAGGGAGCATTCAGAACAGAAAATAGGAGGCACTTTTTTACACAGAGAATTGCGGGTGTGGAGCCAACTCCCCAGTAATGTTTTTACTTGATGAGATTCTGGGAACAATAAGCTACGAACAACCAAACGAGCAAGATGGGCCGAATGGCCTCCTCTCGTTTGTAACCTTTCTTATGTTCTGTTCTTTTTTTTTATATCGGGGGTGTTTTTTCAGAAGCCCTAGTTATATACTGTACTGTATATATGCTCCCTCGCTATAAGGCTCTCAGTTATAACGCGGCTCGGATATAACGCTCCTGCAGCATGTCCCCCTATTCCCGATGCTTGTGATTCATGCAATATTTCTGCAGTAAATACAGTACTGGTGTTCAAACTATAAACAACTTCTCAGTAACTTCCGTTTCTGTCTCTCCCTTTTGATGCAGTGTCCAAACTGAAGAAAAGCTGTGCTGGCACTTTATAACACAAACATCTTATTCAGCATTCGTTTTATAACTACATACATATTAGGCCTATTACATGCTTATCTTTCCTAATGTATTTACTTTTTTGCTGCGAGAGGAGCTGCAGCTTTCTCCGGGAGACGAGACGCTTCAGCTTCGCTTCAGCCCTGCTCCAGCATCCGAACCTGGGGTGAGCCCATTCCCTCTCCCCCTCTCCTGACCCGCTCTCCTTCTCACACTTGGTTTGCTTGTCTGTCGATTCGAACTGAACTCCCGACTGCTGTTTAGCCAGGCTATTTATAGTTTAACAACTGCAGATTAAAATGATCCACCAGTGGTATTGTTACCTTTTTTGTTTTGTTAAATATAGCGTTGATTACATGGTGCTTTATGCATGGTTAATTCACAGAAAGTTACATTTTTGCTTCACTATATGTGCATTATAGAGAGGGAGTTATTTTATTTTGTATTTTAGTCAGATGTGTGTTGTTATGTGTACTGCGGTGCCCCCCTCCCCCGTTTATAATGCTCTTTACAATGCTCATATTGCATGGCCTCCCGAGACCCGCTTTATAGCGAGGGAGCATTGTGTGTGTATATCTCTCTCTCTCTCTCTCTATATTCTTTTTATTTTTATCTTGTTTTTTACTTAATATTTTAATGCATTTGTATATAACTGTTACTTAAAGACATGAATACAGTTATAATAAAGCCTGTGTCTAAGCAGACAGCTTACACGTTTCTTGGAACCACTGAATTATGACTCAGACATCTGATTTTGTTTATGACTGACTGTGACGGGGTTCACCCCGCCCCTGTATTATTATTATTTGTTTATTTGTATGTTTTGTATTATCATTATTATATTATTATGATTTATTGTATTATTATTGTTGCGGTGCGGACAAAAGCCGCCACCATTATGTGTTATTGTTTTTATGTGTTTTTTGAACCTCGTGAAGATGCGTGACTGATCAGCTACTGAGTATTTAATTAGCTGATGGTCGCGCATCATTTTTAAACTCGTGCAGACTCTGGCCGAGGGGTAATAAGATAATAACTAGCTAGTTAACCCCTCAGCCAGAATATAAAAGAGCTGCAGATTGGCTGCATGGGGTTGGATGTTCAGAGGAGGAACGAGAGTGAGAGCGAAAATTAACAAAACAAAACAAAACAAAACAAAATGTACAGGATCAGTGAAGGCGTTTGCCCAGCCTGACCTATATTGGCTGTTCGATTTTTGTGTTTGTGATTTTGTTTTGTTTAAATATTTATTTTGCTCTGTGAGCAGTGTTTTTGTGTTTAAACTTTTTATTTTATTTTTGTATTTAATTAAACGGCGCACTGCGTCTTTTTGCCCTGCAGTACTGCCTGTGTTTTCTTTCCTGTTCCTGAACCTGACGTCACCACCCACATGCCAAACAAAGCCATCTGTGACACTGATGCATCATAGGAGACAAACAAAAGTCTATGTATTAAAATGATAATGAAGAAACATACTGTTGGGTTCCGGCAATTAAACCGAGAAATTAAAGCATGATGGAGGCCAAGCAGTATTCGGAGTCCCGTCTTGGCTGCATGACGTAAATACCACATGTACTGTAATTAACCATTTACACATTATAAGAGCATAAGAAAGTTTACAAATGAGAGGAGGCCATTCAGCCCATCTTGCTCGTTTGGTTGTTAGTAGCTTATTGATCCCAGAATCTCATCAAGCAGCTTCTTGAAGGATCCCAGGGTGTCAGCTTCAACAACATTACAAGGGAGTTGGTTCCATACCCTCGCAATTCTCTGTGTAAAAAAGTGCCTCCTATTTTCTGTTATGAATGCCCCTTTATCTAATTTCCATTTGTGACCCCTGGTCCTTGTTTCTTTTTTCAGGTAAAAAAAAGTCCCCTGGGTCAACATTCTCTATACCTTTTAGAATTTTGAATGCTTGAATTAGATCACCGCGTAGTCTTCTTTGTTCAAGACTGAATAGATTCAATTCTTTTAGCCTGTCTGCATACGACATGCCTTTTAAACCCGGGATAATTCTGGTTGCTCTTCTTTGCACTCTTTCTAGAGCAGCAATATCCTTTTGTAACGAGGTGACCGGAACTGAACACAATATTCTAGGTGAGGTCTTACTAATGCATTGTAAAGTTTTAACATTACTTCCCTTGATTTAAATTCAACACTTCTCACAATATATCCAAGCATCTTGTTGGCCTTTTTTTAATAGCTTCCCCACATTGTCTAGATGTAGACATTTCTGAGTCAACATAAACTCCTAGGTCTTTTTCATAGATCCCTTCTTCAATTTCAGTCTCTCCCATATGATATTTATAATGCACATTTTTATTGCCTGCGTGCAGTACTTTACACTTTTCTCTATTAAATGTCATTTGCCACGTGTCTGCCCAGTTCTGAGTGCTGTCTAGATCATTTTGAATGACCTTTGCTGCTGCAACAGTGTTTGCCAGTCCTCCTATTTTTGTGTCGTCTGCAAATTTAGCAAGTTTGCTTACTATACCAGAATCTAAATCATAAATGTAGATTAGGAATAGCAGAGGACCTAATACTGATCCCTGTGGTACACCACTGGTTACCTCGCTCCATTTTGAGGTTTCTCCTCTAATCAGTGCTTTCTTTTTTCTACATGTTAACCACTCCCTAATCCATGTGCATGCATTTCCTTGAATCCCTACTGCGTTCAGTTTGAGAATTAATCTTTTATGCGGGACTTTGCCAAAAGCTTTCTGGAAATCTAAATAAACCATGTTGTATGCTTTGCAGTTATGATTTTGCCATTTGTATCTCTTAGACATTTAACCTCCTATTTGAATGTTCTCTTGCTGTTATAATATTGGAAAAACATTTTGGAATTGGTTATAGCCCCCTTAGCAATATTGATTTCTATCTCTCTCTTGGCCTTTCTAACTTCTTTTTTGACTTGTATTTGCAGTTTCAAGTACTCTTTCTATGTACTTTGTTTTTGGTCCCTTTTAAACGCTCTGTAAAGTGCCTTTTTTCGCTGAATATTTTTTTTTAAATTGATCTATTAAACCATTTTGGCCATTTTGTTTTAGATTTAGATTTGTCTACCTTTGGAATGTAATTGTTTTGCGCCTCTAGTACTACATTTTTAAAAAACAGCCATCCTTTTTCTGTGGATTTCTCTATTTTACTCCAATCTACTGTTAGTCTCTATTTCATACCTTCATAGTTTGCTTTTCTTGTAGACCTTAGCTTTAGTCATTACTTTGGGGGTTTTAAAAAACACTTCAAATGAGACCATGTTGTGGTCTGAGTTTGCCAATGGCTCTCTGACCTCTGTTTTAGTTATTCTGTCTTCGTTATTTGAAAAGACTAAATCAAGGCATGCCTCCCCTCTAGTCGGTGCCTTGACAAATTGCGTTAGGAAGCAGGCATTTGTCATTTCCACCATTTCAATTTCGTCCGTCGTGCTCCCCACCAGGTTTTCCCATTTTATATGGGGAAATTTGAAATCCCCCATTAGTATGGCTTCTACTTTTCTACACGCATTTCTAATGTCATTGTATAACAGATTATTCTGCTCGGCATCTGAATTTGGAGGTCTATAGCATGTTCCTATTATTATGCCCTTTGAATTTTTGTCCATTATTCTGACCCATATTGATTCGCCGTTGTTTTCTTTGTCCAGATTTAACACCTGGGCTTCATGACTATTTCTTATGTATAGCACTACCCCTCTGCCTCTTCTGTCCTGCCTGTCTTTCCTATAGAGTGTGTACCCACTAATATATTCGTCTCCATCACTCTCAGACAACCAAGTTTCTGTAACACCTATCACATCGTAGTTACTTGTTTGTGCAGTAGCTTCAAGTTTTAACATTTTGCTTCTGAGACTTCTAGCATTAAGATAAATACATTTAATAGCTGTCTTACCTGAGTTGTTGCCTTTGTTTTGATGTGGTCTCCCTTCTGTTTTTTTGTTTTCTCCCCCCTTCCTTTCGAGTTGAAATGCTTCTGGACCTCCTCAAGGATTCTTTCTCCGTGTAGATTGGTTCCCTTTTTGTTTAAGTGCAGTCCGTCCCACCTATATAGATAGTCCTTGCTGTAGAATGTGCTCCAATGTTCAAGAAAGATTTCATTAAGTTATTTATGTTGTGTTTTTCACTAAAATCAAAGCTTGGTGAAGCCGCTATTATGCTGTTACTGCTACAAGATAGATGCTCAAGGACACTAAGGTTAATGGAGATTTTCCAGAAGTGTTTCTACATGTAGATGTTACAGAATTTCTTCCAAGCAGCCATACAGTTGTGAGTAATATCCCCCTAAAATGCTGCAAACTTGATTTTAAGGAAGGTTACACTGCTGTAGGCATATTTTAACCTGTACTAGTGCCTTTAGAAAGTGTATTTGTACAAGTAAAACCCTGTATTTACAGAGCCTTAACTTTTATGGAACCTGTACTTCGAGGGTGACACTAAATGATTTGCAGCTTCTGAACAGATGTGGGGTTCCCTGTTGTGTCAGAATCAGAACAATTTAAAAAGCAACATGGGGTCCCCGAGTGGCTCACCTGGTAAAAGCACAGCCATGTGGTGTGCAGGGTGAGTCATGAAGTACCCGGTCTTTGCTGGAGATTCTGAAGGAAGTGTCACATTGGCTCTGGAGATCCCATGGGTTATGGAGGCAAAACTGTCAGGGACTGTTTCTCCTCATCGTGCTACGGCGAATCATGCAGGCCAGACGCCCAGTGAGCTCAAAAGGTCAGTAGCTTGCTGACATCCACTTTCGAGTTCCTGGGTGTAAAAGAGGAAGCTGTTTCGGTCGTGGGATTGGAGGACACCTACTGACGTTCAGTTCTCCTGTGCTGTGCGGAGAATTGCTGTGGTGAGGGGAAAAATGATGGGACATTTCAAATTGGGTTGAAAATCAACAGTAAAATATTTGGGTACACTAAATAAAAATAAAAAACATAAGGCTGTGACATTGTAAGGTGCAGTCCTGCAAAGCAGGGATTTGGAACAGGTGGCCCACAAGGCTTTTCACGGTGACCCGGGAGCATTATTTATTGTTTTATTTATCGATTTACAGTTATTATATTTACTTCTGTTCTCCCACAACTAATGCCGTCCTGACTGACCTGTTGCTCACCTGTTTGCACAGCTAAGACAAACGTGTCACTGGTTGCTAGGCGGCAACATATACTTGCGCAGCTAGGACAAACGCATCACAGCAGAATACACTTTCTGGGTATTGCAGGAATTTGATCCTTAATTATGGATACTTTTATCAGTCAAAGTAAAGCTTCAGCTCTGGCAGCAGAAACAAGTGCTAGTGGCAGTCATAGTCAAGAGTAAGCAAGCAGTGGAGGAGCCAGCACCCAAAAAATCCCAACCAGTCAGAAGTTGGAACAGTCATTTCAACAAAGTTGGGAAAATGACACTTGATTGCTTTGTGGAGAGCAACGGGAAACCACTGAGCCTTCTTTGCCAATCATTCATCTACAAGACTCTGAAACAACATAATGAAATTACTCACAGTGGCTTTTTGAGTTGACTCTGCCAGTCGGAAAAGCCAAAATTCTGCGGATGAAGTATCTTGGAAACATTTTATGACTCTGAATTGGTGACGCTGGCTAGTTATGAAGTGAGTTGGATTCTTGTAAGAGGGAAGAAGGCATTCAGCAACACAGACATTGTGAAAGAATGCTTGGTTACTGTGACAGGATGGCTTGCCGTGCGCAGGTGTGGTGACGTCACGGACCAGGAACACAAAACCAAAACAACGAATGGCGGGGCAAAACTGAAGCGCAACGGCGCTCAGCGCATTTATTAAATAATAACAAAACAAAAGATTTAAACAAACACAAAACACTAAACAAAAGGGCACGTTGGCCAAACAAATAAACAAGTAAGTATCGTGCTGGGGTAAAAAACAGCACACTTAGCAATTGTTATTATTTGTTAATTATTTGTTCATTTAGCAGACGCCTTTATCCAAGGCGAATTACAGGGACTAGGGTGTGTGAACTATGCATCAGCTGCAGCGTCACTTACAATTAAGTCTCACCCGAAAGACGGAGCACAAGAAGGTTAAGTGACTTGCTCAGGGTCACACAATGAGTCAGTGGCTGAGGTGGGATTTGAACCAGGGACCTCCTGGTTACAAGCCCTATTCTTTAACCACTGGTTATACTTTCAGTTTGTTACCTCCTGTCTCTACTCTTGTTCTCCAACTCTGAACACCCTTCCCTGAGCGAAGACAGCTGCAGGCTTTTATATTCTGCCCGCGGGGTTAACTAGCTAATTAATTATCCTATTACCCCTCGGCCATAGTCTGCACAAGTTTAATAAGGATGCGTGACTGTCAGCTAGTTAAATAATCAGTAGCTGATCAGTCACGCATCCTCACGAGGTTTTATAAAAAGACAAAATAACAAATAACATTGGCTTTCGCCATCATATAAACATATAAATCATAATATAAATAAATAATAAACAAAGGGACGGGACACTCCGCCACAGTTACGTGTCTCAAAATTCTTTCAGAAAATCTTCCTTAGAAAGAAAGGGATGCAATTCGGCAGTTGGCAATGAATGTTCCAATCAGTCCAGGAACAATCGTGTCCAGAATCAAGGAAATGGCTGAACATTTCAGCTGAAATGAAAAACTCAGTGAGTGCCTGTCTTTCAGCATTGCCTTGGATGAGTCAACCGACATAACGGACATTGCGCACCTTTCAATCTGGGCAAGATACGTGACAAAAGCTGGGGGGAAAAAGAAAAATTGGTTCCCTTATATCAGCTGAAAGATTGCACTAGATGTAAAGACATTATGGATGCGTTTCTTGCATTTGCATTGAGATTCAATCTGTTTTTGGGAAAACTTGCATCTTGCTCAACTGATGGTGCTGCAGCAATGACTGGCTCTTCTGTCTGATTCACAGCTTTACTGCGACAGTACCGGTTGAATTTGTTGCAAACAGACAGCCGGCTGCATGCTTTCCACGGCATTATCCACCAGGAAGGTTTGTGTGTGCAAATGGGGCGATCTGATAAAATGCATGGATAAGGTAGTGAAAATTGTGAATTTTATCAGTGCAAAAGCGCTCAATCACCATCACTTTCGAGAGTTTCTCCTGGAGGTTTTTATGCGGAATACAAGGAGATCTTATTTCACACTGAGGTCCGTTGGCTAAGCCAAGGGAATGTTCTGAAGACATTTGTCTCTTTGCTGCCACATGTAATCATCTTTCTGAAACAAAAGCAGAAATCCTCCAAAGGACTTGTAGTCCGAAACGCCCTGATATAATTGATTTTTTTAAAATCAATTATTCACATTTTTATGTATCTACATTACCTTTTTCTAATATACATGTAGTGGACAAAAAAATGGAAACACCAATGTAAAGTCACTTAATAGAGCGTTGGGCCACTATGGTATCCTGCTCTGTGGAGTTCTCGGCGGACCGTTTTTGATGAAACTGGCTGCTTGCACCCCAGGTTGAAATTTGCAGTCAATTGATCTGCAGTTGCTCGCCTGTTTTGCCTTGCACTTCGAATTAATGCACAGATATCACAATCCTGGAGTGCTTTGCTTAACGCATGAGCCACACCTGTGTGAAAGCCCTTGCTTTCAATATACTTGGTGTCCCTCATTTACTCAGGTGTCTCCATTTTTTTGTCCACTACCTGTATATATATATATATATATGCACAATGAAAACGCACCAGTTATTTACATTTTAAATAGTGAGCAGATAGGTTTGTTGATTGTTTGAGTAGTATTGTTCCTTGGGATAACAAAATACTGAGTTCAAGTCATGTGATTTCATAAAAACTGCAGTTGCTTAGTGTTTGGTATTTGAGTTGATTGCCAAAATGAGTTGATTAAGAATCTGTATAAATAGCCATTCGAGAAGACATGATTTTAATGAATGCAAGAACAGCGAAAGATACGACCATGCCCCACTTGAGTAATGAAGATCGCCTGTTGCTGTCGGCATGATTGAAGGAGGCCTGTCTGTGAGAGAAGTTGCCTAGAGAATGAGATGTTCTGCTTCAACAATCAGCAGACTAGTCCAGAGAAACCTGGAAACCGGCTCTGTGAGGGACAGACCACGTCCTGGAAGGCAGAGGGTCACCACACCGGCCCAGGACCACCACATCCGACTGATCCATCTGTGTAATCGTTTTCAGACTATAGTCTCCTTTAACACAAGAACGCCTTTGGTGCAGATTGAGGGCAACCTTACTGCTCAGCGATACATTGACAAAGTCCTTGAGGCAACAGTTTTTCCGGTCATAACCGATACTAAATTTGTAATGTTTTCATTTTGACAGTGTGTCACATTTCATACCGAAAACTTATCATGATCCTTTGATCTGTATTTTTGTTCACATTTTCTGTGATTTTGTTTGATATCTATGTTTAAAATATTTGATTAAAGCCATTAGACCTGAGTGCTGTGTTTCTTTTGTGCATCAGTATATAGATAGATAGATAGATATTTTATTTTATTCCTGAAGCCCCTTTAGTAAATATATGTTTGGACATCTAGTCATACTATATATTAAAGTTAACAAAAGTAACATTTCCTGGAGGTGGCCCGCGGTCACATTTGGGTTTGTGACTACTGCTGTAAAGCATTCCACATGCATTTTAACATTTATTAGTAATAAGTGTAAGAAAACATTCTGTTACATTGAAAGGATTCCCTGCGACCATGGAGTAACCCATATATTCATCTGACGTACAAATACAAAATATAAATCCTGTTTTTTTTTTTTTTTTTAAAGTAGTATATAAGAACAAAAGAACATTCAGTTAAGCTCACCAAGAATTGTTTATGCAGGAGTTGTAAAGATTGTACTCTCTTTCTCATAAAGGCTTAACTGCAAATGCAAAACAGCTTCATTAGAGAGTTCAAATTGAGAAACTAATCACACTGAACCTGCTATATATTCCCAGGCTATTCCCACGCTGGAGGCACAACACGATTTAAGAAGAAAAGACAAGATAAATTAATTGAACCGACACATTGACTCCCTTAAGGATGTTATTCATCAGGTATAATAACAGAGTTACCTGCTCTTCCAAACAATAATTAAAGTATTAATTTCTATGTAACTTACATATTTTATAATACAGACAGCCATGTCCCATTTATTTGTAGTGAGATTCACTAATTTTATAAACTTTTAAGCCTCGATTTTATCAGTTAAAAACAAAAGGAGATGTCAACGCACTAATGGAGTGTATTCACAAAAGCTCGCTCTTGGATGATCTATCCTTGGCATCTCTGGCAAGCACTTAACTCTTACTCTTATAGTGCTGTGAGTTCAGGCTTACATTCCAACGTAAGAAAGAGGGAAACTATATGTTACTTTTTTTTTTTAAAGCCTACTCCTATAGTAGCACTTAAAAAAATAATAATAATAATTAGTACTACTTTGTAATGGGTAATAATGGGTAATGGGTTGTCTTGCAGTCATACAAGTATACTACACAAGCAATTCTCATGTACATCTTCTTTCAATAGAATAACAAACACTGTCCATTTTCACTCTCCTTTTCACTATCAGAAATTTTTAAAAATTGTCGAGAATGGACCTGGACCTGTCACACGGTTGTTGTCTTTCGCTGACCAACACAAAATAACAAGTCAAACCTTTTTGGTTTTCTTAGGTGCAAGACCTTCAACAAAGTCTGATTTTGTTTAATTTAGAACACATGGACTCTGACTTTTCAACAGAGCTCACCTGTCTGACTGATATAGAACATGATCTTAACGAGAATGAGTCTAAACTCCAGGAAAAAGAGAGGCTGGTTCAGTCTTGGCAGCACAGATGCAGCAAACAAGAGAGGTATGACTAAAATAATACTATATACATGAATACTGTTTCTGTTACTGTGTTAGTTGGGGGGCTTTAGCCTTGGCGCTCCTGGGATCCGGCTTAGACTGTTTCTCCTCACCGCTCTGTGGCGTCCCCTACAGGCCAGGCAACGAGTGAGCTTGGGGGCAGAGATTTGCTGGGCTGGTCTTTGTCCTCCAGAGGCCAGTAGCCTGCAGACATCCGCTGTCAGGTTCCTGGGTGTAAAAAGATGCCGACTGGGTCCTCGGGTCCCTGAGTTATGTGGGGAATTGCCGCAGTGAAGGAGAAAAATAATAATAATTGGGCATTCTAAATTATATATATTAAAAAATGCTATAAGTTGGCAGGGTTCAGATTTGAAGTAGCTACAGAAGCCAATCTGGTTTGAGAGCTTGGAATTCATTTTAAAGTGGAGATTATAATTGTATTTCCCAGTTGTACAGCTCAATTAACTAACTATTGAGGAAAAGACAACTGTGTAACCTTTCCTCTGAAAATACAAGATCCCAATTTACGGCATAACAATTATTCTTTCCCCTCCCTAGTTTTTTTCAGAGTAATAACATCAAGTTAAGCTATTTTACACAAGTAATTTAACTGCTAATGAGTCAGATCATTTAGTTCAGTTATTCTGTGTCTGTGATCGTTAATTTCCACCAGAAACCTGCTGCCTGCCAGGTATTATGGGAAGCTGCGAAATCCTGAATGGTAACACAAGAGCAGCTACACAGTTATTCCATGGTACCATTTTAATATAGTGACATAACAGTGGTATGAACCAATGCACATTGCAGTAAAATGGTACTATATTAGTACCAGTGCCCGACTATTTCAGGACTAATATTTGTATGAAATCTACTGTGTTGTCATTGCTGGTAATGATGTGGTTTGCTAATGGTTCTGTTAAGATACATTTAGTATTCAACACAATGCACTGGTATTATAATGGTATACAGATCTAGAGAATTGTCTATTCAGCTGTGATGAAACTCAGTTTGGGCTTTCTTTACAAGTTATTGAATAGCAGAAGCTTGGCATATTTGTACTTCTTTGTGTCAAATGTAAACTTTTACATGTGCTTACACTGGATGTAGGTCTTGGTGATCTTCATTTTACTGATGGATCTAATTTTATATTTACAGTTGTGGCAGGTGATGAATGTCACTGACATGCTAGTTGCAGAAAAGTTGTATTTCTCACCTTTAAAACCTTTTTTACAGCCGTTTAAAAACAAACAAGGGTGACCGCCTAGAGACTGCGGAGCTGTAGAATAACAGACTGTTTTAACAAAGTATTTATTTATTTTATTCCAGCCCTGCTGAAGTACACCTTCTTGACAAGATGAAACTTGATTGCCAAATCTTTATAGAAGAGATCAGCCTATTATATCTAAAACGACAGAAGGCGTATTTGAGGTCAATGCATCAGATGTACAAAGCGAAGGTATATTCTCTCACCGCACTTAACCAGCAGGCGTTGTCCCTTCATGTTCAGGCCTGAGTTGAAGATCAGTCATCAAATGACGCATCCATTAAACCCATGTTTCTTCAAAAATTGTCATGGAAACATTATCAGGAAACATTGTCGGGAAACTTTTTCAAGCAGCCCATTCCTGCCACACAGTTAAAAAATAGATGAAAGCCTTATTGCACTGAGTGGTGCTGCCCTTATTGTTGCATTAAAAATTCGTAAAAGGTGTGGATGGTTCAAAAGAAAAAGACGGTTTTAAGAAGAAGGTTTTATTAACCAAACATAAACAAACAGAACCTGACTCATCAGCTCCTGCCTAAAGTTTTTCAAAACTTGATTTAACTTAAACGCCTTAAAATCCCCTTTTACATCATCATTTTTGTTAAATAGTCATAAACACTCTCTGGAGCAAGTTCTTTGAGAAGTGCTCACATAAATATTAATGCATGCTCCTGTCATCTGGCTAACACCAGTAGTATCTTATTTTGCTAAGCTAATTCTTATTAATGTTTCAGTTAAATAAATATGTGACAGGTAAATACAACACAAATGAAATGTATCATTAAGTATAACTTAAATATTTAAATTAAACTACACTTTTTATGTTACATAACGTTATGTTAACTACTGCTAGGCTAAACAGAAATTACTACAACGTAAACATTGCACTAATGTAGGCATCTGTAAACTGCTGAGGTCTGTAGAAGTCGCCATCTTGCAAAGTCAAATGAGTCTCTCCTGATTGGCCAAAGGCAAAATGTTTCCTAAAAATGTTTCTCAAAGTAGAACCCAGGTTTCCTGGTTTCCTGGTTTCTGGACACACAGAAACAGCCAGCATATATGAGGAAACATTGCGTCTGGAAACAAGTTTCCTCGTGTATGCTGGGCTTTAGGGACAAAGAGCTTAATATCGGTTCTTTTAATAATGCAAACTGACATTGTTCCAGAAATTAGCAGAAGTCCTTAATTGTGTCATTTCCATAACATTACCATAGTTAAAAGCATGTTCATATTTTTTACTTTTTTTCCATAAAGGGGAATGAATATCAACAGCTTCAACAATCTTCTAACAGCTTTAAAAATGTACTTTATTTATACATGATACTGAGATACAACACATTATTTTCAGGTATGATCTATTCCAATTTCTAAGGGTCGCCTTTCACCACTGGAGACATGGGTTTAACAAATTGGCTCAGGTCACATGTGAAATGAATGCAGTGGTCTCAGCATTAATATTTCACAAGAATAAAAAACATAATGGGACATTGGTTGAGTTCTATCCATGGTATGGAGACCAAATACTGTACCACAACCAAGTCAAGTACTGACCAGGTCCAACTTTACATAGATTGACCAGAATCCAAGATGGCTACAGACAGCATTACAATTTTCAGTCCTGGATTTCAAGAAAAGCCACAACGCACAACAGGGAAGTCGTGGTACTGAGGGTATATGCCCCAAATGTGATGTCATATAGATGTGTACACCCTGGAAAGGCAACCTTCATATCCTACCTGAATATAAAAACTCTATTTGCTCTCATAGAATTCTATCTAGTTCTTTCGTCCTATCTTTGACTTAGAAGACTGATGATGTGCTATCTCCAGTGCTGGATGCCATGTGTACCATAGTACCTCCAGGGCATGGTTTAGGTGCTGAGTCTGTGGGAAAAAGTCAGATGCTAATGCTTATCAGATGACCTAATCAAGGGTAGCATACAGGTCACACACGAGAAAAGGCTGAGAAATAATGCAGACCAGTCTACGTTTCCCAGGCAGAAACCTTCTTGCTAATAGGGAGCCATCTTTAATCTTCACTCTCAATCTATTACTTCGATTGGAATTTCAGAACATCTCAGATTGTACCCAATAAGGAAACAAAACAAAAAGGCTGAAATACATAAAAGGAGATTAACGATCTGTCCAACCTCAGTAGGTGCTTTGGGGAAAAAAAAGAGTTCAAATAAGTGCTCTCAGACTGCATTTTATAGGCTATTAGAATTATCAGATACATTGGCATGAATTAATTACGGGTCTGTTATTTGATTTGGAGGTTTTCTTAAACTGCATTGTCATTGGTGTCTGTTTATTTATTACATTCTTAGTTTAATCTGTATTGCAGTTTTTCAGAAAGCAAACTTGTTCATAGCCCAGTCAGTTTTTTCCTGCGAAAGTAGTTTGCCACAAGTTATTGCAGAAGTAGGAAGTTATAAAACACATTTAAGCCTTACCGAAACGGAATAATTACTCAAGTAAATAGCTCATTAATTAGGTTAAACAGTGTTCTGTTCATAACAAATAGGAATTCAAATAAATGCATTGTGGGTGTTGATTTTCAAGAGGTATTCTATTGAGATCTAAAGCTATTCCTTTACTTTTATGTTTAAATGCTTTGTATGTGGTATTGAGACCATGGGGGCATTAACACAGTTTGTTGGAAAACTTGCTGATATTCTGCACTAAAGTAGCTGGTTTAAATGGCATTTTATTAGAAACATGAGTGCTTATGCATTCTTTCGGCATTGAGGCTATGCAGTGAACATCTTCTTTCAAGTGCACTTGTCATTGTTATGAAGCATGGCAAATTATTTAATGCAGCATTTGCTGACTAGAACTGAAATGGTTGAAAAGAGAAAAGGGTGAGTACGGGGGGTCTCTTCAATATAGCAAGAGATGTCACTGTTTTTTGCTGTTTTGCTGACAAGCAGAGAGTGACATGTTTTGTATAAAAATATAGTATAGCTCTTAACAAATGTAATGATCGGCAAACCACGGATGACATTCCTTCATTACTAACTACTATTTGATTATAATTATTATAACTATTTTACATTAAAATCTATTACCTTATCCGCTTTGATGTTTTTCTATGGCTACATACAATTGGATGAATATACTGTATATATTCCCCCATCAAATTAACCCTGGGGGTCACTGGTGTGCTGGAGGAAATGGCACTAAACCCACTTTAGAGATTCTGACATAATGCAGTGAACGTGACATGCCAAACGGGTTAATGCTACGAAAGATTGAGCACCAAACTTCTTTTATTTTTATTATATAGGGAAATATATAGGTGTAGGATATATTTCTAAGTGGTTTTGGTAAGTTCACGTACAGGAAGCAGGACATGAACGCAAGTTTAGAACAGGTACTGTAAGAAATGTATCCATAAACATGTAGGCATGCAGTCATTAGGTATGACTACTGTTATACAGTTATAGGAGGCTGTGTGGTCCAGTGGTTAAAGAAACGGGCTTGTACCCAGAAGGTCCCTGGTTCAACCACCCACCTCAACCACTGACTCATTGTGTGACCCTGAACAAGTCACTTAACCTCCTTGTGCTCCGTCTTTCTGGTGAGATGTAATTGTAAGTGATTCTGCAGCAGATGCATAGTTCACACACCCTAGTCTCGGTAAGTCGCCTTGGATAAAGGCGTCTGCTAAATAAACAAATAATAATAATAATATACTACAAATACACTTACAAAATTAGAACAACCTTTACATGAGAAGTGTCTTTGGTAATGTCTAATAATAACATTGACCAAGAAACTTCTGATTAAATGCTTGTCTAACTTAATATAAAAAGTTCTGAATTACTGACTATGTAAAAAGCACTTTTTTCACCCAGATAGTATATTAAACAGTCGAATAACGGCCAATGGCCTATTTTCCATCCCTTTTTTGCAGGAGTCATACACTAAGCAGAGCCTTGCACTGACCCAGCTGATAACACCTCAGTCCCCTGGCTTACTGTTAGTTGTCCTGGAGACATCAGGACCTGGGGGGTATGGGTTTACAGTGCAATGGAAGGAAGGTCATGGACTACTAGTAGTGGAGGCTGTAAATTCACAACTCTGCATTAATGACAGGTAATGTCTTATTTCAAGTTCTTTTTGACAGCCACACACAGGGGCCAAGAGTCACAGCCATGGCTACCAAAATAGAATGGGCTACAATTTGCAGTTACAGGACTCTGGTCATTAGTAAGCAGTGTGTTTATGTGACAGGAATTCAGTTTCTGCTCCAAATCTAGCAAATTCTGAATTGGAATGCTAAACATGTAGACGTAGTGGTCTCTATTCAATTTATTAACTCTGGGTCAAAACTGATTGGGGGCTATACAAAGAGCATGTCCAGCAGTGATTGAAGACATGCAACATGGTTATCCAAAGCTTTGTGGCAATGATATAGTTAACACTTTTACTTTTGTGTTGCAAAAAAAAAAAAAAAGGTAAAAAGTATTTGCATATTTGAACTGTTTAAATTGTGCTAAGATGACAAATTTGGATACAAGTATCTACAATTTTTTGTGGCTTAGGTTTTGTTTGCAGTATTTTTTATAGGATGATTGAAATGTAATACAATGTTTTAAAACTGGAACTTGTTTTGAAAGTTTTACTGTAATATTAATAACAAGAACATTCATTTTTGAAACCATATTTTGCAATGTACTTAATCCCTTCCCGTTTTGTTTTAGAATGTGCAACAGCAGAAAAAGACCCCCACTTGTAAAAGCTGTTTATAGATGTATAACAGCTGAGACAAGTCAGCAGTTAAGTGTGTGGGCTCCTGTGTCATTCTTCAGAAACCATTACTCATGGTTGAGTGCTAATTTGTCAGTAGCAATTGTTACTATATTGACATCAACATAGCATGAGGTGTTGAGAAACTACAGCTTCTCAATAAATATCCCATCACATGTGTAAAAGATACAGTGCTGAAACCCCTATTTTGACCTAGTTGTCAAAAAAAAAAATGCAATATTCTGAGGCCTGTTTTATTTGTATATAATTATGTTTTGAAAGGCGATTAGGAAAATCCTATAAATCATGCAGCCTCTCTGCAACAATCAGTTTTCTTCTCAGGGAAACACAGCCATCGCTAAATTATCTCGGGCTGGTACAGCATTAATAATATTAAACTGTTACTTAGTGATTCAATTACCACAGGTCTCAGGCTTATGCATTCATCTGTTTCCATTTTAGACTCCTGGAGGTGAATGGGGTGAGTGTTGTGGATTGTGGAGAGGAAGAGTTGAAGCCATTACTCAACTTCCAGAGCTCCCGGATTGTTGTTCTGCCAAAGTCTAACCCTTTCTTTTCTCAGCCCTCATACCTTGACAGTGGAACACAGCACCCAGCCTTCCTGAACCTGAAGAGACCAGCCTAGGGGGATTAGAAAGCCACTGAAACCTCTCAGCTCAGTGGGGTGAGGGTCACATCCCACAGACAATCTGCCTGGAGTCAAAGCCTGCCTTCCCTTAACTCATTGGGAACCAAACAATTAGTCTTGTAAGAAGAAGCAGGGCTCTCTCAGCTCTTTCTGACGCAATCTATCAAGGATCAAAGAGAAACAAAATTCTACACGTCTATCAGATTGGAAAAGATTTTGGTTTAATGATTAACCACTCTAATTTTGAGCACGGTATTAACCTCTGCTCAATTTTGATTACCACACTTCATTAACCTATAAAGCCCAATGTTGTCTTGTTTTCACAAAAAAATAAGGGATCTGTCCAGTTGTGTTTCCACTTACCGAAAACTGTACGTTTTGAAACCCATTTATTTGAAACCAGAATTCTTTCATGCAGATAATTGGAAATGGGGTATCTCTGCTTTAAAGTACAGGACAATCACATTAGAAGTGTTTGGCAGTGACAGAAAGCTGTAAGGTACGGTCTGCATGCTAAACATACATTTTTTGTGAACATTTTAAAGCCAATATGGGACTGAGGTAATCAGAAAGAAAATACATGGAAATGAAAGAGAAATGTGAGGTTACAGCCATCCCTTATCTCATTATTCCAGCACAGAAATTGTTGGATAATGCGGTAATGCTGTTAATGGATAACAAAGTCAGATTATTTACCTTATTATAAACCTGGATACAGTTTGCTTTCATAACAGTTTATTATTGATTTTTAGATTCAAAACAAAAGGTATGATACTGTAGTATCCAACAAGTATTGATACTGTATTGTAGTGTGTAAAGGGGGTCCCAAAACATGTTAGGTTACCATTTAAACTGTCAGGATAATAATTCTGAATGTTCAAATGATATATTCTGTGTATTAAACTTGTTTTAGTTGTTATTTAGTACCTTGAAATACAGTAATCTTATCTTTACAGTTGAAATTAATATTGTATGATAGGAAATAGGCCACGATAAAGCATTTATCAAGCAGTCAAAATATATATTTTTAAATTGTGATTAGTTAATGAACCACAAAATACAGGTGACTACAATATACTGTAGCATTACAATGCAACTGTAACTAGAAATTATAATTTTGACCTTTCTCTCAGTTCTTCCCAAGATAGTTGTCAAGCACTCGAGGGAGCTTTGTTTAACCCCTGTGCAAATGTGGAATTTTATAATAATACCTGTAGGTTGTGGGACCTTCATTTTTCAGCAACCCTTGGTTGCCTGGTTGCTTTTGTAGTCTATGACCCTGTTCACACTTGTGATTTAAGGCGGTCCAGGTCCTCTTCAGAGCCGGCCTTTTCTCATATGTAAAAGTTCCAAAAAAGAAAAGGCAGCCCAGGGCCGGCCTAGATTTTAGGCCACCGTTTTGATGTGGCCCAGGGCCTGCAAAAAGCAAAAAGTTGTCATTAACTGAAAGTTGCCAATAAGCGGAAAAAAGCAGTTTTCAAGTGTATTTATATGGAATGATATATACTGTAGTTATACAAATATGGCACTGATACATGTGTTTTAAATGTTACAGAGTTCAAAAATTAACATGAGAAACACGAAATACTTAAACATAGAACTGACTTAACGTGTGTGTAAAACAGAAAAAAAAGGAGTAGGCTTAAATAGTACTGTGTCTGATTGTTGTACAATATAGCCTTAAAACAATTAATTCAAGAGTAATGGATTTTATTTTTAAAAAAAGGAACCGCTAACTGAATTATAGCTTTTGACACACCTGGGATAAATTGTCCACATACATAATATATTTCCAAAAATGGGGCCTCCTTGGAATACTTTGTGCTGATAATTTAGTATGGCACACTGATATAAAAACAAATCCAATCTACAGCACTCTGTGTACCCAGACAATGTCTCAGGCTTTGCTGCAGGAAGTATAAAACAATCAAAAGGAAGAAATAATCCCAAACCAGGGAACAGCACAACAAAGAAGATCATAGTCTACAAGCCGTCACTGAACAATTAGAAAGAGGTCAGAACCCTGAAAGGTTCCAAAGGGGCAAATTTTATAAGCTCAACAATGCATTGGAGAGAATGCATAATTGTTGCTTTTATAGGAAACATATTAACACTTTAGTAGAGAGAATTGAAGCCACTTCCAAAAACGAAGATATTGGCTGCAGTAGAAAGGCTGAATGCAAAATGTAATGTCTGTGTATTTTTAATTCCCCCGCCCCACTTAAGGGTTTAGCATTGAATTGTGTTTCAACTACTAAGTACTATAACACCAGAAAACATAACAACAGTAGAGTAGGAACTGTTCAACAAAAACACACCTGTCAAACTTTCTCTTCTGGCATAAAGCCACTTGGCATGTAATTAATCATTCATTTTCAAACTGCTTGTGTAACCTGGACATGAACTGGGTACCTCACATTTACCAAGGAAACACAGCATTAACCGTAACAGTACCCCACATGTAGAAGGACAATTTATTTATACGGGTAAATCATCCATAACTTAAAAAATTGGAATTCTAAGGTAAAATTATAAGAAACAAAGTCAAGTAGTGTGCAAAGGATATAGCCAAAATGTTACCTCATACTAGTAAATCATGTAATTATCTTTATAATTATTCATAATGGAAGCTGTCATAATCACATAAAAGTAGAAGTGACTGTTTCCCAGACACAGGCATTGTGAAGCCATCCGAAGGTCTTGTGGGCTGGCCAGTGGCACAGCTGTGGAGCAGGCTTGTGTGGTGAAGGTGTGGTTGGGACGGTTCCTGCTGTTTAAAAGGCTGTTGTGTCTGTTGTCTACAGCAGGGGTTACCAAACTGTCACAACACAGTTCAGAGTGGGCGACGGGTGCAAAAACAGACTATTATTTTGCTATTTTTTTTAAGAAGTGCTAATAGTGGGTCGCAGTGCCTAATGTCGCTGTATAGGTGGGCCGCAGGTAAAAAGGTTTGGGAACCCCTGGTCCAGAACAAAAATACTTTAACTTTAAAAGAAGACTTTATGGCCACCGACTTTACAGTAAGTCATATCGTTACTGTTTTAAAAGCCATAGTTGTGATGTAAATTAATATTTGTTGTTAATTTTGCGGTTTGATATGACATAGGCTTGTCCAAAATGAGTATGCGAATTTTCAAGAGCATCTCAATGTGTCTGTTTATGGTAACAAAGTTTGAAGACGCCTGTTGTTGTCTTCTTTTAAATCATGCACTGTTAGATTACTATGAAAGGAAGTAAATGAGATATGATTAATTGAGAGTGATTTTATTTATTTATTTATTTACGTTTTATTGGAAATCGGGACTAGACTGCACAGAAGGTGCTTAGTTTCAATAGCGTATGTTTGGAATTATGATACAGTATTTGTGGAGATGGTCGGGTCAGGTATGCAAATATTTCAAAGGTCTCAGGCTTGGCTTGGCTAAGGTTTGGATTTGTTTGGTCCGGTTCAGATCAGGTTTTAAATTTAGGCCTGAGCAGACCTCTACTATGAATCACCCAAGCAGCGAAGAGGGGTGGTTACTATCTGAAGACCTCATTGTAAAACCGCAGATGGTCCAAGCAAAAAGTTAAAAAGTACCATTAGCACTGCTGTAAATGGTCAATGTTTTTTTCCTAATTTCTTTGTACACCCAAGCAGCCGGAAAAAACTAAAACAAAGCACATTGATGGAAGTGTAGTCATTGCTTCAGAAGCTCTTCCGATAACCTCTTGTGAAAGTACCAAGAACAGCAGTAGAATTGTATAGCTAATTGTGATAGCGGAGCTCCGCTGACACACTGTTCTGTATACCCAGGAAGGGAAACCAAGGATAATACTGAATTAATAAATAAAACAAACGTCTACAATTCCAATCTATGGGAGTTGAATTGTCTTAATTATTTCAAGATGAGAAATGTATATAAAGAATTATATGTGTATTTGAATTCTGTCTATATGCAGTAGTCATACTTGAAAACATTTGGAAACTGTTGAGTTGGACGCTCGTCTCCGGGTTGGGGGGGCGTCATACAGATCATACACATGGGAGGAGTCATACGCAAAAAACACTCATTATCATATAACAGACATATCTGTCCAACTCAACATGACACAACCATCATGACAGTAAAAATAGACATAATGGAAGTGTTCTTACCTTTGTATAAGTTAGTGATCAGTAGATGTGTTAGCCGCACGAAGAGCACAGCGTGTGGTTTTCACTCTGGTGCAGAATAAACTATTTTTTTTCTATGGGTAAATATCGGAACTTTTTTCCTATGCATCGGGATGCAGAACATTTGCTAGGAAATCGGGACTGTCCCAACCATATAGGGACTGTTGGCATGTATAGCAGTAGTAACCAAAACACAAAGAAGGAGTCATCTATTTGTTTATGGTGCTGCCATAGCTGAACTTAAAGTTTTTAGTGCAATACTTTTGGTGACATCATCATTACGATCTTACCCTATTTTAATGACATAAACCAGGGGATTTCAACCTTTTTTTGAAACTGTACCCCTTCTGTCTGGTGGTTTCAGCTCAAGTACCCCTCTACAATGTGCACTCTGCTGAATGGTACCACAGTTGCAATAAAAGGCAGAATAATCTGATTAACACACCTCTTTTTTCTGTTTATTTAATATGTAATTTGTCACAACAGTTTGGGACTGACAAACTGCTGGTTTAGGACAGAATACCAGACAGTAAGCTTAATTATTAAAACATTGAATTACAAGCCGTTGGATGCACAGAATTAAAAGACAGTATTTGGGAATCTCTTTGAAAACACTCGTATTCACTTTCTATTAGGCAAAATTATAAATAATCCAAATAATCCAATATAATCTACACCAATCTACACTAAATGTTTATTACGTTACCATTTACTTCCCATCTCTGCATAATTCTGTGTGTCATTTAAAATGTTTACAATATCAAAAACATTAACCTCAAGATAAAACTATAATAATTAACAATGATATATATATATATTTTTTTTATTAAACCCAACATTAACATGATCCAAAGTGATTCGGTATAACTTTGTCGCTTTACTCTTTCTGTACTTTACTTTTTTCTTCCTTCGTTTTTCTTTTGCAAGTAATACATGTATCCATTTCGAACACAAACACAAACACAAAACAAATTCAACCAGCAGCTATTGAGGGTTTTCACCCACATGATCCCACCGCCATACTGGCGGTCAAAACAGCAATGGCAGCTAATGCAAATTCAGTGTCTTCCACACTACAGTGTGAGTTATTTGCCACAGACACACTTCTCACCTCCAGTGTCAGGAATTGAAAAGATAGAGATAAGTACCAGATTCTAGGAGTTTGTGATCCCTATTGCTTTTTACAGCACTTAAAGAGAGCCATGAACTCCCTGACCTCGACTTCAGAGATATCTGGATCTATTTATTTGAGAACCCCTCTCCCTACACAGCTTCCCAGATGAAGGCATATAGAAGTACCGATAGTTATAAGTGCTATAAGTCATCTCAGGATGGGTAAACAGCCCGATTGTCTGGCATTTGGACAAGAAGAAGTTCAATGTTATCAAGGCCAAGGTAGAGAATGTTCTTGTTAGGAACACGACTGTATCGCTGGCTCAAACAACACGACAAAACATGTTTTTTACCTATAAAAAGATGAAAATAGACATAGTACAGTTGTTCCGTTTACTCGTTTTTCTTTCAATATTGAAATACAGATTAATATTTGCACAATGCAGATATTTGGCTATCAAAACTCAGCAACTGACAACGATGAACAGACTGTCATGCTAGGTCTCTTCCCTCCAGTACAGAACACTTACTGTAACAAAACAAGTGATGTCTTTAGTAATTACAAACGTAACGTCATATGAAAACCTTCAATTGCTGTTATTAAAATGCAGTCGCGCCTAATAAATAAAACAAAAACCATCAAAGTATGAGTTTTGTGATTTTATTATTTATGTTTACTGGCGCATTTATACTTTTAAAAAATGAAGAAAGATTGTGCTTCACTAATTAGTATTCAATTATACGACAAGTTGAAAACAGCAAAGTTCGCGAGCAGCACAGAGTGCTCTACATAGGCAGAACTCACAGATGCCTGCTTCACCCATCAGAGTGGAAATCCACTAATTGGAAATCACGCATGCGTACAAGTGGAAAGTACATATGGGGTAGATACTGTGGGGTTTTTAAAAAATTTTTTATCTGCCGTTTAGGGCTTCTGTAAACCTTTGAGATGCTAAACACAAATTAAATATGTATGCACATGGTTTAAAGATAATATATAATACCGTTAAAAAAATAAACTCAAGATCATTATTTTCTTTACTTTCATTTTTATTTTTGCATTTCTGAGTCATCCTGCGCACCCCTTATGACCCTTAGAAGCACCCCTGGGGTACGTGTATCTAAACAGTGGCAGATCTAAAAACTAGTGCCTTTTATTATTCTCACTGATGTTTACTCAGGGGGTGATTTATTGACATTTCTAATAGCGTAAAAAAATGTTTGTAAGAAGACCACAATTAGTAGATTTTCAGGTGGATTATCCACGATATAAATTATTAAAATTGACAGTTAGTAAGCATTTAGTTACTTAAAGAGCAAAGAGATAACTGGTATTAAGCCTATCACTCATTCCTTCCATTTAATTAGTTTCAGAAAACATGGCCTTGCTTTAAAATAGGGTCCACAATTCATTTTTTGCTTTTCTTCTTGCCCTTCAGTATGTTATTGAAGACATTGGGCACCTAACCAGACAATCTCGAGTTCTCATTAACAATGTTCAAGGTTGATATCTCAGCTAACATCATTGCCCACAAACAGTATCAGATATATTTTGGTGAGTCACTTAAAGATTTGGGTACATAGATAATTAAATCATAGCATCAGGGGTTGCCATGCTGCCCATCAAGAGAGTATCTGCACATTTCAAACATGACTAGCAACAGTAAGTTAGAAATTACCAAAAACTACTATTTTATTGTTTTCTCTTGCACCTTTTGTATGACAGACCTGACCAGATAGTAAGAGAATGCAATATGATTATCCACAGAACACTTACAGTAGTCTTTATACAACCCCTTTCATTGTAAATACAGTACACAACACTCACTGTTTTTAAGGCACCCCCATACTGTAATTGGTATAATTTTGCCCAAATTACCTGTTGACACACAACAATGAAATCGTAACCCAATTAAGAAAATGAAAATGTTTTGAAAAATGATGCCGCCAGGTACATAGCACAATAGCACGCCTAAAATGCTATTCATTATTACACACTTTTTCTTGTAATTTTGCATATTAATAAAATATCTTAACTGATTGCATTATGAGTTTAAAATACAGACACCGTAAAATACACCGTTGTGTGAGTTCTTTTTTTATTCGTATCATTATTTCATCTTTCTATTCACATTAGTAATTTATGCTTCTCAACTTCATTAGCAGCCACATTGTTTACTCGGTCAGCATCATTATTGCAGGTCTAAACATGGATATGCAGGAAATATAATATACTAGTAAATGTAATTTGAGAATGTAACATTTGCATAATATTAGAAGTATACTGTGTAGAATATGAGTTAAATATGATACCTGTAAAGAACACCATACTATAGAATACAAAGGTTTCAGTACAGTACTGAAATAAACTACACAGTCATATATGAATGTGTATAGCAATCTTAAACAATGTCTGTAACACTGAATTAGCAATTGATATAATAACTGTCCGAGGCAATTGGCATGATCATTTTGTACAAAGCCACAAATACTGTAAAAGCACCTCACTTATGGAACTAGGAAGACTGTCTTAAGGTTTTCCATTTTATTTTAAAACCTGAAATTGTCTTTTCTGCTCATTAATCTGTTGATCTAGTGACTATCCCAATAATTGAGAGAATTGAGAGGAACGGCAGTTCCTCGTGCCAAGTTATCAGCGAGAACTGCCAGACTCTCTATACAGCAAGGATAGTTTACGTGTTTTCAGGGTATTGGCGCAGCAAGAGTAACGCTATTTGTGGTCCCCACTGGACAAAAAGGAACGTACATATTTCTGAGCATTAGCTATGCTGAAGGAAAGCTTATATATTTGGTAAAAGTAAAACATTAATAAATATTGAAATAAATGAATACAGAAATCAATACATAGACATTTCTTTTTTTCTTTATCTATCTTGAAACTTAGGGTGTCTACATTGCAAGCTGCATTGGAAGCATGTCTTGGGTTCGATTCCCACACAGGGTTTATATTGCAAACTTAAAAAAAACATTGAGTGAAATAGCTCGCATCAGGTGTGGTATACAAAGCATAATCAACAAGTACAGAGAAACATCATCTGTAATTGACAAACCCAGGTCTGGAAGACTCAGAAAGCTGTCTAACAAGGATGAGCAATATTTGAAGATAATATCCTTAAGGAATAGAAAGAAGACAAGCATTGAATTGACAACAGAACTGTCAGTGTCTATATATATTGAATATATATGCAGGATTTGAGCCCTAACTAGTCATACTTTCACTCCAACTACATAACCGCTACACAACACAGATTCACATCTTAACCCTTTCAACAGACTAGGCTACTATTTACATTTACCCTATTCAAACGGCAATACATTGCCTCAATATATAGGTTGAACAATTTTGCTATTCCCGTAATGTGTGTGTTATTATCCATTAAATGAAAAAAAGAAGTGATATCTGAAACAAAAACACATTGTGAAAAAACTGCAAATTATCAGAAGTGCCCAGCCATTTAAAGTGGAGATATCAAAAACACAAGCTAAGTTTCAAGAAACCATTGGGGCAACCTTGCCCAGCACAAAGCAAATAGGCACAACTGTAAAACCGATGGGGGCAAGGTTGCCCCGACTGTTTCTTCTAACTTAGCGTATGTATCGAACTTGCATGAAAACACAAGCCAAGTTAGTAGAAACAATTGGAGCAACCTTGAACCCCACCGCTTTTACAGTTGTGCCTATTTACTTTGTGCTGGGCAAGGTTGCCCCAATGGTTTCTTGAAACTTGGCTTGTGTTTTGGGCACTTTTGATAACTTGGTGTTTTTTTCACATTTCCAATGTGTTTTTGTTTCAGATCTAAATAACCATCTTACATCAGTGCAAATGGAACTACTGACATCTGCTGGTAAAAACAAATAGTTTCTCTGTTTAATTTAAACATGTCTACTGATGGAGATACAATAAAACAGAACAGATTACTCCAGGAAAATGCAATAATAAGTATTATTTGAAGAGAGGAAAGTACTATGTTTACAATGTAAAGTTTTGTTTTTGTGCTACATGTAATAGGACCCCATCTGCTGTAGGATTAGGTCCTATTACTGTACCTCAGTGGCAGGATGAGGTGTTCCCTCTCACATTGTTAATACATTTTATTTTAGTTATCAGTGGTGTAGTCCTAATTCTAAGTGTCTTTCTCCATCTTGTCAAAATGCTTTGCTTTACATGTCTGTGTGTCAGTGGCAGAACGATGATGTCAGAGCTGCCTGTAGAATAAAATAAGGAGGCTGTGTGGTCCAGTGGTTAAAGAAAGGGCTTGTAACCAGGAGGTCCCCGGTTCAAATCCCACCTCAGCCACTGACTCATTGTTTTTGTAGGTAGAAATGTCAACATAATTACTGAAACGGAGTTCAAATCATCCAACAGTTTTCACCTCTGTGGCTAAGAATTACAGAAAATCTGGCAAAGATACATCCCATCACCACCCTCTGAGTTCAGAAACAAATTTAAACAAAATTCAAACCGCTCCTGCTCTCTCTGCTGACACAGCTGTTGGGCTTTTAAACAAGGTCTGGTTTGACATACAATTCTATTTTGCTTGCCGCGGTCGGGAAGGACTGCGCAACCTGACACAGAAGTCGGTCTCCTCCATCCATGTCCTCACACACAGAAACCCCTCCTTTGATGTCAGCACCAAGTGCCAGTGCAGTAGCAGGTTTTTCCATGACTCCTCCCTCAGATGTGGGAAATCAGTCTGCTTTCAAATACCAAATGCCATTTAATCTCGAAAATATTACTATAAATGGCAATGTTAATGTTTATGGCAAATAAAAAAGTTAAAAAAATATATACAGTATGTCACAATGAAACAGACCTTAGGGCAGGGGTGGGCAATTCCGGTCCTGGAGTGCTGGTGTCCCTCCTGCTTTTTGTTGCAACTGTACCCTAAATTACTTAATTGGACCAATTAAGTGCTTATTAGAAGCTTAATTGGTCAGTTGGAACAAACACCAGGAGGGACACAGGCCCTCCAGGACCGGAATTACCCACCCCTGCCTTAGGGACTATTTTTTTCTCAGTGGAAGGATACATAATACATTTTTTCTTTTTTCCTTAAAAAAGCTAGTTTGTGTAATCATTTTCAAGAAAAAAAATGTAACAATTTTATAAGCGAAATAACCCACTCCAGGGTGTGCGGTAAGACAATTATTACTGCACTTCCTGAGTGGTTGAAGGGACTCGGCCAATGGTAGTCCTTCTACTGGGGTGCTATTAGCTGCTTCCCTTGCTGACATCAAGTGTTGGATGTCACCGCTTCTTAATGTTGAAATCTGACAAAACAGAGGTCATGCTTGTAGGCCCACAGCATCATCTAATGAATATCAATTTACATAAGTTAGACCTTAGCAGTCTCTCATTGGAACTAAAACAAGAAATGAGAAATTAGGGGGTCATCTTTGATCCCGATCTTTTTGAGAATCACATTAGGAAAATTACTAAAGTATAATTTTATCATTTGAGAAATATAGCACAGCTTAGACCTATTATTTCTGTACCCGATGCTGAGAGGCTAATGCATGCCTTTGTTTCATCAATAATTGACTATTGCAATGCATTTTTCACTGGTATCCCAAAATGGGTGGTTTCTCGCTTACAGCTTGTTCAGAATACAGCCTCTAGAATTCTGACTAAAACCAGGAAAAGTGAACACATTACCCCTGTGTTGGCCTATTGTTACTGGCTCCCTGTGGAGTATAGAATTGATTTTAAGATTTTATTATTAACTTATAAAGCCCTGAATGGATTAGCACCCAGTTATTTGCAGGAATTACTGACCCAGTATCTTCGGAATCGCACTCTGAGATCACAGGATGCGGGGCTACTGTTTATTCCTACGATCAACAGAATCACCATGGGAGGAAGGGCTTTTTCTAGTAAAGCTCATAAAATGCGGAAAGCTGTGCCGGTGTCTGTCAGGGAATCTGAGACCATTACAGTTTTTAAGTCAAGACTGAAAACTTATTTTTATAAAATGGCTTTTTTTGTCTTGTTGGGTTTTAATGTAACTATTATATTTTATTATTATTATTATTATTATTATTATTATTATTATTATTATTATTATTACTGTTATTATTATTATTATTATGATGATGATGATGATGATGTATGGATGTGTGTATGTAAGTATATTTATCTATGTATGCATGTGTGTGTATGTGTATGTATATATATATTTTTATTATACTGTTGTTTGAATATGTTATTTAAATGGTATGATTGTGGTAGATGTTTTACAAATGTATTGTGGTTTGATTTTTCTACTATGTACTGTACAGTGCTTTGAGATACTACTGTATAAAAAGCGCTATAAAAATGCAAATAAATAGTAAAAGAAAACATAACCGATCTCGAGAACCATACTCAAAAACATCTAAATTAGTCCAGCTCAAAGCGTCCACACTAAAGTACCATTTCCTGTTTAGTCTGGCATAATGCATATAAACACTAATAAAATAGTCTGGTTACAGTTTCTAGCAGCGCAATGGACTGTGGGAGAACTTAATATGACATTATTCCACCATGCACTGTATTTTATGTTTACAACCCAGCAAATATAGAGCCAGTGCCCACGGAAGACGTAGGGCTTCTTAGCTTGAACGTTATGGCTTTGTTTCTGAAAAACACAAGGTACATTTCATCATAATGTGTGCGTTTCATTTTGAACTCTGAAGTTCTCCTTGACCTATTTCATCGCTCCAGATATCAATGTGCCTTGATTTCGGCATCTGATCACGTCGCTCCATGATCCACCATTTTATAACAAGTCTCAGAAATTCTGTGAGCCAAGGGGAAACCCTGTACTCTTTACAAACTGCTTTCTTCTGTGCCAGTCTTCCCTCTCTGGAGATGCCTTTGCATGTTTATTTCTTTCGCTTTTTCAGCGTTCCTGTTTCCACGCGTAGCTCAGCCTTGGAAGTCTGGTCGTGCCGACCTCCCTAAGCGACCCAGGTAAGCCGGGGAGACTTCTAGACTTCTCTTCATTTCGTAACGCTTGGTTTGTCTCACCTCCACAAGGGCGTCTCTCTGTGAGCTAAGGGGAAATCCTGTCCTCTTTCTAAAGTCACAAGCACATCATTCATATTTCAGTTCCCTGTTGTCACAGTTATTACTCCATGCAGCCCTTGTCCTGTTCCGTGAATTAACAATACAAGTGTGCACAAGCACTAAAATGTACAACTTGTTCATGTGACTTCTGCTTTTGCCTTTTTGCACCTGCAACTCAGGAAGTAAACTTATATCGCTGTGGCAGGGCAATTGAGTTTCACAGGGGTCAAAGTGAAAAGTAACAGAGAAAGAATGAGGGACTTTTGAGATTGTTTGTATGCTATTTGCAATTACCTTAAAGATGTTATCACCCTGAAGTTTAAAAACATTTCTGACACTTGTCATTTTCACTGCTTCTTTTAGCTCTGTGCATTTTTTTTAAAAAACACCTTCTCTACGAAAATACTTAGAATGTCCAAACCTATAAAACAGCCCTCTGCTCCACGTTGGTCCATATCCTTTGAGGGTGCCCATTTTTTTGCTGTACAGAGTCCCTTTCCAGTCAGAACATCATGTGCCTTCTTGCATTTGTAAAACTGTGGGATAGAGGAAGGACAGAGTTAAATATTTATTTTATCACAAACTAGCTTCTGGAGAGTTTGTAATAACTTTATTGTTTATGAAACTGTATATGCAATGCATAATCTCATACCCAATTGAAAAATAAGTATATAACAAAACAAACTTAATTAGAATCTCTACCAAATATCGAGTTGTGCCACCATTTGCCCTGACATGGCATAGACTCCACAAGGGGCTGGAAGGTGTCTCGAGGGATGTAATTTATTCAGTCATTAACATTTCTAAAGACTGTAACTAACTGTTTGAGACCACAGCTATATTTCGTGGCGACCACTTTTACCTTTGACTTGCCATTGCTGATACACTGTGATGACTGATGTCTTGGAGCAGTCTACCAACATGACTGCTTGTTACTCTGCCACCTGCTGTTAGATCTGTGTCTTTCCCCTAACCAGGTAGACAGAAACAAATTGGCCAGACAGTGTACAGTGTAATAAAGATTATTTCTAAAATGTGTTTTATGCATTATTAGATACATGCAACAATACCTTCCAAATTCTCTATCACCTACAACAAATTGAACTATTTTAATGCACAAAATGGGACCCCATGTCACCAGATAAAGGAAGTGTTGTTTTAAAGGGCCTCAGCTACCACAAATTTTCATAATTTCAGGTCATCCATTTCAGATGTCAAAAGGAAGTGAAAATACATGCATCATGTAAACGTCAGGAGTACATCAAAGGGATTTAAGCATCCAGTGCTGTAAAGATCTTTGGCTTTGAGCTGCCGGCATTGGGTTCCCTTGCATAATAAAAATCCTTCCCACACCAGAATTACAAGTGTCTCTTTTATAAAGTGCAGTACAATTACTGGCACTGGCTCTGTCAGTTAACTGTGCAGCCCAGTGGCTAAAATAGAAACAGACCAAAGTCATATTGAGGATCCAATCCCTGTGATGTTAGAAGTTGTCCTGATTGAAGATACTGGTTCCACTCTGGCTCCTAAGCTGTGCCTGAAATAAAACAGCCTTACAAGGACACTGAGTAGCTTTTGTTTGTTTTGTTTTTTACCTGCAGAGGTAAAATGCAAGAGAACCTACCGACACATTTAAAAGAAAAATAGCACATTTACACATGCAAATTTAAACAGCAAATGAGTTGAAAGAAGAGTGGTGTCATGTTTATATTGAACATGAATATACAATGTATGAATGGTAATGTAAAATATTATGAAGACTACATTGTAATTGTTTACAGAGAGACATTTTTATATATTTTATTTCCAAAATGGCTATTTGTGTCACAATAAAGTGAAGATTGCCAATGGCAAAAATGTCTGTGCTTTTAATCTTGACAATATCAGCATATTTCTAAATATATTTATCCCATTTCTGATTGCATTTTGTACTGCTCTCATCTGAAGCTAAAACCTAACTTAGGTAATGTAAACAAACTTGTAAGTCCAAAATGTCTGGTTTCAGGTGAAGCAGAGTGCACATAAAATTAAACTATGTAAGAATATATCCCAACATTTCTAAAATCATGATAAAAACAAAACAAACCAGTAACCGAAGGAGATGAACTGTGGCTGCTTCAAGGGGCCTCTGTCATTTACTTAAAGTGGGAATCATTTTTTGTTAGTTTATTAGCTGGTTTGGGCAGACCCTCAGCAGATTATTTGGCTTTACCATGCACCGAGAGAGCTTGGATGGATTGTTTTCAGTTTCTGTTAGGGATGTTCAAATTGGACCTCTTGTCATTTACCACTAGATGGCAGTAGATTTTAATGTAGAACTTTGAAAATGTTTCAGGTACTGGCTGTGCTTCAGTTTGGCATTAACCACATTTTAATCAGGAATATGTATTATTTGTTTGTTTTAATTTATTGTCAGTCTAAAGTGAAGTTAAACCAGCTGCCAAGGTTAGGAATTTGTAACAAGCATTTGCTTAAGCAATACATTATTGCCGATTATTAGGAAGTTAAGTTAGTTATGCTTACATGTCTTTATGAGGTCCTGCATTTGAATTTACACTTTTGGTACATTGTTTAATATGTCTATTTGCAACAAAGCTCCAAAAATAATTAGTGAAATACATGTTGTTGATGTATGGAGTATGAATGTAATAAATAACTAAACTAGGGCTGTGTTCGAAGGTTCATTCGCTAGCCAGGGATTCGAAGATTGTTTTAAACATTCGAAGGTTCGTCAGACGCCATTGACGCACTGTTTTTTTTTTCTTGTTTTTTTTCTCCTGTTATCAGAAACTGTTTGACAATGTGTGAATACTATAAACCACACATTAAATATCACTCACATGCAAAATTCGATCTTTTGATTTGTATAATGCATTTTATATAAACAAAAGTTGTTGTATTATAATCTGCTACCAAATTGTTATATGTAGCAACTCTATATGGTGCCACTGCCGTGTATGGAGCAGGGTATAGTATGCCAAAGCACTGGGGCGGTACCTGTAGCGGTTGCAGTGCTTCAGTAAAATATGTATTGAATGCCTAGTGTACAAGACAGTGTAAGAGAAGTGCTATGGTAGAATATGTTTGAAACACACAAAATACAAATAATTTTAATTTTGAAAACTGAGCACCATCTGTCCCGCCCCCTCCAGCTTGTGTTATCCAGAAGCAAACCTCTAATTTCTCCATTCTCCATCTCGACAGCAAAGTGTTGTATAGCGTAAGCTGTATTGAAAGAAACGTCTCGAAACCCCTCTGCTGTTTGGGATTTTCTTTGTTAAATGCCCAGACGACCAAAAAAAAAAAGTTGAATGCAAACTGTGCAAGCGACTCGTATCATAGAGGCATAACCAATCTCTGCGGTCACTTGACAAGCATAAGGTCATATTATTGTATTAGTAGTAGTATTAATATTTTGTAGTTGTAAAATGTGATTTATAACCTGCTTGGAATGGTGACTGTTAAATAAAGCTTTGTTTTGCCTCAGTCCGCTGCAGTTGTGCAATGCAAGCTTACTGTAACGCAAACATCTTCAATTATGTGTAAATAAACAACGTGTATTTTTATTTTTATTTAAATTCTAAAAACACGATTACTGTACTATATAACGGATTTTTAAACTACATGTGAATGTTTTATTCCATTTATCTGGATTACCCGTAAAATAATAGGATTTTCAACAAAATATAAACAAGTAGCTATGGTGATGTCACCAGTAAAATATGCAAATGAGTGCCATCGAAGGTTCGAACCTTCCTTCGATAATGTGTTCCGAACCGTCGAAGGTCAAAATGTACCTTTCGTTGCAGCCCTAAACTAAACTGTAACAACAGAGTAACTTCCTGTAATTAATCTGTCTGTATTTTGAATTGTGTGTAGGGTGTATGTGAAAATCAAGGACTGCCTTTCTACCTCTAACTATATAATGTGCTATCATCACATTTTCAAATGAAGTAAATGTCAATCACAAGGCTTTAATGCGTGTTGATCACACATTTTGTCGGTAGTGTGGAAAGAGCAGAAAAAGTTAATCTGGAGAAGCTTTTTTCTGATAAGTTATTATGCTATGTGAGAGATAGATTTAACGTTAAGCTATGGGCATTCCTATAAAGATAAACAGCCATGGCAGCTAAGAGAAATGGCTGCCTAGGGGAGGAAGGCAGTCTGAAGTTCCTTCCTCAGTTTAACCAAATCGATATATTTCTTCAGGAATGCTGCTTCTAAATATATAACAACTTGCTTAGCAATAATACAGACATGACACATTTCTGGCTATCAGGTGATAAGAAAACCTTGCTGAATAGCTTGGACTTTTCTGCAGTGTAATATCAATCACACACACCTGCATGGCTGCATCTTTTTAGTCCCTGTAAAAAAGGAGGCAGGCCATGTGTAAACAAAACATCTTCCACATCATTTTCTGCAGCTGCTGAGCTAATGGTGTTGCACATAAACACTAACATGAAGCCACAGGGGCAAATGCTAGAACTCCCTGGTGTCTGTTACCTGAACAAGGAAATGCCTTGTGAAAAAAGGAAAAGCAGTTAATTCTTTGATAATATTGTGACAGCCATGGGGGTGGAGTAGCCCCTCTTGAAATACTTGGCTAATTTAATCTGATGTGCTAGTCCCTAATCTTTTGGGCACTAGTTTCTGACTGTTTGATGAACTACAAGCACTCATTGGACTATGGTTATTTTGGGGCTCCTGTCGAATTGAATGCCTATAGGTTGCTTTGTGGTTGGGTTGCTTTTGGAATCATCCTGAGCGGAGCACGTGTGGGGTTGAGATTGGTTGCTGCAGGGGGCTGAGATGCCAGTCAAGGGGGAGGGAGCTTTGGACAGAATGTATACTGGAGTAAAGGCAGGAATGTAGCAGAAGTTGAAGGAAGCATGGAAACGAGTTTTATCAAGGCGTGGTGACTGAATCAGCTCGGGTTGGCTGATTTGCCAAGTGGCCTGTAGGGGAATTAGACCTTTTGCTCTTGTTGTGGTTGTGCTATACCCAGGTAGTCAGTGCTTGTGTCAAACTCCAAGGGCCCGTTTCATAAAAGTGATTTGCGAGGAATCGTTGTTGCAGACCCCTCACAGGTTGCAATTTGTGTTTCATAGAACAGGGCTGTGACGTCGCAGGTTTTCCCTGAAACTTGTGACTGCTAGCCAACCGCAAGTAATCATTTTCATCGCAAATCATTTCAGTAGATATCATAGCTTTCATACTACTACTAGCTTGTCGTCGATATGGCAGAGGAATGAGAAGAAAAAGATTATTTAGGGACCGGGCAAACCCGGTATTAATGCGTATCCAGACTCAGAATTAGTATCAAAGTACTGATTGCCAAGAGCAGAGAGAATTCATTTGTGTGATTTTATTAGATCAAGAAATTAGAAATAAAACGCAATGAAATATGTTACTACCTGTATCATTGCAAGTCTTAACTGCTCTTAGGTTCTATGCAGTTTTCAGGAAGTACTAGCCGACTGTCATGGTTTAAGTAAGGCCACTGTTTCTAGATGTGTATTCAAAGTTTCTTTCTAGATGTGTATTCAAAGTTTCTTTCTAGATGTGTATTCAAAGTTTCTTTCTAGATGTGTATTCAAAGTTTCTACAGCTTTGTCTAATCACATTGGTGACTATATATGCTTTCCTGAAGAACCCGACAGAAAGAGGATAATGACTGATTTTTTTAAATTATGTGGTTTGCCGAAAGTACTTGGAGCCGCAGATGGAAATCAGGTACCAATTATGTCCCCTGCCGAGAATGAGCACTTGTACGTCCAAGTGATCTCAGATGCCAACATGTCTGTGTTAGATGCTGTCATTCGATACCCTGGGAGTACACATGACAGCTTCATTTAGGCGAATTGTGATATCGCCGATCGCTTTACCAGTAGTGACATTGGTGATGGATGACTTTTGGGAGACAGCAGGTAAGTTAATAATAATAATAATAATAATAATAATAATAATAATAATAATAATAATAATAATAATGATTTAAAAGTTATTATTAATAATAATAATAATAATAATAATAATAATAATAATAATAATAATAATAATAATAATAACTATTTAAATATTTTAAATGTGCCTACAAATTAGCAAGGCTTTTATACATTGAGCATTAATTTGATCAATCCTGTACCCTCAATCATACCTTCAAACACTCACCCAAAGATATTGTAATATAAATAGGAAGTCTACGTTACTTCTCCAAAAACACACATCTGTTGTTTTTTTTCAGATATCCCTTACAACATTGGCTTTTGACACAAGTTTTACGCCCATCAAACAGAGCAGAGGAGTTGTACAGCACAGCACACAAACGAGGGAGATGTGTGGTGGAAAAACTGTTTGGCATCTTGAAGATTCAGATTCAGATGCCTTGACAAGTCCAGTGGCTGTCTGTTGTACACCCCAGTACAATGTGTGCTCATAATTGCAGCAGGCTTGCAACTGCACAACATCTGTCTGGCTAAAGATATCCCATTGCCTGAATCAGAGGACATAGCAGAAAACGATGAAAATGATGAAGATGACGCCAATGAAGGGGGAAATCAAAATGACACATCGACTGGATTAAGCGTTAGAACCAAACTTATTAGACATAGATTTGCAAATGTCTAAAAGTTATATAAAACATGCATGTTTAGTGCATGCTAGAGGTTGGTGTAAATTTTTTTGCAGAAAATATGTTATTGTACTCAACATTCTGACTGATTTGGTTTCTGAGAACCGTGTTTCTTTGTGTTTTATGAATACGTTATAATAATACAAAAATAATTATGAATGCTTCAGTTGGAAAAACAAATTTGAAATCGTTATGCTAAAACTCCAGAACTAGATATTTAACAATACATCATGTTATGACTTCAGCATCAGATGAGTTCAAAAGATTAACTGCCACTTTGAGTCTCCTTATTGCTGAAAAACAAAATAAATAAACAAACTGTGTGTTTGCAGATTTCAGCTGATGTGCCTTGAAGCATCCGCAATATGAGATCCAAGGACCCCCAACCCACTCTGCATGTGAAAGGAAATGATGCTCAGCTTCTCCATGGCTGCCTGTTCCACTGGGATCTGATACATTAGCACATTGAAATGCCAGTCAGCTGGCGCATTTATATCTGATGTTACTTTTTTTTTATTTCGTGCTGCCTTCACTTACAAAAGACGGTGACTTCCGTTAGTTCACCTTTTATTCACATTCATCATCTGAAAAGATTGAAAAGAAGTGATAGCACTTTTGAGAACATATTACTTCATGTGAAAATTCAGGACGTATTGGTAATATGCACTAGGCGTTGGACAAATAAACGTCTTTATGTAGCATTGTTTAGTGTAAATGTGCTGTCCCTCAGATGGTTTTTCAATTGAATTGACATGTATTCTTTAATATATAAAAGCTACAGGCAAGTTACCTGTACATTTCTATGGGCAAGTCAGCAGACTGGAAAAATGTAGAGACAGCTGGCAGTACAAGATGTGTGGTTGCAGGTGCTTCAGTATCGAAGACTCCTCGGATTAGAATGTTAATATGGAGGGGTGGTAAAGTATTGTTTTTTAGGTTTATATTGTGGCCTACGGGCAATGCTAAACAATGCTAAACTTTTGTATTACGGGATGCAAGACACAGCTGAGAAACCCAAGGTAATCAAGCTCAATACCATACACCTTAGGGCTTGGATTTTGTTTTAAATTTGTTCAGTTTTAAAAACCATTTTCTTATTTTTTTGACAAATGAACAAAAATAAATACTGACAGGGTTTACATGGTCAAGTCATGACAGTTTTCCTCAGTTTTTGCAGTACTTTTCAGGAAATGCGTTGCTAAGCTGTTTTGATTTTTAGAAAAAAAGTTGGCTGTACCAATGCAGATAAATCAATTCATATTAATTTAGGGGAGGGGATATTTAAATGTCTTTGACTTCCTTTAAGCAGTTGCTGTTTAGTTTCAGATGTCCAGACAAAAATGTTTAAATCTACTTCTAAATTAATTCCGTCCGGTGTTCCCCAGGGTTCTAAAGTGGGTCCAATTTTGTTTAAAGTCTACACGCTTCCCTTAGGTCAAATTATTCAAAGACATAATTTCCATTGCCAAGCTGACAATATACAACTGTATCTCTCGTTTGAAGTCCCTTAACATGTGTTAAAGGAATTAGGAATCTTGTGGTTTTACTTGACTCGGTGGTTAACTTTAACCAGCACATCAAAATGGTTTTCAAAACTGCCTTTTTTCAGCTAAGGGATATAGCTAGGTTAAGAAATGTTTTAAAACAAGGCTGTGCTGAAACCTTGGTCCATGCGTTTATTTTTTCGCAACTGGTCTACCAAATGCACTCCGTCAAAACTCCAGTTGGTTATGAATTGTGCTGCCTGAGTCTTCACTCATTGGCTGTCTGTTTCATTTAGGATTGATTTTAAGATCTTGTTGTTGACCTACATCTTTCATGGGCTAGAATACATTCCAGATCATTCTCTTTGCTCTTTTACTGCAGAGCTATTGCTCCTTATTTATGGAATTCTCTGCTGAAATGTATCAGTGCCAATTTAAATCAAGATATATATATCTGTTTGACATGGCATTTTATTTATTTATTTATTTATTTGGCACCCTTATATTAATAAGGTAATGATTATTTTATTTATTTTTACAATCAGCAGGTTTTTGAGTGAGCTTGTATTGTGCAATCGTATAGAACCTGGTTTTTGTTTTGAAAAATTGTATGGACCACGTACAGATTTTAAACTGTATATGGGAGTTTGAAATTACTGTTTCATAACTTCAATAACTATGAAACGAAATGTACTGGTTGAAAATTAATGTTTTTGCAAAAGCATGATGTTACTTTTTTGTAGCTCAGGGGGATCTGGGCAACCCGTTGGTGGATAACTTTGAGGTGTTTCGTGCAAGGCACTAAATCCCTATTGTATTGTATTGTGTATTGCACCACCCATCACTACCTTGGAAGTGCTCAGAGGCTCTTTGCCAAGGTGTCGCAGTTTGTACCACTATAAATAGCTTAGAACAGTCCCCCTCTTGGTTAGGTGATGCACCATTGTTTGTTAAAGAGGGCGAATGGTGTGCACAAGAATATTCCTAAATATTTTAGTTCACTTCATATTTAGTATAACTATTATGCTACATAACTAATTCACAATTAACCTTATGACTGCCATGCAAAAGCTTGTGTTCCTCCTGTGCTATGGAAACATCTATTCAAATCTTTGATAAGACTGGCAGACCACGTGACTTTTTACTTGAATGCACACGTATGCTCGGGCTCCATCCAGGCAGCTCTCTTTTCTCCATAACCACCTACCGAGCGAGTAGTTTAAACATAAGAGGGATGACAGCTCTCCTTTAAATATAGAGCTTAAGAATCACTGATCATGACTGAAGAGCAACTGAGCAACGCTATCTTGAATGTGCTGCAGAAACAACAACATGGTGATTAAACAAGCGGTACGGGAGATTTTGGTTGACTTGTTCACTCCGCAAATTAAGGTTTTGATGCAGACATTAAAAAACACAAATGATACAACCAAAGCTTTCAACCAAAGACCTTGATGCACATGGAAAGTCACTGAAGAAGATACAGTCCAGATTTAATAACATACAATCCACAGTGCGTTCGAACAAATAAGAGTTAACACTCAGCAAGCAACAGATTGAGCAATTACAAAACAAGGCCGCAGAGATGGAAGACAGGAGCCAAAGTAACAACCTACAGCTGGTGGGTTTGGTTCAAGCCGAAGACTTGGATGGATATTTAACCTGCTTACCTACAGTGACAGGAAACTGATACTGCAAGGGGCAAAAGCGAATTCCCCCATACACCATGGGACAGATACTTTGCTGTTTTTCCCTGGTTACAGCAACTGCTCAAAAGAGATGAGAATTTGCAGTGATGGTGGCAATGGGACTGAAACCATTTCTCATCTCATCAAAGTCATTCACAGTGGTGTTTAAATCAGCCGAAGGTACTCTGATGTTGGAACCAAAACAAAAAATCCCTACTGACCCATCTGCTATTGTGATGGTCAAGCTTCAGTCGAGTCCTGCAGCAGCTTTGGTTGGCCCTGCAGCGGAGGTCATGGAGACGACAGCTGCAGCTTTTTGAACGGTCCTCGTTGGGGAGCAGCCCACTGGACTGGGAGTGTTGGATTCCTGGAGGTCAGGAATGTTCTTGCTGCATTTTGTCCACATTCCTTTTGCTGGTGCTGTGGCTGGCAGCTGATCGACCGGCACGGTTTTAAATCACGTCACGGATCATCTTGGACTTACTGTAGCCCACATGAATACTTTTATTTATTTTATTTATTTTTTCTTTACATTGGGTCCTGGAGCAACTTTGACAAATGGGCTAAATACCAGTAATCTCCTCCCCTTTCACCCTTTACTTTATCTTTGAACCCCTTCTCCTCTCTCCCTTACTGGTTCCTACTTTTTATTTTTTTTACTATTGTTGTTACTGTAATTAAAATTATTTCTTACCACAAAGGTTACTTTCTACTTTTAAATAGTATCAAAATGAAAGAAAACATGTTTTAATTTAACTGTAAGGCTACAGTTGGTAAACTTGATATTGAGATCCATACTGTTAATTTTACTTTTGTGGTACTTTGTTTGGAGAAACAATTATTATCTGTCGGCTCAGGGGTTTGGTTTGCGTTATGTATCGGGAGGGCCTGAGCTTGCACGTGCATTGTTGTTAGAGAGCCACGTCTCTAAAGAGTTTTGAATTTTTACAAACCAGGGGCGCTTTCAATGTTGAAATCCTTCTGTGGTTTGTTTCGTATTTGTATTTGTTGTTGTTTTAATGTTTTGTGTTAAAGAGCTCACACCTTTTCTGATATTCAGAATAGAAAACAGTTTTTTTTAGTCAAACCTAGATGCTTTGGTATAATCAGTTTTTTGGGGGGATGGGTCTCTTACTTTCTCATTTCAACCACTGTAATGTTAATGTTGTGTCCTGGAACGAGCAAAATGCCTTGACCTTTTGCATTGCAACTGAGTATCTTTAGCCTTATTGTGATGCCACCGTATTCAATTTTTTTTTTGAATTGCAGCTCTTTCCTGTGTACAAACAAAACCAAGGGTGTACTTATCCTCATAGATAAAATTGCAGTTATCTGTTGAAGGGTCTTGGGGTGATGACTCGGGTCATTTTGTAAACTTACTGACTTGAGTAATTAGTGGGGTTCCAAACAATAGTGTTATAAATTATGTCTGTTTAAATAACGTACCTGTAATTTTTCTTTTCATTGTTAAAATCCTGACAACATTTTACACGCATAAGTTTAAAGTCTGTTTAAAAGGTCTTTTCAACATGTCACCTTGAGTGCACTCAAGTTTTAGAGCAGGGGTGTGTCATCTGATCACTACCGGAAGAGCAATTAAAAAAAAAAAAAAAAAAAAAATCTACAAGTGCTCTGGCTTTTGTGTTCCGTACGACATCATGGGTCGTTATTGTGAGCAATAATCCTTACGGTATCAGCTATAATACTGAACATTATAGACTGGATGCAGTGATATAATTTATCAGATACAGAGATTTTAGAAATATTGCTTAAATACCGGCAACTTAAAACACCAAACGAGGTAACCTAATCACAAAACACAAAGTAATTAGACAAAAGTAATGAATCCATCTGCATCCTGCCTGGGTTAGAAAAAAAACACCATAGAGAGGAGTGAATTTATGTACATTTATTGTATTAATCAGTACAGTTGCGTGTTAGTTTTTTATAGTTGTCTGTCTACCACGTTTTGTACTGTTGTGGCTCAGAATCTCACAAAAATAAAATTACAATTTGGATTTATTGCTCAGTACTATTTTTTTTCACTTAAGAACTGCGTCCTGCTTCGTCGGACTCTCCGAGAATGAGCAATGGGGAGCTGGTGAGGGTGAAAGATCTGGTGCTCCTTCCTCAACAGTCAAGTACAACAAACAATGTTTCTATATAATCTGTTAGGGTTATTAAAGTATTGATAGAAACAGAATCATATTTATACTTGTTTTAATTTAATACCATAGCATGCATGCAGAAATAACTTTCCACTTAGTGTACCCACCCTTTTTAAATTTAGGAAAGGCAACTGCATATTGAAACTCTCCCAGTGCTGTTTGCACGTGTTTCCTCGCACCATTCTCATTAAAATGTAATCCAAAATGAGATCCTAATAATGTAAAGATATTACTTAGGCGGTATATCAATTATTTAACACAAATATAACAATAACTACTGATTACAGTAAGTTGTTATTATTTATTTACTGTGTTTGCATTCCATGAAAGGAGAAATAGTGCAACATGAGGCAAAATAATTCATGAGTCAACGCACAAGTTTTGTCCATATGGAGATTGTTGTTTTGTAACAGTTGGGGGCGGAAAATTATCTTTTGTAAACTGGTAGCTACTTCAGAGCCTAGGTTTAATCAAAACAAACACACATACACATTATATATATATATATATATATATATATATATATATATATATATATATATATATATATATATATATATATATATAATTACCTTTGTTTGGGAAAATCGAATTCAGGCACACAAACCACATAACTATCATCCCCAGAAACACATATTATCAGAACCAGTTTCTTCATTGGTTGAAGAGGAATCTGATACATACAAATGGCACTGTATGCCTGTTTTGTTGCAAAAGGTGCCACATATAGAATGCATTCATTATTAAGCACACACATGTATAAATAATGGGAAAAAAACATACTGTACCCTGGCTATTAGTCATCGTTTCTGTTGATTACATTTGATGTGTTTGGGTAGCTACTGAAGTAAAGTACATTTTTTCAGTTTCTTTGCAAATTGTTTCCTTAGAGGGTGTTTGTGTGAACTAGTTATTTATAAATATACAATATGCAATTGGATACCACTGTTTTATGAATTAGGATTATGAACACATACAAATAGCCTTCATCTCCTCAGATGCTGAAAATAAAAATAAAACTACTCTGTCTTCTTTTTTTTGACGCTGAAAAGGCTTTCGATTGTCTGGAATTAAACTACCTGTGGTTAGTTTAAGAACACTTGGGTTTTGGCCATGGTTTTATTACTACAGTGTGGACTACCCCTCTTGATTCAGTGCTAACTGACAGCTGCAGTCTTTAAAGTGGTTTGATAAAGGTGGCAGTATGCATAAAAAAATGTTCAGGGGGTGGTGTTGTATGATTTTACCACATTCAGACAGAGCTATAGATTATGTATATTTGCCATCAACATTATATTAGATTATTATTAAGCTTTTATAAAGGACCTGTTAGTATTTTAATGTTATACAATGAAAACACAAAACCTGTTTTACTGTCAATTGCTTTTAGGTTACATAAAAGGTTTATAAATTAAATATTTTTAAAAAACATTTTTTTGTGACTGCTGTGGGAGTTTTGGGGTACTTCCCACTCATCTAACCCCTTGAATAGACAATATTTAATTTATTTGCATCACAACAACTATTTATATTTCTCTTTGTATCCCAGATATTGTTGTTTACTCAGTGATTGCTCGGTTTTGAACTGCTTTGCCTTGGCCAGATTGCTCTTTTCATTTTGACATCATAAAACTAGTAACCAAAAATAAAACAGACAAAATTCAACATGAAACATATTGGTAGGATTTGACTGGTATGATTTGCAACACACATACTGTAAGTAGTGCATAAAATTTGCGGGTACAGTGACCTACAGGGGAAGTGCCTCCGGAGAATAAGGGCATGACCTGAGGTGAAACATACTCACGCTATGTAGAGTCACTGAATTCAAAGTTGTTTTGTTCGAAACTAAAAAGGTCCGGTTAGGGTGTTTTGCAGCAGTATAACGTTTATATTATTTCTTTCCCCCTAGATTATTTTTTTCTTTTACCGCTATACCATAAGTTGCTTTTTTTTTTACCGGTATGCATACTGGTGTATACCGCCTCACTTTAGTCACTGGGCAGCTGTCGTTCTCCTCCCTTCACTTTGGAAAGAGGGATACGGCAAGGATGTCTGCTGTCACCTTTTATTATTTGGTCTCTCTGGAGCCCTTGGCACAGGCTATTTGGCAAAGATGTTTTACCTATTTAGGCATACAGATTTATACCAAATTTGTAGAGGCAACTTTATTACTCTTATGCAAATGGTCAGCTGATCTCTTAAGATGGTCCTCTTTGCAATTTTATTTGCAATGTAGGATAGCAAAGTTAAAAATTAATGTATTAAAGTCATCTCTGGCTAAGAGAACACCATTCGGGAAGCAAGTGATGTGTTCTCTAAAGCATGATTTGCACTGGACTAAAAGTCAGGTGTCCTCAGAGTTGGTGAAAAGCAGAGGACGTCTTGTAACCTCCCAGATTAGTTTTCATCAACGAAAGTCGGTAAATTTAAAATGAAATGAAATGATGTTGTGGCCAGAGAAGGCGCTGTTGTGCATAACTTGTAAACAGTGAACTGGGTGTACATAACTAATTTCGTTTTACCTTCTTTTCCAAATGCTAGAATAACAATTTTGTCCCTTGAGTGATATGTATTTCCATATATATCTTCAAATACACCGTTAATCAAAGCCAATTATGTTTTGGTTTTCGCCCATCCCCAATTTGGTTATGCCCAATCGTAGTGTTTTACTGAATTGGAGAATGTCAGGGCAGATTGTACAAATTTTAATATTATATTATGGTTTCTGTTTCTGTTTTGCCGTTTTGTTTACATGCCATTTTGTAGTGATGAGGTGGACTCATGGAAATCAGAATACAAATAGAGGCAATAATAAATAACAGCGGTTCTGAAAAGATTGAATAAACCAATCAGTGTTCCTCAAGACACCCTCGCAATGACAAGTCAGTTTTTTTTTTGTCATCATTTGTTTTTATTTTTGACAAAGAATACATTTCTAGAGCATCAGTTAACAGAGTTAACAAACAAAGAGTCAAAAACACCTGGATAAACAAGAACAGTAACAACATACAAATAGAACTATATACCACAATAAATCAGAGTTCAAAGTAAGGACCAAAATAAAAATACATTAAAAAACATTATGCTAATAAGAGATTAGAGAGGTTGGCAGAGGCCAAACTCCAGGCCTGGAGTGTTGCAGCACGGGCTTGATTTCTATGAGCTGTGGAGTGTTCTAATTGGACAATTTCCCGAAAGATACCCAACCAAACCTGTTGTGGTGTACAGCTAGGAGTTATCCATGTGTGTAATGCAGCTTTTTTTAGCAGCCGTTAATCCTGCAAATAAAATCATCATTCAGCAGAAGCAATCATGGTTTAGTGGGTATGTCTGATTCTAAAAGACGAGACAGAATGGAAGATACAAAGGACCAGAACTTAGCAATAACCTGTGTGGCAAAGTGGTTGCTGATTATGTACAGATGCAGAGGTGATGCAGTGCAGGAATAAACAGACAGAGTTTATAATCCGGTATGGAAAAATATCCATTTTATTTTAGTTATAATCCAGGTCTGGTGACCAAATAATAAACTCTGGTTATACACAGCAATGCGTAAAACACGGAGAACAGTAACAGGGATTGCAGCCCTAAACAATAAACACAGTATCTCTCCCACAATATACAACCATGGTCACCAGTCCTGGGTGTGTGCTGTAGTGCTTGTGGTGTGTGATACATTACAAAGAGTGACAAATAGTGCAGTGGTGTTCGGGTTCAGTGCTGGCTCTTAGCGACAGCTCCGGAACGTGTTAGCCGTCTATAAACACACAAGTAACAATTATAGATAAGACAAACAAACAAACACTCACGATACTCTTAATACACAGTGCACAGGTCCTTCGGGTCTATTTGAAACCGAAAACAAAGGAAAAGATTTACAATTCTCCAGCCCCTTTTATGTGATTATGCATAACCCTTGGTAAACGATTGCAGCTGATTCTATTGCCTGCAGCTGCTACCTCGTTTACCTTCCAGGTCAATACATTCCCGCACTGGAGTCTCGTCTTTTTCCATGCTGACTGACTTCCGACCCAAGGAATGAACTGTCAGGACAACCTGTCCAAAGCCTTTCCCTTTCAGCTACTTAGTACCCTCACAAGTCGAGAGGGAGATTTACTACCAGAACTCATTATATTTCTGTCACATATTCCACCGCTCAGAGTTGAGCCGAAAGGAACACTAGGCTGAATCTATCTTTCCCATTACTCCCCTACCGGGAAAAATAATCCACATTTTGATGGTCTTTCCCTGCACGGTGTATCATATGGTACATGAAGGGCTGCATCGCCAGATACCACCGAGTTATCCGGGCATTGCTGTCCTTCATTGTGCTTAACCATTTGAGTGGGGCGTGGTCTGTGACAAGATCAAATGAGTGTCCCACCAGGTAGTATCGTAAAGAGTGAGTAGCCCATTTAATGGCCAAACACTCCTTTTCGACTACGGAGTATTTGCGTTCCTGAGGTAGCATTTTTTTACTGATGTGCAATATCGGGTGTTCTACTCCATCTACCTTTTGAGACAAGACAGCACCCAAACCCACATCCGAGGCATCGGTGTGGAGGATGAATCTTTTGGTGAAATCTGGTGCGATAAGAGTGGGGGCCTGGCAAATTCTACACTTAATAGTATCAAACGCCCCCTGACACTCAGCTGACCACTGTGGCATACTCGGGGATAAAGCGGCGGTAATAACCGGCTAATCCCAGTAGTGACCTCACCTGAGTCTTGGTTTTGGGGATCGCTGCATCAACCAAAGCCTGGATTTTAATGACTACAGGTCTCACCCTTCCATTCCCCATTAAAAATCCCAAATATTGAGTCTCTGTCTTGGCAAACGCACATTTTCTCAAGTTAGCTGTCAGCCGGGCTATCCTTAGAGACTGAAGGACGGCTGCAATCCTAGCCAAATGCTCTCGCCAGGAGGAGCTGTAAATGACCACCTCATCAATATACGCTGCTGCATATTCATGATGTGGGTGTAAAACCTGGTCCATCAGTCTCTGAAAGGCAGCGGGCGCACCATGTAGCCCAAACGGCATGGTTTTAAAGTGAAACAGCCCCTCTGTTGTTGAAAATGCGGTTTTCTCTCTAGAACTACGGGTTAAAGGGATCTGCCAGTATCCCTTCGTCAGGTCCAAAGTGGAGATAAACCTCGCCTTACCCAGTCTGTCTAAAAGTTTGTCGACCCGAGGCATAGGGTACGCATCGAACTTGGCAATAGCGTTCACAGAAGCGGTTGGTGCCGTCTTTCTTAGCCACTAAGACAATAGGACTGCACCACTCGCTCCTGGAAGGTTCAATGACCCCAAGCTCGAGCATGTCCCATACCTCTTTGCGAACGCCACTTTGTCGACTTTCTGGGATCCGGTAAGGTCTCTCCCGCACGATGACACCTGGTGGAGAGATAATGTCATATTCAACCAAATTAGTTCTGCGGGCAAGTCAGAAAAACATAGCTGAATTCCTCAATAAGCTTCGCAGCTCCGTTGCTGGTCTGGAACCAATTGTTCCCCATCGGAATGATTTTTGTGCTAGGAGTCTCTGGACAGGGGCCTAAATCATCCTCTATGTTGCCTGGGGCTATAAACAAGACCTCCCTTGCCTGCCAGGGCTTTAATAAATTCACGATAAATTTCACGTTCATTATGGCTACCGGGCTGTCTAATTTCATAATTCACCTTTCCTATAGCCTGAATCACTTCATATGACCCCTGCCATTTAGCACATAACTTGGATTCTAAGGAGGGAAGCAGAAGCATTACCTTGTCTCCTGGTCGAAAGGTTCGAATTAGTGCATTTTGTTGTAATGCTGCTGTTGTCGGTGCTGAGACGATCTGAGGTTGTCCTGGGCCAAACGACGACCAAATCTAGGCGATCTCTTAGTAGGAGCACATGCTTCACTACATTTTTGGATGAGCCTTTGTGCTCTTCCCACCCTCTCTCAACAGATCGAGGATGCTGAGAGGCTGTCGGCCATACAAGAGCTCGAATGGGGAGAACCCTGTCGAACTCTGCGGCACCTCTCACTGCAAAAGGAGGTAGGGAAGGAGCGATGCCCAATGTTTTGTTCTTGCGTTACAAACCATCTCAGCATCGACTTCAAGGTCTGATTAAAACGTTCCACCAAACCATCCGTCTGTGGATGATAAACAGACGTCCTGATGGGACGTATTTTTAATATTTTATATACCTGCTGTAACGTTTTAGACAGAAAGTTGGTTCCATGATCAGCCAAGATCTCCTTGGGGATCCCTACTCTAGCCATAATCTGTACTAACTTGGCGGAATAAACAGACAGAGATTTGTAATCCGGTATGGAAAAATATCCGTTTTATTTTAGCTATAATCCAGGTCTGGTGACCAAATAATAAACTCCGGTTATACACAGCGATGCGTAAAACACGGAGAACAGTAACAGGGATTGCAGCCCTAAACAATAAACACAGTATCTCTCCCACAATATACAACCATGGTCACCAGTCCTGGGTGTGTGCTGTAGTGCTTGTGGTGTGTGATACATTACAAAGAGTGACAAATAGTGCAGTGGTGTTCCGGGTTCAGTGCTGGCTCTTAGCGACAGCTCCGGAACGTGTTAGCCGTCTATAAACACACAAGTAACAATTATAGATAAGACAAACAAACAAACACTCACGATACTCTTAATACACAGTGCACAGGTCCTTCCGGGTCTATTTCGAAACCGAAAACAAAGGAAAAGATTTACAATTCTCCAGCCCCTTTTATGTGATTATGCATAACCCCTTGGTAAACGATTGCAGCTGATTCTATTGCCTGCAGCTGCTACCTCGTTTACCTTCCAGGTCAATACATTCCCGCACTGGAGTCTCGTCTTTTTCCATGCTGACTGACTTCCCGACCCAAGGAATGAACTGTCAGGACAACCTGTCCAAAGCCTTTCCCTTTCGCTACTTAGTACCCTCACAAGTCGAGAGGGAGATTTACTACCAGAACTCATTATATTTCTGTCACATATTCCACCGCTCAGAGTTGAGCCGAAAGGAACACTAGGCTGAATCTATCTTTCCCATTACTCCCCCTACCCGGGAAAAATAATCCACATTTTGATGGTCTTTCCCTGCACGGTGTATCATATGGTACATGAAGGGCTGCATCGCCAGATACCACCGAGTTATCCGGGCATTGCTGTCCTTCATTGTGCTTAACCATTTGAGTGGGGCGTGGTTTAAGATTTAAAATTCTCCAGCCCCTTTTATGTGATTATGCATAACCCCTTGGTAAACGACTGCAGCTGATTTTATTGCCCAAGATCCAAGTTACCATGGGGTGAAAGGGAGGAGCAATATTCCATAGTACACCATAAGTTCGAAGTGCTGGCCTAAGCCGCAGGTACATAAAAAAGAAAAAGCCAGGGAGAGAGTGAGCATCCTTAAGGTCCTAGAATGTATGAAGGCCAGTCCCGCTGAATATATCATTAAGAACATGAATGCCCCTATTGGACCAAGCTGAGTACACAGAAAGGTTGACTATTGGTCAATAAATAGTTATTATTCCAGATAGGGGATGATTTGCAGAATGTGTGGGAGTGTCCAATGAACTTTTCTATATTAGCCCATAGCCTTAGGGAATTAAATATGATTGGTCCAAATCTGGGCAGCACGGTGGTTAGCGCTGCTGCCCTCACAGCTCCATGGTCCTGCGTTCAATTCCAGCCTTGGGTCTGTCTGTGTGGAGTTTGCATGTTCTCCCGTGTTCGCATGGGTTTTCTCCGGGTACTCCGGTTTCATCGTACATGCATGCATCATGGACAACATTCTGGATTAGTCCGTTTTGTCGGATGATGATCTGTTTGCTGTTTCCCGAGCCGAGATCCACTCAACTAGTTCAACCAGCCCTTCCCGGACCAACTCCATGGTCGGCAGTATTTACCACTCCAAACTTCTTCCCAGATGTCTGCTTCTCCAGGACCATCACCAGATCCCTTGCCTTTTCCCTGTCACCCAGAACAACAACCGGTTCACTCTCCTGTCTGCAGTAGCTCCGCCTGGCCACTCGTTCCTCCGCAACTCCTGACATCAGAGACTGGACAATCTCCAGGCTCCAGCATTATCTTCAGTAGCAACAACATCCCATTCAAATCTACAGCAGGTAAGGAGAATTAGTTTATCTGCAGCATCCTTCCCGTCGCAGGCGCTATGACGACAGCACAGATCATCGCTTTCCAGCTCGCCCCAGTGTTGCCAAGTCTCCACGACAAAACAAGCCCAACCCATGTCAGTATGGGTGTTTATACAAATTCCAACCCGTAACTCTCAAAAAACAAGCCCGATTCAGCTTATTATAAGCAGACTTGACAACGCACCCACTGCATCTCCACAAAGCGTGTCTACATCTGGAAAACACCAAAGGTGGGACCTCCACAGCACCTGTCAATCAGAGGCTCATTCAGCAGTTCCTGAGCATTCTGGATTCAGAGACTGTTTCACAGTCAGGAGCAGCTGCTCCCGCGATCCATCCCAGACTTTCAGCGCCCACCACTGTCTTCCAACAAGCCCCCTGTACCTCCAACCACAACCTTTCAGGTTACCTCCCTCTCACTTCAGGCCCCCATAGTGGTTCCTTCTCCTCCAACTATAACCTTTTAGGTTACCTCCCCTCTCACTGCAGGCCCCGCAGTGACCTCCCTAGCCACTATAGGCGTCCAGCTGGTCCCTTCTCTGTCAAATGATTTTCTTCCTTCTGCCTTTCCAGCTGCGGGCTTCAAAGGGCCCCACAGCCCCTTCTATTCCTTACCTCAAGCGGTTGCCCAGCAGGGCCCCGCTTTCTGTCCACTCTTCATTCCTTCCCAGTGGTACAGCAGGCCCCTGCTATCTCTTTCTCAGGCTCACAACAAGCACCTGCATTCCTTACTTCTATGTTGGGTTCCCAGCATGCCCCATTAGCAGTATCAGTGTTCCCATCTCAGCTGGGCCCAGCTCTCTTTTCTCTTCTCTCTCCATGGCTATGGGCGTCCAGCAGACCACCATAGCTGCTCCCTCCTCCTACACTGACATTTAGTCCGGTGCTCCTCAATTCCCCCAGCTCTCCAGTTTTTCGATAACCACCCTTTACTTCCTCCCTCCACAGTGTCTGGTTTTCCCTAAAAATGCCGTGGCCCTGCCTTCTCCTGGAAATGCCCTAATCTACAACCCCAAACCCGTGTCCCTTGGCCTACACAACCAGATTTTAGCAGGTGCAGATATTAACCTTGTTTCACTACTCACCAACACACTAGATTCTGTCAGTAACAGGGTGGTCCAGTCGCCAACCTCTCAGTTATACTTAAAACCTCAGACCCCGCTTATTCTAAACACTGACCATTTCTGAGTTCATTCTAGCTTTCAGCCATTTCAGGGGCATCATGTGCAAGTTCTATTCAGGCATGAGTTGGATGATTATATGTCGATCGTTTTAGACTTATCAGTTAGATTCTGAGGTTCCCATTTCTTTGAATACCACAAAGCCTTCTCTGCCAAAGCCACTGTCCATCTCCAACAATGGAACCAGAGGATCTACTGGGGTGTACTGGACCAAGACATATTCTCCCGGTTTTTCACAGACTTCTAGCATGCTCGGTATGCGGTTCCACCGCTCACCCCACCATTTCTTGCTCCCTTACCGACCCTCCACCCTGTCCCATGTCCCTCCCTCGCAATCCTCCTCATCTTTTCATCCCCTCCAGATCAAAAGACGGTCAGGCTAACAATATTACATACTCTGGAGGCTGCCAGATTTGTAATAACTTCAATGAAGTAACCTGTCCTATTTCGCCTGTAAATTCCTTCATATTTGCAAGCATTGCACGAAGCCGAGTCCCAATTAGTATGTCCCATAAGCCCAAAATAACAGGCAAAAAAAAACAACTCTGCTAATGTTCCAAAATGACTACTCAAATTCCTGTCCACACCCTTTAATATCCAAACCCTTGCCTACACAAGTACACAACTACACAAGCACCCTGACCCTTATTTTGTTTCTTTTCTAATTAACGGTCTTACTAAAGGCTTTTCTACTGATCTCTTTTGTCTCCCTACCTCCAATCTGCCATCCTAGACCCCAAATCTGCTGATAATTTAATAAAGAAAGAATTAGACAGCCAGTTTATGATAGGCCCCTTTAAATCCCCTCCTTTTCCAACCTTTTGCATTAACCCTATCAGAGACTGATAATCGACCTTTCCGCTCCCCATAACTCCACCACACCCAGCATCAGTAGTTTAATCCCTCAAAGATTTCTCCCTGCAATATGCAACAATCGACCACGCCATATCCTTAATCAGAATTGCTGGGAAAAACGCATGGCTGGCTGAAGCCGATATATCAAACGCATTTAAAATCATGCCCATTGATCCTGCGCTCTGGCACCTCTTTGGAGTACAGTGGCGTTCCAAATTGTACTTTTCTGTTTGCCTGACGTTCGCTTTGCTGGATCCTCCTTAATAACTACCGCATTCCTTTTTCTGCTGCATCTCCTGGATGATTTTCTTCTCATTGATTTTCCCCACGCTCCCTCTGCCCACAGCATAACGATCCTCAAATCATTATTTTTCAAATCTGGCATCCCCTAGCATCAGAAAAGACCTTGGGTCCTCTCACTTCCATTGAGTTTCTAGGCATCACCCTGGATTTCCAATCTTTTTCAGCCTCGCTTCCCTGGGAGAAAATGTTTTTTATCTATTATTTCCACTTTTCTGTCTGGTCCCCCTCCTCCCAAATGTAATCTTCTGTCCCTCCTAGGCCATTTAAACTGCAATGAGGATAATTCCTCAAGGGAGAGCTTTCATCTCCTACCTTCTTCTCTTGATCACTTCCGTTGATTTCCTCAACGATGTCATAGTCCTGGATCCTTTTAGCAGTGAGGAGCTCTGCCTGTGGGTGCTCCTACTAAAAGAATGGAACGTCATTACTTTCTTTTACGACGACTGTCTCCTGTTGCCCAAAGACATTCAGCTGTTCACAGATGCAGCTCCCTCTCTCGGCTTTGGAGGATACTACAAGGGAAAATTGGTTTTCTGCTCCATGGCCTGAAGAATTCAGCACCATTCCTATTCCCAATCAGTCCTCGTCATTGTACAAAATGTATCCTTTCGCTGTAGCCACATTCCTTTGGGGTCCTCCTGGGCTCAAAAAATCAATTCCTATCCTCTCAGATAATTCAGCTACAGTCCAAATCATTAACAAAGGTTGTTCATCCTCCCACCATATAATGAGAATATTCAGAAGGATTACCTGGTTATCTGTTACTCATCAGTTCATTCTCAGAGCTCAACACATTCCCGGCCACCTGAATGTAATCGCTGATTCTCTTTCTCGTTTCCAAATGCAGAGATTCAGAGCATTAGCTCCTGAAGCTGACCTCCTGCCAACTCACATTCCTCCTTTTTTAGACCTAACATTCCTGTGAGCCACCCACTGCATTCCCTGATTCTGCAGGCTCAAGAAACTCTTCTCAGCATCGCTCCCCACTCACTGCAAACGTACTGGTCATCCTGGAATTGCTTTAAAAATTTTCACATTGCATTCAACATTCCCTTCCCTTCATTTTCAATGCCTGTAGTATCATCCGATATTATGTCCCTTAAGAATAGACCTATAAGGGTTTCCTCCATCAAAGTTTCAATTTCCGGCATCCAGTTTTTCCACAAACTCATTTTCGGCACCAGCAACTCACAAATTTCTCTAATCCTGAAAGGGCTTCAACGATCAGAATCTCCTTCTCCCCTGCTCGCCTATCTATCACCATCAATGTACTCTCTCCGTGCATCTCATTCATCCGCTCTGGCTAATCCTCCCAGTTTTTTAGATAAAACCTTAGAAGCCCTTTTCTCATAGCCTTTTTTGGGGTTCTTAGGTGCTGAGAGTTTACATCATACTCAAATAAATTCAACCCTCAGATTCACCCCTGTATCTCCAACCTAATAATCACCTCATCTGATACCTTTTCCTTCCTGCTCAGAAGAAGTAAAGTGACCCGGAAGGAAAGGGTTCCCTCATTTTTTTCCCTAAAATTTGTTTAAATTAAACTCCTATGTTAGCCCATACAACCCCCTTCTCTCTTATCTCCAACGCCGCCTTTATCAGGGCGCATCACCCTCAGACCCGCTTTTTATTAACAAAAACGGAACTATCGTCACCTGACATTGGTTCTTTTTTCACTTTCGCCAGATTCTTTCCAGGTCCGGATTCGCAGCTGAGCAGTTCTCCAGTCATTCCTTCAGAATTGTAGCAGCTTCTTCAGCTTCTTGCCACAGAGTTCCAGACTCCCTTATCAAACAGTTAGGTCGTTGGTCCTCCAGTGCTTACCGAGTTTACATTAGAACAAATATTACAGATCCTAAAAATTCTTTTACAAAAATGTGCTCTTAAGTGTTAGTAGCCTGCCTGGAGGAAGGGCAATCGAATCAGTCATGGATTCCCAGAGGTTTATTCCCCAAAAATTGGTTTTGTTTTCCTCTCCTGCACGCTGATGATCATTTGTTAAAGGTTGGCTAAACCTTCAAATGGGCTATATTCAATACTAGTCGCGGCATTGAGACCGGATTGTTCTTTTTGGGGGTCTTTGCTTCATCCAGTCGGCCAGGCGGCGAGCCCTCAAACCAAGTTAGGTTTGATGCCAAATTAATGTGTATATGCAACACACTTCTCTGTAAAATCGCATACTCGGCATTCTCCACAACAGATATTTGTACTAAAATATTTTATGATTGGTGTTTGTCCCGAACTACTGAACTTTTGTTTTAACATTAATTTAAAAATCCAATTGATGCCTATGATTAATGCGTTTTGTGACTAATTTGAAGCTATTAATATGTTTCAAAATTAACTAAATCGAGGAATTAATCAAATTGACATATACTTGTTACATAATTGATTTATTAAAATGTTTGGAGTTACTTGATTGATTACTGTCTTGTTCACAGTCATCTGAAAATAACATCAGAATATGTTTTGACTGATTCAGATTTTGCTGCTGATGTATTTATTTTCAAAAGGTTGTCTTTGGTTTTGTTGTGCGGCTTTGGTGGTATCTACTATTTATGGCCATTTGCTAATAAAATCTTAAAAACCCTGTCATCAACTAATACATTTGAAACCTATTTATAGAGCTGATGCAACCCCGCACAGACGCTTTGAAATGAAAATGGTCTCCGACCTGCAGGTAACATCTGTAAACTTGGCACACCTGGCACAAGTATGCATATGTTCTGGGACTGTCCCGTTGTCACAGTAAATTGGTAGACCGTGAAAAGTACCACCTTTACTGTGCATGCACAAATTTCTCAAATTAAAGGGAGGGTTCACTTTAATCGTGGGATACCCTGTATTGCACTGTTTTTGTTTTAAATTGGTTACCATAAAATTGTAAAATATAGCATACTGTTTCAAACTTAACATTTTTGGTCAGAATCTTATTAAAAGCTCAATTTTACATGAAAAGATATTTTGCTAATTTATGCTACAGACATAAATCACATTGTTTTAATAATAACACTTTTTAATATGATATACCGTTAAATGAATTAACATAGTAGACTTTTTTTATAGTATTTTTTGTTTTAACTATTATTATCATTTAAAGGGTGGTAAGTTACATTTCTAAATGCCAGGAACTTATATTATTATTTTTTGTGGTACAAATATTAAAATTAATAAATGCATTATTTTGTATATGTAACTAATCATGCATTTATCGTGCAGTTTATTTTTGTGTAATTATAATTATGTTAAAATGTGTTCTCTTTTTATAAAAATTGAACAGGAGTGTGTATAACCCCTTATCAATACAGTTGAGTGGAAATGATCTCTATTATTTTTTTTGTAATGTCTATATATTAATATTGAAACCCTATTAATTAACCCCACTTAATACATATATTACACATATTGTATGACAATCAAATTAGCTTATTGTTAAAGTGGTTTTAAAACAAACATGCATGCAAAAGAAATAAAAATCATGTTTCATCTGCAGTGCGACTATTTACTGAACCCTAATCACAGTAACAGTTAGTACAGCTCTTACAAACATTTATTAATAATAATAATAATAATAATAATAATAATAATAATAATAATAATAATAATAATAATCGATTTTCCATAAATATTTATACACTTAAACAGAGAGTACAATTAAGTGGGTTAGTGATTCCCAGTCCTTACATAAAATATGACTTTACTGTTAACAGAATGCACTATGCTACATTCATTATTTTACTGAACTTCAATATGAAATCACGGAACCATCACTTTATACCGTATTTAAATGCACAATAATGCACAATAATGCAAACTGCATTCACCTACATGTAATTCTAGGCTACTTGAAAACTGAACCAAAATTGTTATCGAGTTTGATTGCTATTAGTATGTTGTATATACAAGTATACTGTGTATACTGCATGATTAATGATTTGTATCGAGATGTGTTGGTATTGTGTTACACTGTATGACAGTATACTGCAATTTTGATAGACCAAGGCTGACTGAGAAATATGTCCAGGTTTGGTCTGGAAAATGTGGCAATGCTATTTTCAGTCTCTGCTAGAGCCCTGGCTGACCTTATTGTGGCATGATGGGTTTTTATTTTTCCTCTTTTGCGGTTTATTTGTGTTTTCATTTTGTGAATGCTCTAGTTATTTTGTAGCTTATAGTTATTGTATTTTTGTTGTAGTTCTTTGTGTATTTTTAAACAATAAAACACATTTGATCATAAAAAAAACTTTCACAAAGCATTTTACAAACAAATCTGGCACTAATATCCTAGTCAAGATTTTAATTAGAACCTGTCCATAACAATTCAGTGCCTATTGTGCTTCATTTCATTTATTCTATGTTCGACAGGTTCAATTATTTAGGGAAGTGATAACATTATTAGAACAGCAAATAAAAAACATGTTGCATATACAGTAGGGAGGTAATGACTGCATGTGCTGTCTATTTTAGAAACAGCACTGTCAAATTCTGATTACTTACACATACCTTATGTATATACATTTATGAAGGTCATACTGATTTATTCAGTTTTGGTATGGTACAAAGTCCACACTTAACAGAACACCCCATTACACTTGCTTTACTGTGATCCGCGGGTTGGTCCTGAAATAATAAACAGACCCGATCTTTTACACCCACACGTAACACAAGCACAAACACAAGTCCACAGCGCATGCTCTAGTGCTTGTGGTGCAAATACAGTTTATGGTGCAACAAGGTGAAGTGTTGCCCAGGTTCGTGCTGGCCTTAAGCGACAGCTCCTGGATCATGTTTAGCCATCTAACAAATCACAAATAAGCACAGTATTAGACACGACAAAACTAATAAACACTCACAGCATCACCACACAGTTCTCCTTTCAGTTAGATTTAACCATTTACAAAGGAACAGATCACATCGCTCCGTCCCCCTCTGCCTCACTTCTCCCACGCAACTCCACTGCTCCGCTCACTCCACTTGCTCCCGATGACCGCTCGCATTCAGTTCAAGACTCTTGTACTCGCCTACAGATGCCTTGACCAGACTGCACCCAGCTACCTCCAGACCCTCATCTCTCCCTACACCCCAACTCGACCTCTCCGCTCCTCCTGCACTAGAAGACTGGCTGTACCTCCTCTATGCTTCCCTGCCTCCAGAGCCCGCTCCTTCTCCACCCTCGCCCTGTAGTGGTGGAATGACCTTCCTACAGATGTTAGGACTGCCCAGTCCCTGACCACCTTCCGGCGCCTCCTCCAGAGTCACCTCTTCAGACAGCACCTGTAGAAATCCTCTTTTCCCCTGGACACTTTATCACTCTTCCTTAATGCGCTTGACTTGCTCCTATCTGCTCCCTATTTTACTGAGTTTAATCCTGTACTTTATAGAGTACTGTAATCTGTCACAAGTGTTATTTAATCTGTAGTATTTTGTATTTAATTATATCCTGATGTAACTATCACTGACACTGTTATCTGCTCCGTTATTGAATCGTATTTTGTCATATACAGTACTTGTACTTGCTAGAACTGAAGTCATTGTATTTTATCTTGCTCTTAATTGTATTAATACTTGTACTGTGATTCTTGAAATGTATTTCTGTTTACGACTGTAAGTCGCCCTGGATAAGGGCATCTGCAAAGAAATAAATAATAATAAATACCATCTATCATGACCCCTTGGTTAACGAGTGCAACAGCTCCTCCAATCCGTGGCTGCCACATCCCTTCCGGGTCAATGATTTAGTGTACCGGAGCTCCGCCCCCTTTCTAGATGACCAACTTCCACCTAACCCTGGGAATGAATTGTCTGGCCATCCAGTCCAGGTTACTCTGTTCCTTTTACAGAGCGCCCTCAAAGGTAACTCTGTCACACCAACAAAAAAACGTACATGCGAAAAGAGTGAAAGAGTTTCCATGCACTGGGGAAAATAAACTAATACTGCTGGGTAAGGGCTAAAATAACATAAATTATAATAACTAGATTTCTTCCCAGAGAAAGGAAGTGGCATCATAATATGAAACTTTGAAAATACAGTGGAACTCCGTTTATCCAGGCGTTTGGGGGGACATATGTCCATGGATGTGTGAAATCTGAGATAAATGAGGTGTCATTGTGTGTGACTAGAATACATGAATAAAATACAGAAACTAGTAATGTAAACCAAATTAGCGTTTACTGGCAATGTATGCAATACAATATATTACAAAGACAGAAGAATGTTTTAAAATTAGTTTACTTTGACAGTGATACTCCTAGCAAAATCTTTTAAAAATGCGATACATATCCAACCCAGTTTCCTAGCTTTTTCTGTTTCCAAATAAAAAAAAATACTACTAAAAATAAATATACTGAAAAAATATATATATATATAGAAATATCACCTTCCACCCATTAATATTAAATAATGGAAGCTAAGTGTTGCTAGTTTGCAGTGATTTCAAACAAAAAATACAATTATATTATTTGTTTTGTTTAACTTTAAAACTAAACAAAAAACAAGCCTGCTGTGTAATTTAAACTTGTCTTATATTTCAACAAAACACGTACCAACACAAGTGTTTTTTTTTTCTTAATAGCTTTTTTAAACAATTCACTGCTGCAAGTCATTCTTTTTGAACCTTAACAAAGTTCCAGTGAGGCAAAATATGTTTGCTGGGCTTCACTAAGTAACTGCCTCCGGAGAACTAATCTCTACAGGTTAGACTGACACATGTGTCTTTATGTGTATGTGTGTGTGTGTGCGCACCGTGGGCATTAAGTCTATATTGGCAATAATGTACTGTATTTCAGAGATAAAAGTATAGGGAGCCGCGGATAATTGAAGTTGCAGATGAACGGGATGCGGATAAATTAGGTATAGCTCACTTTATTGACACTATCGATGTCACAATACAATGGGCATATGGGTGTGCAGTGTCTTCTGGGAATAGTAGTTTATCCTGGTACACACTGTTTACAATCAGCAGAAATAGAGAAAAACTACTCATACAATTATTTTTTTTTCTGGTCAAAATCTCCTGTCACTTCACTCATAATCGTGCATACTCAGTAAAGCAGTGCTTCAGCAGGGGGCAGGAGGGTGAGTTGCTCCTCCAATTAAAACCTTCTATATATATATATATATATATATATATATATATATATATATATATATATATATATATATACACAGGGTTTGTACACAAGTCTGGAAGTCTTGAAAAAGTTTGGAAAAATGGCAAACTGATTTCCAGGGCTTGAAAATGCTTGAAAAATCATGCCTTTGGTATGAAATTCTTGAAAAAGTCTGGAATTTTACTAGTAACACAGAAGTATGAAAATAATTCCTGGAGGAAAGTTTTATTATCAAAATACATCTCGAAATCGATCGCGAGTGGTTCAGCGCAAGTGGCAACCAGAAGCATTTTCTACAAACAAAGCTTGATTTTCTTCTTCTTTAACATTCTTCATTTAACCATGCTTTGGATCATTGTCATGTTGAAACGTCCAGTTGCGCTTTAAACCAAGTTGATTGGCCAATATCTTTTGGTATGCTATGGAATCCATTTTACCATGTATTGAAACTAAATTTCCTGTGCCATTAGAGGACAAACAGCCCCATAGAAGGATATTATCACCTCCATGCTTGACAGTAGGTATGGTGTTCTTTTCTTTGTACACCTCACCAGACTTTCTCCAAATGTAACAACTGTCAGCATGACCAAATAGTTCAATTTCTGTTTCATCACTCCACAAAACCTTTGACCAGAACCCATATCGGTCATTCAAATGCCGTTTTGCAAACTTTAAGTGATTGTCCTTGTGACATTTTCCTCAGAGTGACTTTTACCTTGGCCTCCAACCTTCCTCAAAATTCTTCTTCTTGTTCTTGGTGAAGGAACCTTCTTTCTTCCAGACCGAGGGAGCGTTGTGACAGTACCATGAGTCTTGTACTTCTTGATAATAGAAACAATAGCGTTCTGCATTATTATACTATCATAGCATCAAAGGGTATGAATACTTTTGAATTAGCATTTTTTGAGTTTTGCAGAAAACTTATCCTCATCCACAAAAGCAAAATGTTTGCTACAAAAGATTTGAAATTCTTTGTTTTCAAGAAATTTCTAAAAATTATAAATTTCCATTGGGGTTGTACACTTTTGACTAAACTCTGAAATTTTGAAGAGGCACTGCCTCCATTCCCTCCTCTAAGGAGCCTCCACTTGTCTATTTTTTTTTCAAACCTTGAAAGACTTTGACAAGTAGGCTTGTACTTGTAATATCCACAATATTTACAATCATTTGTTTTTACTAGTTACTCAGCACATCCCTGATATTGTTATTATTATTATTGCTGTATAATGATACTAATAATAATAGTCCAAGTATTAGTATTACTTGCTTAATTTATAAAAATAGTAAAATGAACATGCCAGAAGCAATATTAAATGATGTAAACACTCATACTTAAGGGCAATTATAAGGACATCACATTTAAAATTTAAAACATCCACTAGTCCTGGAAAAAGAATTCCCCTGTTAATTCATGAATCAGTATTAGCAGGGAATCTTCATATTTCAGTATTCACCAATACTCCCAAGTACTCTTTCTAAAAACTAGTTGGCATTGGAGCTTTCATAAAACTAATTAATAATTTAGAGGTGTCTGTTGTTGATTGCTCCTATTTCATTCAGCCCCATTGTAATTTTATTTCAGTGTTATTCGGGCAGTGCTTAAATAACACGCATGAATACCAAGCAGCTTAATATTAGCCCACTGTACATTTAAAAACAAATGAGCTGTCCACTTTCTCCCTTCTAGCAGTAAGACAAGAGGGAGCAATGGGGTCTGATCTGGGATATTCTATGATAAATCAGGCGTGTTGCAGGGCCGTTGACATCATTGTGTGAAGTGGCTTTTTTGTTTTAATTAAGATAAACCATTTTTCCCTAGGAAGAATACAAAAAATGAGGCGGTACAGATAATTTGATAAATACAGGATAGACCAAATACAATGGTCTAAAGGGGACTTTTGTCTACAGGGGATGCCAAAAATGAAAAAGAAAAGGTAAAACAACTTCCATCGTAAATATTTCATTGTTGCTTCTCACACAATTCCCATCTATAAACCTTTGTCCTTTCACAGGTATACTGTATACCAGAATAAACCCACTACAAAAACTAGGATTTCTGCCAGTTCGTTGTCCTAAGACTATACATTATTGGACTGGCAAGACAAATAAGATGCATATACTTGTCAGATGGTCACACCAGATTACCCCAGACATACCTTCACATCATTGTAAGGCATTTTAAGCTCTCCATTTTAGTTTTATTCATATCTTTGCCTAAAACAATAACATGTTTATATGAATGGATATCTCCTGACAGCTGCCATGGTCGAGGTTATGCAGCCAACTGCCAGCTATTATGCATTTTAAAAAGGGCTAAGGGGCATGTAAAGATACACATCATTTTCTTTATAGCCATGACCTTATCCAATGTAATATCATATAAGTATAACAGTCAGCTCACAATACCACAAGTTTTTTTTTTGTTTTTTTTAATGTGTCTTTGCTTCTTATCCAGTAATTTAAATAATGTAAAGTGGAAAACAGAACTGGCTGTCAAGATGTGATGCTGAACAAATGTGACACAAAGGTCTGTTCGATACAGTGCGATACAGAATTGTTTATCATGAATTACAATCTAAGCAGTGCTGGTCATACTTTTTCCTACTGGGAGCCACATACCCGAAATTAACAAGGACTGAGGGCCACATAATATAATTTTCAATAAAAACACCACCACAGTAATTGTTAATTTTGTCTATTATGTTACATATTCAATAATTTTTACAAACTCTAGCACAAATGATTATGCTTATTTCTCTTCAAAACTGTGTAAAACCCACTTTCCTATTAAAACACATTAATAAAGTGTAGCACAAAATATACATTCCTCATGTAAGCTATTTATGTGAATGACCAAACAGTATCAGTTAATTTAGGGTTTTGCAACTAACATGGTTCAGTCTTAGAAACTATGGATTTTAGAATGCTTTAACTGAGTAAAATGTATTCAAAATACACACTTTAAATAAAGACATTATTCAAAACCTCTACATTTCTTTTAGCATTGACCAGAGATGTGCCCAAGTCTGAGCATACACAAGTATTTATAACGAGTAAGGTAATTTTGTTATTACCTATGTTACCATTTTTTATTGTAAAAAATGATGGCACTGTGTGACAGGATGGCTAAGTGGTGACCAGGCCAGAATGCAGGAAGAAAATCAAACAAGTAAAATACAGTGTTTATTTTTAACAAACCAAAATAAATAAAAAGGTTTAACAAAAAAAAACACACTCACAAAGCGAAAATAAAAGTTTCTAAACAAAACAAAATCTTGAACACAAAAACAACCAATACAGGTCAGGCTGGGCAAATGCTGTCACTGAGCCTGTATATTTTTAAATTTTCTTTTCTTCTTTCTCCTCTCACTCTCTCACGTTCTCTCCTCTGTACACCCACCCAGAGCAGGGAGAACTGCAAGCTTTTATGCAGGTGACCATCTCCCGATTAGCAACAACTAAACAATTAATTAACTCGGGAGATGGTCACCTTCTGCACAAGGTTTTCTACTGTGGATGGGGCTTCCCCATCCACGCTGTAAAACAATAACAAAATATACGGCTCTGCCGTCACATTTATAAAACAATAAACCATAACAATAATGACAATAATAATAATAATAATAATAATAATAATAATAATAATAATAATAATAATAATAATAATACCTTGTTGTAGAAAAAACAATACATTTATGGCAGGGCTTTGCCCCGCCCCCTTTCCATGTACAGGGCTCCTGGCCCTATTACACACTGTTATAGAGCTTGAAAATTTCACATGCCTTCCTGAAACAGTACTACAGACAACAGAGATGTCACTTTTGTCAGAGTTCATGACATTGAATTTTGGTTGAGAAAAAAGATCCTGTTAGAACACGTTTCATTAGCGCACGGGGAGTAAAGAATTTAACACTAGAACTACCAGAGCAGACTTTTTGACCGATCGTGGTTTTTAAATGCATTTTTCTCCACTGATTTGGCAGCTAGGCATCTGTGCATTTTTGACTTTTCCTAAATATATGTATTAACATCTCAAAGCATCAGTAGACCCAAGGTTGCAGAAACTTATGGAGATATAATACTTTATACCTAGAACTACCGGAGCTATCATTTTGACCGTCATAGTAAAAACGGTGGTTGTGCGTGATTGAGCTGCTGAACTTGAAAGCTTTGCGTTTATTTTGAATACCTACAACAGGATACTTTTTCAGACAAGTGATTTATTTATCAACAACTGTAAAAATACGTATTGTCTCGTGAAAACAAATAGACAAACACAATGAAGGACTGCACAGCAAGTCTTGCAGTACTTTCAGGAGTTATTGGAAGACGAATCTGGACCCATAAATGTGCCAAACCAAGAGACAGTGATGAACTTACTGTGATCACAATGATGTTACTGATAGTGACAGTGAAAGTCATAACAAAGTTTTAGAAATTTTGGGACAGTGACCAACACAGCCACAGCTGCATACTCAAGTTAGATTTTTGTTACCCTCCTTAGATAGAGGTCGATCAACAGGCCGTGTATCAACTTGTGGACACAGAAGGGCTGCACTCTAACAGTCAACAAGTGCAACCAAGAAAAATGTCATTTTGCTGAGCATGCTTCATCCTTCCGTTGCCATCAGGAATGATGCAAAGAAGATCCCAGAGGCTGTAGTTTTATAATTGCACAATGTTTGGAGTTGATATAGTAGACCAGGCACATGACAGATGTGCTGTGTGCAATAAGGCAGAGTGTGGCAAGCACTGCACATGTCTGTGTTGATTGCACAAACTAGACTCCACAAGGTACTTATTTTTACATTCCACATTTTGAACAGTTATACGTTTCCATCTTTTGAACATTTGAACAATGCACATTTTTAACAGTTTTACCTTTCCATCTTTTGAACAGTTGAACAATCCACATTTTGAACAGTGGTAAGCTACATCCTAGTCCTGTTGTGCATGATTATATTACAAAACAAAAATAAAGTTATGGAATAATAGTGTAGCAAACCAGCGATTGCAAGACTGGAGATGGAAATTACTGTTGAATAGCCAACAGAACCAAACTCAGGCACAAAATAAAAGATGAGTAAACAGAGAACACTTACAAAATAAAACAAACAAACAAAGGTGGGGCACTGTAATTCTGTACTGTTCCACAGAGTGTCGTAAGCTCCTGCTGCATCTCAAGTCGTCTCTAAGCTGCTAAAATCACCCCTTTTTATAGCCCAGCGTGCAACCAATCATAACTCCCCTTCCAACACCTCCCCCAAGCCTGGTGTCCATTACGTGTACCAAGCAGGCTTCAAAAACGGTGTCACAAACATAATCCTGGAGGAAAACAAACAATAATGTCAAATGCAAAGTCTTTTGCAACCCTGTTCTTCATTCTCATTTGCGCTCCAAATATCACAGGCAAGATGGGGGAACGTCTGATTATAGCAGTGCAGCAATAGCCTGTTCTTTATGATAAGCAGCACAAGAAATAGCTCGATAAAGAATACAAAGAAATTATGGGAAAATATAAGTGAGGAAATCGGAATTCCAGGTAAGCACTATGTTTGGTATGTTACAATAAACACACTGTTTTCACTATAATGTAGAACTGTCTGAGCTGTCTGATGTTACATCTGCGTTTACTGTATTGTTTTTAAAAAAAAAAGTTTTATACACATTTTAATATAGTGGTTAAAAAGACTGCTCCGGGGTTTTCTAGTGTTAAAAGGCAATGGAAAGTCAACAAGCTGAGGTTATTTTTCTTACTGTACTGTATATGTTTAAAACTTTTCTTGGGCCTATCAAGTTCCTTTCTAATGAAATGTGTTTATCAATAAAACATAATAGTGTGTATCATGGGCAATAATTGGAATGACATATGTTGTACAGTACAACTAACCATTATATGAAAATACTGTTCATTGTCCAGTATCGGAAAATTGTGGGTGTTTTTTTTTTAATGCTGAATTATAATACTACTCACTTTCATTGTGAAATCAGATTAGAAAACTCTACATATTTTGTGCATTTTTTTTTTGTAGTTGCAAATATATAACCTATTGTACTAATTAGCAGGCACACCACCAGTCCCCCCATGATTTCCATTACATGAGAGTAGATGTTAAAACTTCATGCTGATTTGAACTTGGCTCTCGCCAAGCTAAGCACCAACTAAGACGTACAGTAGCTTCACAGTAAACTAATGTGATCCATATGTGTCTCCATCCATTTGCGCTTCCTTCCATATGATGATGTAGATATCCTTCTGTCTGGTGTTGATGGCTGAAGTGTAATGCTGGCTCCAGGGATCAGCTTATTTTGCCTCCCTAGCGCATCAGCACACACAACGGCTGCGATGCTGGCTCCGGGGATCAACCATAGTGCGGTCTCCCCAGCGCATCAGCATGACAACCGTCTGGATTGAGCTAAGTAGGGTACATCTCTGGGGTCTTCAAGTGGGCACCTTCCATCCTCGGTGTTTCGTCGACTAGCCCACGACACCTCAAGAGGGCTCGACGGTGATTCTGGCGTCCCAGCATCACCCCCTCCGTCCCCACTCAACTCAGCCCAGCTTACTTACCTGTACATCAGCCTTTCTTTCTTTCTATTGTGCTTGAGATCCCCAGCCAGAATCTTTCCGTCTCAACCACAGCCAGTTGCTGCTCCTCTCTGCTGCTTCAGATAAGTTCTTCACTGTGCGACGCAACTCTTGGCCAGAAACCGGGTTGTAGAGTGTGCCACAAATCCTCGACATCCCACTTCCACTGGGTAAACCCAGACTCTCCATCCTCGCTGTTCCGCTTCAGTGGCTAGTTGAGCATACCGCAGTTTCTTCCTCTCATACGCCTCATCTACAGCATCCTCCCATGGCACTGTTAACTCTACCAGGTGAACAAGGCGTGCTGATCCAGACCACAAGACAATATCTGGTCGAAGGTTTGTGGTGGCAATCTCAGGTGGAAAAATAAGCCGTTGACCAACATCTGCCAGCATTTTCCAGTCTCTAGCAGCTTCCAGTTGTCCTGGGCGAGGATTGGTTTTAACACCTTTTCTTGGTGGTTGCTCTCCTGGGCGGAGGAATGTTGTCTTTGTGTGTAATGTTTTGATGGAACAGGTGGCAACTTATTGGTCATGTTACGCTTGTCTTCCAATGCTAAGGCCAAACATCGCAGCACCTGGTCATGGCCAAGTAAACCGTCCTTGGCTAAGAGCCACCTTACATCCTGTCAAAATGTGCCTTAATGTTGCAGGTGATGAACACAAAGGACATGAGGGATCCTCTCCTACCCAGAGGTTTAGGTTCTGTGGTGATGGGAGAACATCATATGTTGACCTTATAAGGAAACTGATCCTGCTCTGTTCCATTGACCATAGGTCTTGCCAGCCAATCTTGCGTTGTTCCACACTCTCCCATCTCATCCATTCTCCCTGCTTGCCCTGGGAAATGGCCTTTATACACCTCATCCTCTCCTCCTGCTTTTGCACCTCATTGACTACAAGCTTCCTCCGCTGCGCTGGGGCTGCCTTGTGCCATGTAGGAGGAGCTGAACTGAGACCAAGACCCCTCTTCCATGCTGAACTTGCCCCATGATATCACCAATTTGAAGGGCAGCCTTTGCATCCTCCACAGCTTTCTTTGCCACCCACTTTCTTCCAGTTTTCAACACAGGTGCTGCCTCCCTTACGCATTTGTCGCGTGACTCTACTAATGTCATTTCCAGTCGGACCTTGGTGCACTTAAACTCCTCGGTTAGAGCGGAGACAGGTAGCTGCAGTATTCCTTTACCATAAAGTCCCACTCTGCTGAGGCAGCGTGGAACTCCCAACCATTTCCTGATGTGTGAACTGATGTCAAAGAAACCTCGTACACAGTCAGTGGCCACAGCAACCTTGGCAGTAGGCCAAACTGAAAGCACCAGAGTTTTAATTTGCCTGGTAAAGCGCTGCTGTCTATGCTCTTCAACCCTTCCACAGCTTGTTGTCTAACTTCTCCCACACAAACTGTGTCCTTTAGATCCCCGTCGTACCATCTCCCAAGGCTCTTCACTGGCTTCTCAGACACTGTTGGTATTGCCTCACCATTAATGAAGAACGTTTTATCTACTACTTTACCTTTAATTATAGAGATGCTCCTTGATTTAGTGGGCTTGAATTGCATTCGTGCCCATTCAATGTTATTGGTTAATTTGCCCAATAACCGATTAGTGCAGGCTACTGTTGTAGTCATGGTTGTCATGTCATCCATGTATGCTCGAATTGGTGGTAGTCGTATTCCAGAAGCCAAGCACTCTCCTCCCACTACCCATTTTGATGCCCTAATGATTACTTCCATTGCCATGGTAAAAGCCAGTGGAGAAATGGTGCATCCTGTCATTATTCCAACTTCTAGGCATTGCCATGTAGTGCTGAATTCTGAAGTTGAAAAACTAAATTGCAAATCTCCAAAGTAGGCTTTCACATACGTAATGTTCTTGTGTAATATGCCGGTTTATAATATTATTATTATAGCCTGTTACTAAATTTTACATATGACATATTACTTATGCCCTTATATTTGAATGCAATCAATATACCGATAGAATGCAGCAAAAGTAATCAGACCAAACTAATTTCATGTCTCCAATACATGCACAGTACAGTTAATTAAACTACCTTGCTTAATAAAAAAAACGGACCTGTTCACAGAAACATCTCATTTTATCTTGGCAAAAGCCCAGTCCAATATTAGCATGAAGTAGATAACAGCTACTCTCATTGAATCAAAATCTGAAAGATTTTGAATAAATCCAGTGGGTGCTGTGAATAGTGCAGCTGGTGATGATGGAAAGACCACGTGACAGCTTGGAAAGACAGCTGGCAGGAGGAAGTAGACCCCATTGGGGCTGGTTAAGGTTAGTTACCATAGCTAGCAGTTTCTAGCCCTGCAGTTTTAGATTGAACAAGATGCTGGATGTAGCCTGCACCAATCAGTTACTTGGCAAAGTAGCAGATAATATAAGATGAGCACATAAGTAGTTCAAGCCCGCCAAGTCGAGAAGCACCTCCATCATCGAAGGCAAAGTAGTGGATAAGGTGTTCTATATTGATGAGAGGCCATTCCAACAGTGCCAGAAAAGACCATAAAGGGTCTTGGGAGGTGGTACGATGGGGATTCCAACGACACAGACCAAGTGGGAGAGGTGAGACAGCAGGCAGTGCAAGGGCTGAAGAGGATCGACAGAAGTGCACTGCTGGGCAAGTCTGATGCTTTAAGTTTGATCTTCTTCCAAGGTTGCTGTGGCCACTTACTGTGTATGAGATTTCTCTGTCAACAGTAGAGCGACTGAAAACTGATTAGTTCATGCATTAGGAAATGGCTGGGAGTTCCATGATGCCTTAGCAGGGTAGCACTCTACGGTAAAGGAAAACTGCAGCTGCCAATCTCAGCTCTAACTGAGAAATTCAGATGCACTAAGGTTCGGCTGGAAATGGCACTGATAGAATCATGTGATGATTGTGTAAGGGAGATAGCAACCTTAGTGAGAACTGGGAAAAGAATGATCAGAAAAGGACTCGGTGGAAGATGCAAAGGCTGCCCTTAGTATCAGTGATATCATGGGGCATATACAACAGGAAAGAGGATGCCTTGGTCTCAGTAATCAGCTCCCCCAAGGTGGCACAAAGCAGCTCCAGCTCAAAGAAAGAAGTTGGTCGTTACTGAAGTGCAAAAGCAGGAAGAGAAGATGAGGTATGTCAAGGCGGTGTCCCAGGCTAAGCAAGGAGATTGTATGAGATAGGAAAATGTGGAACAGGGTAAGATTGACTGGCGTGATCTGTGGGCAATGGAACAGAGAAGGATCAGCTCCCTATTCAGTTCCCCATATGATGTTGTTCCACCACCACAGAACTTGAATGTGTGGGTGGAAGAGAACCAGCTACCCTGAAGCACATTCTTGCAGGATGTAAGGTAGCTCTGAGACAGGGTAACTTCACTTGACGTCATGACCAAGTGCTGTGATGCTTGGCATGAGCACTGGAAAAATGGCATAATAAGATCAACAGCTTACGCCAATATCAGCAATAGTTGGCATATAGAGAACTGCATTCCTTCATCTAGAAGAGCAACCAACAGGTAAGGTTATTAGAACTAAGATTCGCCTGGTACAATTGGAGGCTACTATAGATTGGAGAATGCAGGCAGATGTTGGCCAGCGCCTTATTTTCTCACCCTTCAACCTGATCTGTGGTCAGTCTCAGCACACCTTGTTCTCCTGGTGGAGCTAACAGTGCCATGGGAGGATTCCGTGGATGAGGCACACGAGAAACTCTGCTATGCTGAGTTTGCCGCTGAGGTGGAACAGTGGGGGTGGAATGTCCTGTTTTATCCAGTGGTGGGTTGTCAGGAATTCGTCACTGTGATGGGGTGCAGCCTATTTTGTGGTGGTTTTGTGTTTTTTGTATTGTTTAGAGTGGATATGAGTGAGTTTGGGGTGTGGTTCAGTGAGTGAGTTTGATCCGGAAGGGGAGGAGCCAGTACATCCTGTGTCTGGAGGGGAGGAGCCAGTGCGTCCTGTGTCCGGAGAGGAGGAGCCGGTGCGTCCTGTGTCCGGAGGGGAGGAGCCGGTGCGTCCTGTGTCCGGAGGGGAGGAGCCGGTGTGTCCTATGTCCGGAGGGGAGGAGCCGGTGTGTCCTTGGTCTGGGGAGAAGCTGAAGGCCCAACCCCTATTTTTTGGGGACGAGGGCGTGAAGCTGAGTCTCCACAGCAGCCGCTGTTTTTACTGTTGAAGGGAGCCCAGTGGAGACACCCGCCACCAGCCTTACTCCCGCTGTCGGCGAGCCGACAGCCACCAGCCCTACCCCGCTGTCGGAGGAGCCAGCAGCCCCACGAGCCCTAGCCCTACCCCCGCTGTTGGAGCCGGCAGCGCCACCAGAGGGAGACGAGTTGCTGTTCCCGCCTCCGCCACCAGAGGGAGACGAGCTGCTGTTCCCGCCTCCGCCACCAGAGGGAGACGAGCTGCTGTTCTCGCCTCCGCCACCAGAGGAAGATGAGCTGCTGTTCTCGCCTCCGCCACCAGAGGGAGATGAGCTGCTGTTCCCGCTTCCGCCACCAGAGGAGCTGGAGCGGGCTCTACATCCTGCTGTCAACAGGGAAGAGGAACTCTGGCTGCTGTCACCCTGGCCGGAGGTTCCTGCACTGTTGGCCACGCCCAAAGATGCCTGCCTCGCACCGCCCAAGGATGCCTGCCTCGCACCGCCCAAGGATGCCTGCCTCGCACTGCCCAAGGATGCCTGCCTTGCACCGCCCAAGGATGCCGCGGCCGCTTTGCTCAGGGATACCACGTCTGGATCGCCTGGGGTTGCCTGCTGCCCGCATTGCCTGGGGTTGCCTGCTGCCCGCGATCGCCTGGAGTTGCCGTGTCTTTTGCTTCGCCTGGGGTCACCGAGGGTCCTGCTTCACCTGGGGTCACTGAGGGTCCAGCTTCGCCTGGGGTCGCCGAGGGTCCTGCTTCGCCTGGGGTTGCCTGGTGCTCCGCAATGCCTGGGGAGCCACCAGTTACAAAGTACGAGGGAGAAGTGGAGCTCCCGCTGCCGCCTTCATGGCCAGGGGCTCCCCTCCCGAGTTTGCCTCCCGAGGGTCCGCTGCCGCTGTCGCCTCCCGAGGGTCCACTGCCGCCGTCGCCTCCCGAGGGTCCGCTGTCGCCGTCGCCTCCTGAGGGTCCGCTGTTATGGCCCTCAGACAGTTTATTTGCGGCGATAATGGGGGGTACAAGTTATGGCTAGGTGTCAAGGTGGCTATATTACATACAAGATCTCAAAAAGGGTTAGGGTTAGGGTTAGGGTTATGGCCCGGGGCTGCCGGACTATATTTGCTTGGGACCACCGGACTGCTTGTGGGCCAGGGGAAGCCTCTGCCCTCTCCCCAGCACCAGAAGAGACAATTTTGGGACTTTAAGGGGGGAGGTGGCCATTTAGGCCATGTTGTGCTGCGCACAAGGAGGGGAGGTGTGTGATGGGGTGCAGCCTATTTTGTGGTGGTTTTGTGTTTTTTGTATTGTTTAGAGTGGATATGAGTGAGTTTGGGGTGTGGTTCAGTGAGTGAGTTTGTGTGAGGAATGTGTGGAATGTGCCTGGGCTAATGAGGTGTGAATTGCCCAATTAGACCAGACACCTGTATAAAAGGGAGTGGTTGGGTATGTTAGTTGGTGAGTGTTTGTGAGAGTGAGAAGACCTGTGTGAGAGAGTGAGTGGTTCTTTTTGTATAGTTTGTGTTTAAAGCCTGTTTTTGTGTTTGTCATTTTGGTTGGCCATCGTGCCTTTTGTTTTGTGTATTTTTTTAATTAAAAGTCTTTTATTTTCCCTGCACATCCTGACTCTGAGTCTCCTTACCCCGGTCAGCCTGTCACAGTCGCAAACTCCTTGGACCAGTTTCTCAGTTATTGGACAGGAATTCAGGCATGAAGGCACTTTCTGGTTTTAGCACAGTTCACTTCTGATAGGAGGTGTGTGGCCCAGTGGTTAAAGAAAAGGGCTTGGTGCACATTCAAAGCAACTTTATAGCAATGGTACATATAAATAGTAACCATTCGCAGCATTGGTACATATTCAAAGCAACTGCTCTAACCTCTGACATATTAATGCTTCGTTGGTGAAATTTCACAAGCACATCAGGAAAAAAAAATATACAGCAGGGAGCGCAATTTCCTCAACTTTCGGATTTATATATATATATATATATATATACTCAGGAGGCTGTGTGGTCCAGTGGTTAAAGAAAAGGCCTTGTAACCAGGAGTTCCCTGTTTCAAATCCCACCTCAGCCACTGACTCATTGTGTGACCCTGAGCAAGTCACTTAACTTCCTTGTGCTCCATCTTTCGGGTGAGACGTAATTGTAAGTGACTCTGCAGCTGATGCATAGTTCACACACCCTACTCTCTGTAAGTCGCCTTGGATAAAGGTGTCTGCTAAATAAAACAAAATAAATAAAACAAAAATCCAAGTATAGCTTTGAGTACAAATATCAGTACTTGTACGAGTAAGAGTAATGGGTTCACTGCATACCCCCAATTGCTTCTACTGGGTGTTTTATAGTAATGAGTGTTTTACAGTACTCACCAAGCTTTTTAATGAGAAAGAAGTGTGACTTTTTTGCCTGTATCTTGTCAACATCAGCATCCAGATTCGACAGTCGAAACATCTCTGAGGGAGCATAAAAGATGCAGTTTCTGTGCTTTGATTAGTTGACTGAGAATTTTTATTCACAAACGTAAGTGCTTCTAAATTGTAAACATTTTCAGCATGCTGCTTTAAGTGGGGGAAGTGGTTATCAAAATGGATAAAAGTCTTAAAGGGCAACATTATAATGTTTTTCTTTTTGGTCCACAGAGCACTGCAATTCAATTACCTTAGGTTGGTACTTTTCATAGAAAGTTTTCAGCATTTGTAGAAAAAGGTGTAACAAGCAACTATGTCACTTTCTTTGGATTTTAAATCCAGAAACCTGGCCTGGCCTGGAACACAGTCAAGAGTGTGTATTTCTCGTATTTATCAACGTTCGTGGGTGCAGTGTCACATTTTTGTCAGTGAGTTATTTAAGTGAAGGGGAATGTACACTAGCAAGGTTTACTAGTTCCTCAATTATTTTAAAGTCCTTTGAGATACCCCTGGCAAAAATCAAAAGCTGTGCTGTGTCTTGGACATTGGTGCATTTGTCCAAAGCAATTGAGTATGCAGTAAATTGACTATCTCGAAAAATCTGTGTTTGACCGTGTGGCTTAACAAAGGGATTTGTTCAAATACGTTGTTTTTTTCTGTACACATTATTTTGCTTACTCCCATTGAAACACTTTTTAACACATCATCGCATGTTCTTGTATTTTATGACATCTAAACAGAAGTTTCTATTGGCCCACTAGCTGTGCTTTCAGTCATTAGACTTTGTCTGTTCTGCTCTGCCCACTGTATAGTTAGTTCTTATAGTTCGTCTCATATTTGGTAACAAAAAATGTCTTTTCAGATTATACTCTTTGGAAACAGCAACCATTTCCTTAAAAATCAAGCACACAGCTTAACCTTCAAAGTCCATAAAGAAATTATTTTCGATCTATTGCTTTTGGAACCTTCTTGCTTCGCTATCAGTCTTTCTTTTCTTAAATTTGGACCTTGACCTTGATAAATCCTATACATTGAAGATATGCTTCATACATGCACCTGCTACTCCAAAAAGAACAGTCAGTGGGAATGAAAACACATGACTAGTGTATGATTTAGATAAAACATTGAATTAAGCCTGCAAGCAACCAATATAAAATAAGAATAAATTAATGAACTTTTAGACAAACGAGATGCTCTCAATAGTAGCTTGCTTGTTACATTTCCTTCCCTTATTACAACAGCTCATCACAGAGTTTCGCATAGGTTATCATAGTCTACCATGAAAGATGGATTTATCAATCACTTATATTAAGACAGAATGTTGAAAAAAATCTGGTCTTAAAGGATTAAACATAAAAGTGTCATATGCACATTTTATATGCACGTGATTAGATTTGTATGCACTAAAGCATTCCAAAGCTTGTGGCTGTATCCGTGATGCAAACTATTGCATATGCTTGCATACAAATTCAATGCCTTATTTCTTATACATCTAACTTGGTGTTTGATCATCTCTCTACATATCTGTACATAATCACCATATGCTATGACAAATTCTTCCAGAGAAGATCCTGCCGGTTCATGGAGTGTGTATCTGCCATCAGACTTCTTTGAACCATGGAAACTTTAAACATTTTTTTTTAACATCTGGTGCTTGCAGTATGTGTAAGTTTTGTTTTTTTAAAAACTGTAAAGAAAGTACATTGAAAAGATACTCTTGATACTTGCCAATCCAGTCAAATCCTTTTAATTTAACTTCAAAGGGACTGAGAAAAATGGTGACAGAATAATATATCACTAGTTCACCAATACCTGGGCAAATTAAAGTGTTTACAACAAATGCACAAATGTACAATTTCTGTCTCCTGTGCTATATGTATTAGAGAAATATATTTTTCAACATAATAACAGTTGTTTTGGATATTTTTATGTATGTAGCCTGAGTCATAAATCTCCTGAAGAATGAAACCAAACAAATGATTTATCAAGTCTTCGATGTGAATCGGTAGAAGGAAAAATGACATGAAAACTTCTGTCATTTGTATCCAAATAAAATGCACTTATTACATCGCTGATGCAGTTTTTTTGTTCCTACACAACAACCAAGCATGTAAAAAAATATGTTGTGTATAATAAGTATCAGCGTAGAATATGTGTCAGTAGATTAGATACAGTGTCTGCGCATTTGCTGATTTTGCTGGTATTAACTTGACATATACTCTGTTTTAAGACAGATTATACACTGCAACTGTGAAGTATCTCTATTACAGTTCTATATACAGTATGTGAAGAAATTAGTTTGCAATGGTGTACATTTGTGCAAGTTGAAAGGCCTGGTTTCCTTAAAAACAAAAACACATTCAGAGTTTTCTACAACGTATTGTAACACTGTCAAGCACTGTTGTTGGGTTAGAGAGACAGCAGACACTGGTATAAGTTCAAGCTCTTTATTGAAAGCAGGCGAACTACCAGCCAGCCAGAAGGTTTAAGCACCATCCACACTGCCCTTACACAATCACAGGCAGCCCTTCCCCACCCCGGAGCGCTGCACTAGCTCCCAGGGTGAAACACACACCCAAAACACAACAATAACAGTACAACATCATTAATTACTTGAAATGAATACTAGAAGTAATAGAACAATTAAATACAACCATAAGGAACAATTCCAAACACAAACACTGTAATATTTCACAATTTTCCCCAAGATTCCATGGTCCCAGCATCTGTTCCATACCCCCGCCTCCGCCCGTGTTCGCTATAGTATATTATAGTTTTTGAAAACAATCTTTACATATATATATAAATTAATACAGTACACCCTTGCTATAATGGCCTTCATTATAATGAACCTTCGGCTATAATGAACCTGGCCCCCGAATAAAAAAACATAAAAAGATAATATAAACTCATACTATCAACATCCCTGTCTGTACTCACGGGATGCCACCTCCGCAGTGAAGTCAACTATTTTGTCTTAATAAAAAAAACTGTGCGCTGTGTAACTATGCCTCCGAAAAGATAATAATTTTATGTTGCAACAAAGCTGGAAACTATATTGATCGTTTGAAAAAAGGATTGTTTGAGTCTTTGTAAAAACGCATTCAAGTTTGCACGTGAATGGGGTCCTGAGTCATGGAATTACAGAGAAAGGGCAGCAGTGTGGAGTAGTGGTTAGGGCTCTGGACTCTACTTGACCGGAGGGTTGTGGGTTCAATCCCAGGTGGGGGACACTGCTGCTGTACCCTTGAGCAAGGTACTTTACCTAGATTGCTCCAGTAAAAACCCAACTGTATAAATGGGTAATTGTATGTAAAAATAATGTGTAAAAAAATAATGTAATTGTATGTAAAAATAATGTGATATCTTGTAACAATTGTAAGTCACCCTGGATAAGGGTGTCGGCTAAGAAATAAATAATGATAACAAAAAAATAAGCATCCATACATTTTTGTGAACCGGTTCAGCATGTTGAATTTCAAACTAAATGGCTGCACAACTAAAATCTAATTGTTATTTTTCATAATCTTCATAGTGCATAGCAACATTTTGCAATCTTAAGGAATATCACTATGCTATATTAGTATCAGGCATATTCCTATATAAATGGTAAGTGTGGGGAGAGGAAGGCAGATACACCTGAATATGACATAATCCTCACAGTGTTATTTGCCATCTGCCGAGTCACTCTGAAGAAGTTTTTTTAATTAGTTTCACCTTCATTCCCAAGGTTGATTTATGACCAAGATATGTGAATAAAAATATCAAAGCAATCGATGTTAAGAAAGATATTTCTGCAGTACTTTTAGCACAGGAGACCGCAAGGGTTAGTAATGTTTTTGCTGTAAACACTAATGGGTGTTCTGTAACACTGTGTTTTTGTTATTTGACTTTTGAATTATCAATTAAAAATATTAAATAAACATTACTTTTTTAGTTAGTGTCTGGTTAGTAAGTTGTAAATTGATTAGTTATATGAATACACTAGCCAAGGAAAGAGACGAATGCACCCCATTAAATGAGTCTGTTCGACACACCTAGACATGAGTATTCCCTCCTTTTATATTGATACTTATTACTGTAGTTGAATCCAAAACTCTGCTATGCGTATAACTTTATCAAATTATGTGTGTAGTTCTTAGGAAGGCCTGTTTGGGCACCTAATAAGTCAAATTTGCTATTTTGCACGCTTAAAATCTCTGCCGCTTTAACCCTCACCACCCCAACCAGGGTCCCCATACCTCTAGGCCCCAAGCATATTATGTTGCCTCCCACTTCAGCCCCCAAAATGTAGGACTTATGAGGACTTATGATAAAACTGGGTAAGTCCTGAGAGAATTTAGCATCCAAAGCCCCAGAGAACCATGCGCCAAGTATTTTGTTTGTAGATATTCATCTACTTCTGAACAGACTGCTGTTGTGAGGGGATTCAGTTTGGTAAAGCACATATTACAGCATGTGAGATAACACTTCTCAATACCTTTCAATTTATTTCAAATCCACTGTAAATATTTGAATCCATAGTAAGTTGGATTACCTAACCAAAAGTGAAAAGTCAGTCAATCAATCAATATTTATTTTATATAGCATCTTTCATAGTGGACCACCATCACAAAGCACTTTACAAAATAGTGAGGAACAATGCATAATACATTGAATACAGGGGGCAGAAGGAGTTCAGATTTGTTGGTGCTGAGCTAAAGAAAATTGGCAGACATCCAGGCCTTGATGTCTTGAATGTAAGCCGGGAGCCGGACCATGGCAGAGGGGCTTCCAGGGTCGAGTTTTAGGTAGAGCTGGGTGTCATCTGCATAGCAGTGAAACATGAGGCTGTGTTGGCAGATGAGTTGACCCAAGGTTAGCATGTAGATGTTGAAGAGAAGAGGCCCGAGAACAGACACTTGCTGGATACCACACCTGACCGGGTTTGTGTCAGCACTGCTTCCATCATGGAAAACAGACTGCATGCGTCCAGATAGGTAAGAGGACAGCCAGGTTCCAAGTCCATTATTTTCCTTTCCAATGATATAGCCAGTTCTCTTTATATTTCATTTGCTGTATGTAGGCTGTTTCTGAAACAGAGTGCCAAGCTACAGTACGTAATTATTTTGTGTTTATTAGTCTTCAAATTCCTTTCACAGATTAACAAGTAATGACATCAATAAGTAATTATATTAATTATTAATTAACACATATAAAGTAATTCTCAAAGGTATTGTAATAAAACCCTTTCCCAAGGTAGGGTAGTGTACTAACTGGATTTACAGAGAGTAGCGTATAGCTGCCACCACCTTTGATTATTATTATTATTATTTATTTCTTAGCAGACGCCCTTATCCAGGGCGACTTACAATTGTTACAAGATATCACATTATTTTTACATACAATTATCCATTTATACAGTCGGGTTTTTACTGGAGCAATCTAGGTAAAGTACCTTGCTCAAGTGTACAGCAGCAGTGTGCGTTATGATGTGGAATTGAACCCAAGACCCTCCGGTCAAGAGTCCAGAGCTGTATCTGTTTCAGTTAATGATTGTGTTTCAGCCTACATATTGAATTGATGATCATTAGCACCTGTTTGGTATAATTGTTTAATCATACACCTGACTATATGCCTACAAAATCCCTGACTTTGTGCAAGTGTACCTAGAAGAATTGATGCTGTTTTGAAGCCAAAGGGTTGTCACAACACATATGGATTTGATTTAGATTTTTCTTCTGTTCACTCACTTTGCATTTAGTTAATTGATAAATATAATCTATTAACATGTCTATTTTTGAAAGCATTCTTACTTTACAGCATTTTTTCACACCTGCCTAAAACTTTTGCACAGTACTGTATATTTAAAAAAATGCACAGCAAACAATAAAAACAAATCCTTTATGTCAATTTAGAAATACACACAATAACGTGAATCCTTCAAATCAACACAATAGCAAATCAAAACACTCATTAATATAAAAACATAAGTGAATCTACAAACATGTAGGCAATAGATAAGAATCAGATCCATTTAAATCAATATAGGCTTATGTGCAATTAAGTTAGGTGTTAGATAACATAAGCTGCAATAGTTATATGGTTAATAGTTCTCTAAATCACAGCATACATTAATAATTGTAGTAATTAAATGTTCTCCTCACAATACAAAATCCCACCCCATAATAGTTACAATAAAATTAAAAGAAACAGAGTTAAAAAGCATTTAAAGACTTCTCTTGGATTGGTGGTCAGAAGCCCCCCGCCCCCCTAAAATAAGTCTCGGTTTCAGTCCTCCTTAAACTGAAGGTGTACCCCAGTCCTGCCCTCTGGCATCTTTTTGTGGCTCTGCCTCTGGCATTCAGGTTTTCCTCAGTTCCAGGTTTAACACATGCACGGCAATCAGAGACATACATCTTCAAGAAGTTAAAATTACTTGCGGCTAAACTGATCAAAGAAATACAACACTCTTTGTTCTTGATTTTTACACAGTCTCGTATTGAGTAAGCCTCTCGCTCTGGTTGCATACAGTTTCGTTTTACTTCAGCCTCTTGCTCTGTTCTTATTTCTTGAGCTCTAGTTACATTCCGCTTGTTGCAGTTTGAACCCGTCGCACGCAGCATGTCAGCATTCAGTCCCGTCTCTCTCATACAAGCGTATTTCATACAGCTGTAAGCAATTAAGCAAACATTTAGAGAGAGGGGTATGCCGTTACGTTCATGTGACAGGATGACAGGGCGGTGACGTCACGGCAGAAGCAGGAACAAAAACGACAGAGAGGTGGAGTTTGGTGGAGCTGAGCGAATGGTTTCGCTCAGCATTTAATAAATAAACAGAACACAAAAAACAGGACACGGCACTTGCGGCCAAAATAAACAGGTAAACAAAACGATAAAGCAGTAAACAGACGAACAAGACAAACAAACACGGTGAGTGAAATACTCCTTCTTCTTCTTCTTCTTTGCTATCATTTACCTCCATCTCCACACCCGTTCTCCACTCACCGAACACCCAACCCTGAGTGAGTGAACACATGCTGTTTTTATGCAGTTGTACCGAGACTCGATTGCTAGTCAATCATTCAATTGGAATCTCGGTACAACTGCACGTGAATTAATTAAGTGCACTCCCGTGACCACACATTACATTTTAACCAGCACGTGAAGTGATTTGTGCCCTCCTAGTGCCTAAATACAAATCTACATTTTTAAATCACACGTGAAACACAGACCCGTTTATATCCCGTGTACCGATGACTATACACCAACATTTACACACAACACGTAACATATAACATACACAGGGGGGCACTTTGCCACAGTTCATCACAGTATTTACTCCAATTCTTCATGGGCACACTTTTTTTCCAGAAAGGAGAAACGCACCCGATAAATTTACCAAAACCAGAAATAAACAACTTATGCTTTTAATTCAGGTGCTTAAATAGAGTATTACAGTTTTTTTTGTTTATTTTTTTATGTTTAATTGGCAAATGGGCGATCTGATTCCTTTAAAGTGGAGACGAGTATTTGAACACAAATGAACACAGCACTTACATATTGAATACACTTTCTAGATCAGTTCCAGTAGTTTCCAGATCAATTACTCCTAATTTTTCTTTGAGATCTGTAATCTTGCAGTACATTTACCTTGGTTACAAAACCCCAGCACATTTCTGTACTCTCACTTACATATCGATTGAGGTCAGTGGTTTACTAGATATGCAAGGCCAGAGTCATTTCTCCCCTTTCATTCAGATCATCCAAGACCTTTCCCAACTCAGAAGTAATGTGCTACTTTGATTACTTTATGTCCTGATTCACTGAGTGTCTTACTTACATCAGCATACTGAAATTACTTACAGGATAAAGCATTAGGAATGAATTTCCTTGGGAAACTGATTTAAGAAAGCAATTTCAGCCTGAAAATCAAGCAGATACACATGCCTCTTCATTAACACAGGTAAGTGCAGTTTATGCTGAAATAAAATTCCTATGAGGCAGTCGTTTTAATTATAGAATTACATCCATTTCTCAGGGTGTAGGACATTAGACTTGAAGCTGGTTTCAGGTGTTTCCAGACTGTTAGCTACATACCCTTGTGAATTCCATTTCCTTAAGCATCAGGGAACTAGGAAGGGATGTGGTGACTTACCCTAAAAACTCTTGTATAAGTCGATTTTCTAGGCTTTTTTGCGGGGCCCTTAAAGGGGGGGAGCGACTAATACTCTGGTGCGACATATGTGCCGGTGTGTAATATTAAACTACTGTACCAGTGCCACAATGGGAATACTACAGCCACGGTTAGTATGGCTCACACAAACTTAACTGTCAACATCCCGATTCTTTTTGCAGGATCTAACACAAAACCACTGTTCTAATTAAAAGTTTTAATTTGTTATTTGTTCAACACCCTAAGTCACTTTGAATGTTAAACGTAAGCGTTCAGACTCTTTCAGACTGAAAACGTCACACCTATACTGCTTCTCTGTTCACTAGTTGTCCATCTCTATGAATTTCCTTATTCCCACCCTCCCAAGCCATTGATTTGTCAACATTCAGACTAAATCCGCCCCTGAGATCCGTAGCAAACAGCTATTGGTTAGAAAGCCAAGTAAATTTATCAAGTTTGAGTTTGTTGTAACTGCAATGCTTTTGGAGACTGGTGTGTCAGAATAGCGGGAGGAGTCAGGCGAAGCACCTGGCTCCAATTTGTTTTAATGGGGCCCTACATAAAGGCAGGGGAAACCCTGTAGTGACGGCTGCTGTGGTGATGGCTGTGTTCCGACCTGTCTGGTCAGAATCAGCAAAGGCACTGTGTAGACCTGTATTCGATTGTGTGTGACTGGGAAATGGCTTAGCTGTCAATTAGTGTTAGGTTAGGATTAATCAGAAAGAAAAAAAATAAGTTTAGCACTCCTGGTTAGAGTTAGGTTTTTGTTTTGTTTTGTTTGTTTATTTAAATTGTGAGAATGAAAGTGTGCAAGTACGCGCTGAAAAAGAAAAATTCCTGTGTTGGGTCAAATAACTTGTGCACAACGAACGCGGGAGCCAATGGCTTGGTTACACAGGATAAAGTAGGACCACCCGACAAAAAACAAACATGCTACACAACAGGTTTGAAATTGTGCGTTGCTGAATTTGCCGAAAGGAATCACAGTGCTAAAAAAACAGTATGTGACTGGAGACGAAACAAAGACAAACTTAAATATGGCAAAAGTAAAATGAGCTGATAGAGCAGAAATGTGTTTATGGCCCAATGTAGAACACATTCTTTGAAAGGAATACTTTAGACTTTAGTACATAACATACTAACTTGTTCAGTGCAACTTAGTGGTACACTTGGAAAGTACAGTACTGTGCAAAAGTTTTAGGCAGGTGTGAAAAAATGCTGTAAAGTAAGAATCCTTTCAAAAATAGACATGTTAATAGATTATATTTATCAATTAACTAAATGCAAAGTGAGTGAACAGAAGAAAAATCTAAATCAAATCCATATTTGGTGTGACAACCCTTTGCCTTCAAAACAGCATCAATTCTTCTAGGTACACTTGCACAAAGTCAGGGATTTTGTAGGCATATAGTCAGGTGTATGATTTAACAATTATACCAAACAGGTGCTAATGATCATCAATTCAATATGTAGGTTGAAACACAATCATTAACTGAAACAGAAACAGTTGTGTAGGAGGAATAAAACTGGGTGAGGAACAGCCAAACTCAGCTAACAAAGGTGAGGTTGCTGATGACAGTTTACTGTCAAAGTCATACACCATGGCAAGACTGAGCACAGCAACAAGACACAAGGTAGTTATACTGCATCAGCAAGGTCTCTCCCAGGCAGAAATTTCAAGGCAGACAGGGGTTTCCAGATGTGCTGTCCAAGCTCTTTTGAAGAAGCACAAAGAAACGGGCAGCGTTGAGGACCGTGAGCGCAGTGGTCGGCCAAGGAAACTTACTGCAGCAGATGAAAGACACATCATGCATACTTCCCTTTGCAATCGGAAGATGTCCAGCAGTGCCATCAGCTCAGAACTGGCAGAAAACAGTGGGACCCTGGTACACCCATATACTGTCCGGAGAAGTCTGGTCAGAAGTGGACTTGCGGCCAAAAAGCCATACCTCCGACATGGAAACAAGGCCAAGCGACTCAACTATGCACGAAAACACAGGAAATGGGATGCAGAAAAATGGCAGCAGGTGCTCTGGACTGATGAGTCAAAATTTGAAATATTTGGCTGTAGCAGAAGGCAGTTTGTTCGCCGAAGGGCTGGAGAGCGATACGAATGAGTATCTGCAGGCAACAGTGAAGCATGGTGGAGGTTCCTTGCAAGTTTGGGGCTGCATTTCTGCAAATGGAGTTGGGGATTTGGTCAGAATTAATGGTCTCCTCAATGCTGAGAAGTACAGGCAGATACTTATCCATCATGCAATACCATCAGGGAGGCATCTGATTGGCTAAATTTATTCTGCAGCATGACAACGACCCCAAACATACAGCGAAAGTCATTAAGAACTATCTTCAGCGTAAAGAAGAACAAGGAGTCCTGGAAGTGATGGTATGGCCCCCACAGAGCCCTGATCTCAACATCATCGAGTCTGTCTGGGATTACATGAAGAGAGAGAAGCAACTGAGGCTGCCTAAATCCACAGAAGAACTGTGGTTAGTTCTCCAAGATGTTTGGGCCAACCTACCTGCGAGTTCCTTCAAAACTGTGTGCAAGTGTACCTAGAAGAATTGATGCTTGATGCTGTTTTGAAGGCAAAGGGTGGTCACACCAAATATGGATTTGATTTAGATTTTTCTTCTGTTCACTCACTTTGCATTTAGTTAATTGATAAATATAATCTATTAACATGTCTATTTTTGAAAGCATTCTTACTTTACAGCATTTTTTCACACCTGCCTAAAACTTTTGCACAGTACTGTATGTGTGTGGTTCTGATTAATAAAACAAAATGAATGTATTTTTACAGCTGGAAATGTAATGCAATTGTACTGCATCATATGCAACAGTAAAATGTTTTGTTTACTGGTTAATAGATGTGAACAGTTTAGTTTATTGTTTTTTTTTCCTTTTTAATTGATGCAAGTAGCACTGTTTAACTTTTAAATTTGAATTAATACAACAAATTTGTAAAAGCCAATGCAGCTGGAACTATTGTCTATGGTACGGGAATACACACACAAAAGGTAAACAAGCAATGGTGGAATACAGCGGGGAGGGAATAACACACAGCATGCAAACAGACAGGGAATACAGTACATAAACACAAATGCACGGATCGCTACAATATCTATATTTGATGTATTTTGACAGTGCATTTCAATTTACTTGAACCAATTATTTATAAATTTTGAGAAATGGAATAGTTTCTAACAGCTTAACTAAAAACAAAAAAAAATGTAAATATTAATGAAATAAAATGTTGCAAACAAGGGTTATTTTGAAACGCAGCGGGACACATAACAACACACATCTGACTAAAATACAAAATAAAATAACTCCCTCTTTATAATGCACATATAGTGAAGCAAAAATGTAACTTTCTGTGAATTAACCATGCATGAAGCACCATGTAAATCAACGCTATATTTTTTACAAAAAAAAAACAAAAACTGCTGTGTTCCGCCACTCTTCCTGTGCAGGTGCAGCCAGCTGGTGAAGGTTGGCTGGTCGCGCTGTGGATGGCACTGGCGATTTGGTCCAACAGATGTTTTATTGGATTCAGGTCAGGAGAAAAAGCTGGCAAGACCTCAACATTGTTTTCTTGAAGTCGTGCAATTGTAATCACTGTTCTTGTGTAAAATAAATCATGTCTTTTCAAAGGCTATGCATACAGATTTTAATCAACTTATTTTGGCAATTTGAACTCAAATACCAAACATTGAGCATGTGATGTTTTTATGACTTGAGCTCAATCTTATGTTATCCCAAGGAACAACACTACTGAAACAATCAACAAACCTATCTGCTCACTATTTAAAATGTAAATAATGCACATTATGTCTGTGCCCAATGAGCTATTGAGCTATACTTTTCTTCTTTAACCCATTTATGCATAATATCCCTGTGACCAGGATGGCTGGTGGTGACGTCAGATCAGGAAGAGAATTGACACACAATCAGGTCTGTGAGTCATGAATGTTTATTATAAATAAACAAAATAAAGATTTTAACACAACAAAGTACTGATAGAAACAGAAAGCACGAGGGCCAACAAACAAATAAATAATAACTAAACAAGTATCGTGCTGGTCTTGAACCAGCACACGTAGCAATTGTTTCTTTATAGTTATTTTTCTGACCACCTCTCTCCCTCTACTCCACTCCTGAACACTCTCCGTGCAGCCAAAGCTGCAGGTCTTTTATATTATGGCTGAGAGATTAACTGGCTATTAATTATCTTATTAACCCCTCTGCCATAGTCTCCATGAGCTTAATAAATCTGTGTGACTGTCAGCTAATTCAATAACAGTCACTGCATTCTCACAAGAGTACTAAATACAAAAATACAAAAAATAACAGTAATGGCAGACAGCTTTTGGTCCGCCCTGCATTTTAAATAATAATACAAATACAAAATACAAAACATAATATGCACAGGGGCATGGTGTACCCCGTCACATATCCCCCCACCCTTGTGCGTAGCACACATGGCCCTCACCCTTAAAGTCCCAGAAGACTCGGCCAGGGTCCACAGGCAGAGGCAACTGTGGCAGCGACAATGCTGCCCATTGCAATGCTGGCAGCAGAAATGCTGACAGCTGTGCAAGGCACTCCAGCAGCAGAAAAACTGCTCTTGGTGGATACCACAAGTCCCCGGGCGATGACGTGCAGGCATCCCCAGACGATGGCGAACTAGCCTCCTCAGGCATTGCAGGCTCGGCAGAACAAGGTGGTGCAGGCTTGGGCAAGAGTTGATCTCTGGGAGGCGATTAAGGGAGCTGATCCTGGAAAGGCAGCTTCAGCTCCTCTGGTGGCGGCGGCGGGAGCAACAGGTAGTCCCCCGCCCCGGTGGTAGAGGTGGGAGCAGCAGGCAGTCCTCCCAGGGCATCGGAGGCGGGAGCAACAGGTAGTCTCCCTCTGGCGGTGGAGGTGGGAGCAACAGGTAGTCTCCCTCTGGCGGTGGAGGTGGGAGGAACAGGTAGTCTCCCTCTGGCGGTGAAGGCGGAAGCTGCAGATAGTCTCCCTTTCTTTTCTACAAAAAAAAATCTTTCAAAAAATTATAAAAAATAAAAAAAAACACCTGCAGTACTCCCTGGACTGACTCATGGAGGCGGTGGTTTATCCCACGCAGGACACCTTATGTGACCAGGATGGCTGGTGGTGACATCAGACCAGGAAGAGAATTGACACACAGACGAGTCAGGACTTGGTATGAATGTACTGCTAGCGTGTTTATTATAAATAAAGAAAATAAAGATTTTAACAGAACAAAGTACTGATACAAAACAAAAGGCACAAACAAACAAATAAATAATAACTAAAACAAGTTTTGTGCTGGTGTTGAACCAGCACACGTAGAAATTGTTTCTTTATAATTATTGTTTTTACCTTTTTCTCTCTCTCTACTCCCGTTCTCCACTCCTGAACACTCTCCGTGCAGCCAAAGTTACAGGTTTTTTATATTATGGTCGAAGGATTAACTGGCTATTAATTATCTTATTAACCCCTTGGGCATAGTCTGCACAACTTTAATAAATCTGCGTGACTGTCAACTAATTCAGTAATCAGTAGCTGACAGTCACGCATTCTCATGAGAGTACTAAATACAAAAATCTAAATAATAGCAGTAATGGCGGACAGCTTTTCGTCCACCCTGCATTTTAAATAATAATACAAATACAAAATGCAAAACATAATATGCACAGGGGTGAGGTGTACCCCGTCACAGTCTCATATATGGGATGCCTACATATTTGCTTTTAGCTTTAATACAGTAATTCAAAATACTGCCATTCTAATAGTAGGTTGTAAGGGCCATCTCCCTCTATCACATGGTATACACTGTTGCCATAGCAACCTTCTTATGTGATCAGCTGGATGCCATTTTTGAAAGGAGGTTTGAAAATTACATGTTCCAAAAAAAGTAAATAAAAATACCACCTAAATCTTTTTTAGACCAAAGTTTTATGATAGAAATGCGCTTTGGGATCATTAGAATGTGAATATTTAGTTTAATCAAAGAAAACATATTTGTGTTATAACTATAGATGCTGTTTATTACATGGTTTTATCACTCACTGCATACAGTGCCGTGAAAAAGTATTTCCCCCCTGTCTGATTTTCTGCATTTTTGCATATTTTTGACACTGAATGTTATCAGATCTTCAACCAAAACCTAATATTAGATAAAAGGGACCCTGAGTGAACAAATAACACAAAAATCTGACACATATTTCATTTATTTATTAAAGAAAGTTATGCAACACCCAATGCCCCCGTGTGAAAAAGTAATCGCCCCCTTAGACTCAATAACTGGTTACGCCACCTTTAGCAGCAATAACTGCAACCAAACGCTTCCTGTAGTTATTGATTAGTCTCTCACAGCGCCGTGGAGGAATTTTGGCCCACTCCTCCATGCAGAACTGCTTCAACTCAGTGACATTTGTGGGTTTTCGAGCATGAACTGCTCATTTCAGGTCCTGCCACAATATCTCAATGGGGTTTAGGTCTGGACTTTTACGAGGCCATTCCAAAACTTTAAATTCTTGTTCTTCAACCATTCTGATGTAGACTTGCTTGTGTGTTTCGGATCATTGTTTTGCTGCATGACCAAACTGCGCTTCAGCTTCAGCTCCAGCTCACGGACGGATGGCCTGACATTCTCCTGTAGAATTCTCTAATACAGAGCAGAATTCATGGTTCCTTCATGATGGCAAGGCATCTAGGTCCTGATGCAGCAAAGCATCCCCAAACCATGACACTACCATCACCATGCTTGACCGTTGGTATGAGGTTCTTACTGTGAAATGCAATGTTTGGTTTTCGCCAGACATAACAGGGCCCATGTCGGCCAAAAAGTTCCACTTTTGACTCATCTGTCCATGGAACATTGTTCCAGAACTCTTGAGGATCATCCAGGTGCTTTTTGGCAAACTTGAGACGAGCATTCTTGTTCTTCTTAGTGAGCAATGGTTTCTGCCTTGCTACTCTGCCATGAATCCCCATTTTTGCCCAGTGTCTTTCTGATGGTGGAGTCATGAACACTGACCTTAGCCAAGGCGAAAGAGGCCTGCAGATCCCTGGATGTTGTTCTAGGGTTCTTTGTGACTTCCTGGACAATTTTACGCCTTGCTCTTGGAGAGATTTTGGCAGGACGGCCACTCCTGGGAAGATACACTACTGTCCCAAACTTTCTCCGTTTGGACAATATGGCTCTGACTGTGGTTCTGTGGAGCCCCAGAGCCTTAGAAATGGCTTTGTAACCCTTTCCAGACTGATAGGCATCAACAACTTCAGGAATTTCTTTTGTTTGTGGCATGATGTGCCTCTAGAACCTGTGTGCTGACAACTTCACTCAGATGGTAAGGGCCAAAGTTAGTCAGATTTATATTGGGCAGGGCTGGCCCAAATCAGGCCTGGTTGTTAACCAAAGTACTCAAACAGCTGACCCTAATTATCCCTTTAATTGGGTTGAGTTAACTAGGGGGGGCAATAACTTTTTCACACCTGAAGATTGCATGTTTGATTACCTTGCACACCAAACAAATGAAAGAAGCATCAAACTTTGGTGTCATTTTTTTTCTCTCAGACTCCCTCTATATACTACTACAACCCACAAAAAAATCTGACCACATACAATGTGAAAAATGTTCAAAAATGCTGAAAATCAGACAGGGGGCAAATACTTTTTCACGGCACTGTATATAAATGGCAATAGTAAATAAAGCAGTTAATAAGCAGTATTCAAGTTGACCAAAGGTGATGTCACCTGCATGTGCCTTAGCTGTTAGAAGACTTTAAAACATATGTCACCAATTGTTTTTTTTAATTGATTTAATTCTACTATTAAACACTTGAAAACTGTTGATTATTTTTACTGATTGAACACTTATCGTTGTTTGTTCTGGAGGAAGTTTTTTTCTCCTCTGCCAACATTTACTTGAAGCCACCCAAAGATGGTTCAGATACTGACAGTAGCCCTGAAGATGCACATGGGGGCATAGTGGGACTGAATGTAGATCATTTGAGTGGAACTCAACCGAGAGCAGGATATGTAGCAACCATATCACATCCTGGACAGGAGAAGAAAACAATAAGTTACTGTCAAGAAATAGAAATAAAGTAGAAGTTGATAAGTCTGATTGCCATCAGCTTCAGGATGCAGGAACATCTCCGCCTCCACTCTCTGTTAGCAATCCAGGCCCCTGTAGTCACGTTCTTGGATTCTGTAAAGAAGAGGATGCTTCAGGTGAAACTGTTTCATCAGCTAAGAAAATGTCTACTCCAGTGCGAGCTACAGACTGAACAAAAGTATGATCCTCCAGCTTAGAATGTTAGACCTGACCATCTTGACACATGTCATGCATTGTTTGAATTGTTTTATGATGATGATGTCATGAGATAAAGTTGGTATTCAGTATTCTCCTTATCTGAATTTGTGCAGCTACCTAGAGGCAGAATGTATTGGGAACATAAGCCAGATGTGACCAACAAGGCTGTAAGCCATGCCATGTCTCTTAATAGGTTTGAAAAATTCTAAGTGTCAGACAACACCAAACTCCCAGATGGGGATACATTTGGAAAGGTCAGGCCTTTATTGCTACCTTGAGTACCTGTGTGATCCCTATCAAGGTGCATCAGCTGATTATAATTCACAGCTTGGCCTTGGAGGTGCAGTTTTTACATCTGTGAAAGTCCTTCAGAGGAACATGGTGGGTAAACAGGATAGAGGACTGTCCACTCAAGAGTGTTTCTGACTTCAAGAAAGAGGGTCAAGTGGAGTAACTATAGTGCAATGGAATGACAGCAATGTTGTGACCTGTGCCAGCACAGCTTATGGTGTTAAGCCTCTGAAGGAAGATAGGAGATGGTCGGCAGCAAAAAAGCAAGTGACAAAAACACAACCTCAGGTTCCGCAGTACAACCACTCTATAGGAGGAACAGACAGAATGGATCAAAACATCGAACACTAACGGATCAACATCGCATCGAACAAGTGGTGGCCACTGTTTGCGTTCTGTTAGATGTTGCTGTTCAAAATGCATGGCAATTTAACCAATGGTTCATTGATCAATAGTAGAAATGTTATAGTAATTTTACAATTTTGTTTTTATCATGCTATGATGATGTTTTTGTTTGTATATTTTTCACATTTGAGATTTGAATCCTCTCGAAGTAGTTAATTGTTTCACGTTATTGATTTGAATAATGTTATTACTATCTCAGCAGCATGTCATTTTTTACTTATTTCAGGTAGTTTTACACCAATTTAGGATCACTTCCAACCTACTGCCAAGTCACGTGACCACTGGAAGTCTACTATACTATATTAAACTCCACCGCAATTAAGTGATGTTATGTCCGGTCCATTTTCAGGTCATGTGACTGACAGAAGTAAAAATAACTAAACTCCTTGACCTGAAAAAAACATTAAATATAACAATTCATTGATTTATGCTTGCCCCAGAAGCACTACAGTACTTTTTAAAGCACAATTAAATGAACTGCTATTTATTAGAATTAAAGTTGCATTGAAGGTTACTATGAAGAAAACCATGGTTGGAGCTAGTGCATAACATCCCATATATGGGACGGAGCTTCACAATGAGATTTCTTAACTCATGTAAAGGAAGCCTTATACGAAAAATGATCAAAAACAAAAAAAGTCATGCATAAATGGGTTAATAGTAAACCAGACAGTCAAATGAGTTATGCTGTCATGTACTTTTATTAAGCAGGAAAACAAAAGTAAACAAACAAAACCTAACCCGTCTCGGGTCCTAAACGAAACATTTTTTTCTATTAACTACCTACAGGGCAGGATAAGCCTGTTCCCCCTGTTACCAAAACCTAATCACAATCCACACTTGTTGTCCAAATACCTTGCATATAGTTGGGGTTACCAATGTTGTTCTAGTTCAGTCTTCTTGCTAATACACTTTATCACTCCTTCTCTCCCACACTGCCTGTTAGTATTAACAGCCCTTTTAAAGACCAATTATCGTATCATTCAATGGTCACCCAATCATGTAAACAAATTACCACACCATCCTGGTCGTTAACCCTTTAATTGCCCACTTTAACAGTTTCTACCCGACGTAGTCTCTGTATATATATATATATATATATATATATATATATATATATATATATATATATATATATATATATATATATATATATATATTTGTGGCAAAGTGGGGTATGCTTTGCCACACTTTGTGACCTTTTCCACGGTCTTCTAGTACAGTACTTGAAACACAGATGGGTTCCAAAACAGGGCAGTGCCTATATGCTTTGCTAAACTTTGCTAAAAACTGGATGGCTAAGCCATTTACCAGTAACCAAACCTATATGTATTCCAATACCTTTTCCCTAGGTCTGTCCCCACAGGCTTCCTCCAGGCCTCACACAGAGGAAGACTGACAGCACCACAAACATTGCAGACCTGTTTTATGTAGGGTGTGGCCAGGGGTAATTGACAATCAATCAATCATTCAATTAACACCTAGGCCACATTCCACACCTTTCAATAAAACAATTTAAGACAATAATTTAAACAGCTAAACATGTGGCTGTGTAAAAGCAGCCACAAAATACACATTCCCAGTGTGCAGGGCCTCTGCCCTGTCACTGCCTGTAAATAAAGTGTTGGTGTTGTGTGTTTTGGTAGTGGTTGGCAGGAATGGGGTTAATTTCTATCCCTGCCAAATACATGTGAGAATGTGGCTCTTCCCAAATGAGATAATAGGTGCTAATTGGGAACAGCCACAGAGAATAAAAAGAGAGCTTGAAGCTCCATTGGAGAGACCACGAGGGAGCTGGGAACATATTTATGTCTGTAAACTTGTAACCTGTGTGAATGTGTTACAAGAGTTTTTGACTGGTAAATGGCTTAGCTGTCTTGTTTTAGTTAGAACTGGAAGAAAAGCATAGTTTAGTACTCCACGTGGGAGTTTTTGTTTTGTTTGTTTAATTTTGTAGATAATAAACGTGCACGAAAGTGCTTAAAAATACAGTTCTGTGTCTGTCTGCTTTTATATCTCTTCAGAATACTATTCTGAACCTTTAATCTGGAGAGCTGCACACTGCAAAATTCAATATACCAATAATGGGAATATGTAAATAACGCCCTGGAAGATTGAGCATTTCAGCATCAATCTTGAGGATATGATGCCTGTGAGGATATGATGCCTGTTCTGCCACATCCTGAAATGATGGATGAAAAATACGATTCCGACAAATGCTTTTTCTTTTTTTTTTTCTTTCATTTTGAAATGTCATCTCTGACAAGCCTGAGTGCCTGTCAAAATAAATTGATTATATTATGGAATGTATACAGGGGTTAGCTTGGCTGGCTAAGGTTTTTCTTTACCAGCAACCTGGGGCCATGACTGCCAAGGCACTGGGCAGGGTCTGCTGGGGTTGTCAGTGCTAGAGTGCCAGCTTTAAATATTTTAACAAACTAAAGTAGACAAATGTTTTGCCTTTATTCTGTAGAACAAAATTTATATTTTTATATATGTTCTGGCACTTTCAATGTTACATTGTGTGCATCAAGTTGTGACGGTAACTTGCTGGGAGACAAAATGCTTCAAGCAGTTTTTAAACGGTTTTGAAAGCCAGCAAATACTCAAATCAAGGTTTAAATCTCACCTGAAGATACCAAGTTTGAAATGTGCGAGCTGTGAATTCTGATTCTCGTTAACCTCATACAATGTTTTTTGTTTTATTTTGTTAGTCGACAATTCTAAATAAATTACCCACTTCCTGGGGACCTCTGCTTGCAAAGGTGTGTTGTTTTTTCCCCTTGTAGGTTTACAGGCAGGAAAACAAATATAGATACATCCTGAGGGAAGTTTGAAAGTCTGTAAGCAGGCAAGTCACGTAGCTGGGATAAAGGGAACAGTGGGGTGTTTTGTGATGTTTAAAGAGGTGATATAAATAGGCATGCTGCAGCGGGGCGGGGGTGGGGGTGCTGCTGTTTACATGAAACCACTCTTCATTAGATTAGCTTTTTACAGTAATTAATCATGCGTAATACAAATCTAGAGTGTGGCTTTTATTTTTTATTTATAAAGATGACTGTCGTCACAATTTCTGTCTTCTGAGACAGTGGATGAACTGAAAACACTGCTACATGTATTTATTATTTACAAACTTAACAGTTCAAAAACAGAAATAAACTAAATAAACCTAAAGGGGCATTCACACCAAACTTGATGTGGCAGTGCCGTGTGGCTTAAAAAATGTTGAAGCCATTGTTTTCAATGTTTTCAATGAAGGCGGTCACACTGACTGCGGCACACAGCAGCGGAGGGAATCGGCACCCAGAGAGACGGGCAGAAGATAAAATGTTTTCAACTTTTGCCATGCTGCTTCATGGCATATAACACCAGCAACCAATCAGGAAAAGGAGGAGGCTCCTTTGTAGGAAGACGGAAAACAGAAGAAAAATTGATTTTAACAGTCTTCGAATTCCCAGAGTTATAATAAGAGTTATAAAGAGTTATAGTATAACACAACTATAAATATATACAGAGATATTAACAGAAAAGTCACTGCATGGAGGGCTGTGAGTGTCCAGATGGGATTATCGGATAAGTGAATATTAAATATATGTGTACCTGTTATTACTTACATAAAGTTGTTTCAAAAAAGCTTTTTTTTTTTAAAATCCAGGTACTGTGCAGAGTTTTACATTACCATGTAATAATAGCTTTTATTTTCTGAAAAGCATCCTTCAAAATCAATTAATCAATCAAGCAATCAATCAATCAATCAATCAATCAGTCAATCTTTATTTTATTTAGTGCCCTTCATAGTAGACCACCATCACAAAGCGCTTTACAAGATGGAGTAACAACAATAACATCCATAATACTTTAAATACAGAGAAATGCATAATACATGATATACAGTAAAAAAAAAAGCATAATACATTAAATACAGTGGAAAGTGCATAATACATGATAGTAGCATAATACATGAAATAGTAGCAGCAGCACAGAAGCTAATAGCAGATATCAGGCTTAAAGAGCATGGAAAGCAATAAAGAACAGGTTGGTCTTAAGAGTTGATTTAAAGCGAGCGACGGTGGGAGCATCACACACCAAAGCTGGGAGAGAGTTCCAGAGTCAGAGCCATGAAGCTAAACGAGCGTTCTCCAAGTGTGGTGCACTTTTGCTTTGGGGATAACAAGCAGGCCAGAGTCGGAGGACCTCAGCTTGCGGGCAGGGACATAGCGGGTCAGCAGGTTGAGGAGGTACTCGGGACCTGTGTGATGAAGGGCATTGTAGGTGAGCAAAATGTTTTTTGTTTATAGGCAAAGCCAAACAATTACTGGATATAATAACGCCGTATATGAGATAGTATTTATTTTTTTCAATTTTTGCTAAACTCCACATTGAAAATAACTTTATATGCACCTGCTACTCAGCATTTCCTGATAAATAAAATCACTATTTCCGCAGACAAACAAAAAAGATCAAGCAAACGTTTTATTTGTTCTAACAAAGTGTACATTTATTATATTTTAATAATTTTTAACAAAATGAATAAAACATGTACATTATATTTAACATGGGGTTCTGTGGATGATGATGATGATGATTATTATTATTATTACTATTATTATTATCATTTAGCTGAATCATGAAATAACTTACAGTTTCAACTTTATACAAATTAGGAATATACAAAATAAACAGTAATATACAATAATTAATGTAAGTGAAGTACAGAATAAACAAAAATACTAATCTTAAAGTACAGCAGGTAAACAAAAAACAGATATACGATATAGCTGGTGTACCTGGGGATTACTTGAAATATTTAGCTTTGTGTTTTCTATATAAAAACAGTTTTCCCTTCCCGCTCGCATTTACTGTTTGTTGCTTGGCAACCAAAAGTCACTGTACATGCAGCCGTGATGTAACAACAGACCGCCCACTGACTTTACCCTTGCCGCCTTCGGTGTGAACTGTGGTCTGCGGTGACACAAAGACACAAAGCAACACGCAAGGAGGTGGCATGCACGTCATGTTCCGTGTGAACGCCCCTTAACCCTTTTCGGGTCCTAACTAAACTTAGATTGCCCCAGTCCGGTCAACCGATTCTCTAACTAAAAGGGGACAGACTATTCCTGTTTCCTCCTTAAACAATCCAACAATATATTTTAAGTTACACAGTTGTTTTCACCTTTCAGATACATCCTACAATCTATGATGTATTCGGACAGTTGGGACCTTATCACATATTAGAAATCACAGACCTTCATCGAATGTTCAGTAGACAACGTGGTTACCGTTACAGTTACAGAAACTATAAAATAAAATCGAGTGAGTAACAACATTACCTGCAAGTATGAATGTCTTTCAATCTGAAGATACTGAACCACCAAAAAAATCCCCAAAGTAGAAAGTAGACTGATTGGGGGAAGAACAATTCAATGAATTGGAAGATAGCAAAACAGAAACATTCAGTGTATTTCAGGACTAGTTAAAACAAACTAATTGAAATAATAGCAACAATAGAAAATATACATCCAACCATTATCTGTAACCACTTAATCCTGTAGAGGGGTTGTGGTGAGCCAGAGCCTAACCCAGCAGACATAGGACTACATGTCAGTCCATCGCAGGGCAACTAAGGGACAATTTAGAGAGGCCAATCCACCTAGCCAGCATGACTTTGGACTGTGGGAGGAAACCGGAGTACCCGGAGAAAACCCACGCGAACACGGGGAGAACATGCAAACTCCACACAGACAGACCCCTGAGGCCGGAATCGAACCCAGGGCCCTAGAGCTGTGAGGCAGCAGCACTAACCACCACGCCACCATGCCACTCAGAAAATATACACTTAAACAAAATACTAAGAGATTTATATGGAAATGTAATAGACTGATAATATACTAATATTGTTATACTATGGAATTGTATAATACATTCTGGTCTCTTGATGCTCTTTGGCCTGCAAGGGTTGATGTTTTGCTAGTGTTATTGCTTTTTTATTCATCACATGATATTGGATTGTTGCAACTGTAAATAATGATTTTCTCTTCCTGGAATTTTGAATTGGCAAAAGCGTAGCCAATATAATTGCTTTGGGATAAGGTTTTACTACCAGGACTGTTATTTACTGCAAATTGGCCATAACAGGAATAAACCTTTTTGCAGTAGAGGACAAGAACAGGGCTGCTGGAAAAAATGTTCTCAACCAGACATGGTTAAACCTTGGTTTGCCCCCCCAGACAATCTGTATGGCATTATGTCTTCCACTTTTTGACCCCAACCCCCCCCCAAGACATAATATAATCACAAACAAATAAAATAAGTTTTTCAAACATAATCTTTTTCTAATCTAACCTGGATCTGAAATTGCGCAACTTTTTTGTCCACACCTGAGCAACTAGTTGTGCAACAAGTTTCCCGTGTTTAGAAGTGTGTGTAGTTTTGTTTTTTTGGCAATTACGCTGACCCTGCTGGTGCTCTCGGTTCTTTCCTTCAGTCTGTCATTAGTAAACGATGGCTTCACTAATTACCGATGAAGAACTGTCTGTTATAGTCATTTCATCTGTAGTTATTTTAAATGCGATATTAAAAGCAGAAGCGAAGCCACGTAAATGCTGGACAAGACCTTGGCTGAGGTGTCGTCAGAAACACAGGGCATATAGTTGTCATCTTTTTAAATAGTTGATATATTTTTCAATATATCAACTATATATCAACTAATATATCGACTCTTTACCACAGGAAAGTAAACAACAGTCAGGAGATTGTAACAACCAATCATATTTTGCAACCAGTAGAGCTTGTTTCTACTGTAAGCAACCAGTTGCGCAACTGCTTGCAACTGGTTGCAGAAACGTCCACAGCGATTCAGCTGCACGCAAGCAAGTTGCACAGCTGATCACTCAGGTGTTGATGTGGCTTCAGAAGAATCTTATTACATGTATTTTTGTACTGCCCCTCTACCTTTTTATAATGTCATTTTCAGTGGATTTTATTACAATTACTCAAGCATTGTGTTTTCGTTATTTTTTTTTAATCAAAGGTGCTTTTAGACTGAGTTCAGAAGCTACTCAGTTCTAGTTTGCTGGATCAATCAGCATGATTTTAAAGAAGTAACAGCCAGCTTGTCACAGATAGGCTTGGTGGTGAAGTCACAGACCAGGAAATACAGGCACACACAAGGACTGTGGGGGTGAGTCGCTAATGCGCTCGGATTTATGTATTAATTAAAAAGTTTAAACAAAACAAAACAAAACACTTTTCATAAACAAAATCGCACAGTGGCCAAAACCAAACAAGCAATAATTAGAACAAGAATCATGTTGGTTTAAGCCAGCACGAGTAGCAATTGTTATTTTAAAGCTATTACTTTCACTCTGTCTCCTTTCTCCAAACTCCAACTCTCATCAACCTCTCTGGAGCGGCTGCTTTGCTTTTATATATTGGCCACCTCCCCAATTGGTAATTACTTAATTAATTTGGGATATGGCCACATTACGCACAAGTTTAGCTGGATGGGGGATTTTAACCCCATCCATGCTGTAAAACAACAATAACAAAACATTGTGTTAAACAAACACAAAACAGTACATTTAAACAAGAATACAGCAACATAATACATATGCACAGGGGCGGGGTGTACCCCACCACACAGCTCCATCAGCTTTTTTGCTGGCAATACCAGCTGTGCTCTGTGGTGCTGCCGCTTAATATATAGACTTTCTGGCTGATCTACATGCCTATGGAAATTACAGTTTTATTGGAGCAACTGAACCAAGAACCACTCTGTATAATTGCAAACATCATAAGGAGCTTAGGGGACAGTACAATAATAATATATGGAAATGTAATTTGTAGATGAAGGTGCTTACTTATGTTTATGTTGAGCCATAAAGGGAACTGCTGGTAAGCCCCTTTCATATTAATTACTGCTGGAGGAGGCTGTGTGGTCCAGTGGTTAAAGAAAAGGGGTTCAAATCCTGGCTCATTCACCGACTCACTGTGTGACCAAGTCAGTTGACTTCCTTGTGCTCTGTATTTCGGGTGAGACATTGTTGTTAGCGACTCTGCAGCAGATACATAGTTCACACACCCTAGTCACCCTAATTCACCTTGAATAAAGGCATCTACTAAGCAACTGACTTTTCTTACAATATTGTACAAAAATGGAATGGTACAGTACAGTAGTTGTCAGTACCACACCGTAGGCTGTACATGTATGGCCAAATGTTTTGCATCACCTAGAATGTTAGGATGTAGACACAAAAAAAATCTGTATTAACATAATTTTTTATATTTCATTTAACATTTAATGTAACATTATTCATTCTATAGGGTGTGATGCAAAATATTTAGCCATAGCTGTAAAGCCATATAATCTACTAAATAAAAATATTTTTTGTATTTGTTTATCAAGGTTAAAGAAAAGGGCTTGTAACCAGGAGGTCTCCGGTTCAAATCCCACCTCAGCCACTGACTCATTGTGTGACCCTGAGCAAGTCACTTAACCTCCTTGTGCTCCGTCTTTCAGGCGAGACGTGACTCTGCAGCTGATGCATAGTTCACGCACCCTAGTCTCTGTAAGTCGCCTTGGATAAAGGCATCTGCTAAATAAACAAATAATAAGAAGAAGAAACAGGCTTGTAACCAGGAGATCCTCGGTTCAAATCCCAGCTCAGCCACTGACTCGTTGTGTGACCCTGAGCAAGTCACTTAACCTCCTTGTGCTCCGTCTTTCAGGTGAGACGTAGTTGTAAGTGACTGCAGCTGATGCATAGTTCACACACCCTAGTCTCTGTAAGTCGCCTTGGATAAAGGCGTCTGCTAAATAAACAAATAATACTAAAGTGTTAGAAAATATATCCTTTTACTGCCAGTTATTTAGTAAAACTAGTAGTAAACTATAAAAATAATAAAAAAGGCAAAAAGTGATAAAAGTATCAAATTGGCTACAGGAAGCATGCTATCAGGGTGCTTGGACACCTCTGTAGACAACAATTTGATTCATGATTTTTCCTGGCAAGCATGTGTTATCAGCACTTGGCTGTGATTGGTTAACCACCAACGGTACCATGCGCCAGTCAGAAAAAATAGCTCTGGTTTCGATTTTTGAGCGTTACTGCTCAGCGTCACCATGGCACTGATCTGTCCAACACCATATGAAAGCAATGCCAGTGATACAGGCGGCAAAATACCTCTCATGCCATGCCGCGCCTGTCTGTCATGGGCTTAAGACAGACTTTTATTTATCAGTTGGGAAACGCTTGGGGATTCAGGTACAGCTGGCTATTTTTTGTGTAAACTAGTGTGAATAGGAAAAGAAAATCTCTGTAGACCTAGAAACTTCTGTTTCCTTCCTAAAAGACTTGATTATCATTAAGAAAGGTACCCAAGGGATTCACAGACCGAAAAGAGTGATAACCAATGTTTTAAATCCATAAGCAAAATGATTACTGGTACCCTTAACGTTATGCTGACAATCTTTTATTCTATTTTACTATAATTGGCACTATGCAGATTTTTGCCACATTTTACAAGATTAAAAAAGTTCAGAATTGCTTTATGTTGGTACCCACATCTTGTGGGGAAAAAATGTCCATGATCTGGCCAAAAGATGTCACTAGATAGATAGTAAATTATTTGAAGCTAATAACTCTGTGACTAAATACCCACCTAAGAGTACTCCACTAGTGAAGAGGAGGAGCGTCAAATTATGTATTTTTTCTTAAGCGTTTATTCATCAAGCCTTTGGCATTTTCTGTAATATCCCAGGCACCAAGGTTATTCAAAGATATATGCCAAACAAAAGAGCTATAGTTAAATCAAAGGGTCATGACATGCATGTTCATGTCAAAGCATTTTATAACAGTGATCATTTTCTATGGGAGCAAACTGCTAGAATATTGTAGAAAGCTATTTCATCACAGCTTACAGCTGCACTGTTTTTTGAACACAATAGTATGCTTCCAAAAGCCTGACGAAAACTTCAGACAATTAAGGAGACGTATTTTAAGACTGGCGTGCCCTACATCGTAAGCACAATAGACAGCACACAGCAGGTCGTTAATAAACCCCAGACTAATATCACACAGGAGTAATGTGTGCGTCTGCCAATATAAAGATTTCAGTGTCTGTTTTATACAACCCGATGGCTGAAGCAATATAATCGTGGTAGAAACAGGGAAAGACAAAAAAATAATCCAGACCATGTAATTTATTTAAGCATCGTTGCTACAGAAACAAGTTGTGCTTGGACCTACTACTTTATAGTACTGCCTTTTTATTTACAAAAGGTAACATTGAAACCCATCTTTGCATTAAACTTATGGCAGTCTAATTTCCTGTGCACTTAATTTGCCTGCTCTCTAAAAAAAGAACAATAAAAGATATCCATCATTTCCAATATCACCAAGCCAAAGTCCTTTATCTGATTGTTGAAATTGCTTTTTAATGAACTGGAAAGACTCATATTTTAATCAATTCACTTATTTCTGCTTGATTACATTTTGTATATTAGCCCCCAAGTGAGTGACAAGCTGTCAATTGCAAAAGTAAGTGCTTTCTTCTTTTTAGTTTAATGCACCAACAATTCTTGTCTTGTCAACCAGCACAGTTGCTACAGTATACAGTTCAGGCAAGCTGCCAATGCATCCCGGTTTCTGTCAGTTACATTTTTGTAGTGCTCTTATGATATAATAGTGCTGCCCCCTCTACCTACTTGTGGTAGCTACTGGAATTTGCTTCCCATTATATTGTGATGCCAGCCTTAAATTTCACCTCTACAGCTTGCTGAACTGCCCTAGTTAAGTTAATCACTCTGTATAACAATCACTTAATTGAAACTTGCACAGAAACGGTAATGAAAACCAAAAGCTAAAAGTGTTTTAGAAAAGAAAGTAATGGGATGATCCTATGGGTAACAGAAATCGCTTCAACAATTTCCATGCCAAAGATAGGCACCAAAACTGTCAGATGAAGAAGGAAGACTTCATTACACCAAGTAATGAAATTCATGTGAAAAATGACCTGTGATGAAATATGAATACATAATTAGTGTTTAAGATGTATTACATCCAGGTAAATGCTTTAGTGCCGTGTTAACACAGCAAAACGGCAATCAGGAATCTTTGTAGTCATGTATACTATCCGTTGCAAAAACTGCATTAAAGTAACGTTAAGGTTACTCAAGCAAAACCCTCTAAAGTGAGGAAATTGCAAGTTAAGATTGACACGTAACCTTAACTCTGCACCATTATGCGTATGTATAACATAACATATGACATCAGCAATGACATCACTGATGACATAACTAATCACATGACAAATGCTCCCCGAAGACTGGCCATAGGAACATAACCTGGGTGGGTCTGCTAAAATGTATGTTCTTAAAAAAAAAAGGAGGGGGGTTCCATCTTTGTGCTACTACTCAGTGAAGAAATATAACCACATTTTCTGTCTCCCATAAGTAACAGAAGGTAAAATACTTTAGTCACTTTAATGATATATCATTGTATTTATCATTTTTTTATTTACAACTTTTACATTAAAATGTGTTATTTCTAATATACTGAGTGCAGTATAAGTTTGTATGGCTAAAGAATATAATTTCCAGTGTATGTATCTCTTCATATAAGAAAAGTAGTTTGTGTGTTTTTTTAATTTAATTTTTTTTTCTGTTTTAATGTTCTTTTTAATCTTTTTAAGACTATTTTATAAATCTTTAAAAATAATTTGCGTTTTCAAAGTTAAAAGTTTGCAAATGTTTTATGACATAATTCCACATACAGGGACGTTGTTTCTAAAAGATTATTAATGGCCTGATCTCAATGACTTCAGACACTGAACATTCATTTTATTAAGACAAATACAATGTGTTATATCTGTGTAAACAGTATGGATCACCTGTTGTTCTACAGTGTACCACAGCATCAGTCACTCACTGTAAACCCGAATAGTTAAACTCATTGAATAAATTAAGTATTGGAAACACCAATGGTATAAAATAATAGTACTGACACAAACGTTTTGGGTTCCCTTAACTTGCAACTCAGTTTTGATTTTGTAGCAATTATGTTTTTGATTCAGATGAACTATATGTGGGATTTTATGTAAAGAGAACTTCTGATATTAGATTTGCTGACACACAAATCTTTTCAGTTTGAGTTTATTAACGTGTGACGTCACAAACGTCATCGACGTTGGCACGGTCGAGAAAAATCATCTAAAATATGGCGGCTCTTCCTGGAGTTCGACTAATATTGTAGGTTAACTAAACGTTTAATCTCTTCTGTCTGCGGCGGTGGAGAAATTGTATACGGTAAACTTTAGAATCACGATCAAGTCTGTATAGTTTGTTATAATTTTACTAACTTAACAGTTAATTTCTGCTAAACTATCAGACCGCTAAATCAGCTCACTAGCCAGAAAGCTATTGAATAAGTGCCAGGATAGTTGTGCTGTGATGCAGATGCTAAAAATCTAAAATATTTCTGATTATTTTTTAAACTAATCTATGTTTGAAATTTACGAAAGGCAATTTTCAAATGCAGGCTAGCCCATCGTGTGTGTTTTTTGCATGACGTTGGACAAACGCGTCGGTGCGATTGGCTGGTTTGCCTGTGTGTCTCACTGCAATCTGGACACTTGTTTCCCACACCTGACGAGCAGTTAGTTACTCGCGGATAAGGTCTCAGTGAGTACGAATGTTGATTGCATTAGCTTCTCAACCGACTAATGATTCAATGATGTAAGCACTGTTTACATATATTTGCTATGTTTTAGACGACTTCAGCTTTGTCAAGAGCCTTAGATCGCTATCACGATCTGAATTCTGTGCAAACCTATGCTAACACGTTCAATGGCTAGCTATCCAACGCAACTAACTGGCAGCTTTCTAACATGTCTCCAGCTTTGACTATGTAACGTTTACCAGGCCCACCGAGAAGGCGGGAAAGACGGGGAAATAAAATATTTTAAAACAACTAGTCCTGCACAAGACACTTTGCGTTCCCACCACAACATTAAAAATAAAAACTGCCGTTATATATACCACGGTATGAATTATTCTATTATTAAGATCTATAATTTGTTCAAAACAACGTGGTGCAGCAGTTTGTTAGACAAATAAAATAAATAAAGTACTTTCTTCAGCTGGTGGAAAACACAATTAGAGAATGATCGGTTATATTGCTTAAAATACTGACAACGATCGGTTATATTGCTTAAAATATATTTACCAGTACAGGCTATTAGTTAAGAGCAGAGATGAGTGGTTTATTTTTGGCACGGGATAAATAAGTGTATAGCAACACCATTAATGTAAAAACGTATGTTATTTGATGTTAAGTAAGCTTCCGATTAATGACTATACACACTGCAGCGGGACATACCAATCCTTCCCCGGGGCCCATGACGGCTCTCGTCGGCCCTGACGTTTACTTATAAACCTAGGTAGGTAGCTAAATAATTCAAGCTTCCATTCGTTTCAAATAGGTTGCATGTAGCTATGGAAGCCATTCCTGCTAGCCTGTTAACTTCAGTAGATAGCTAGCCTGGAAAAAGCCAGAAGAAACTTGTAATGTGGGATGGCCGTGCACGTTTTTGATGAAATCGCGTGGTGGCGCCAGGTGCACAAAATGGTGGCTTAGAGTAGACCAGGTGGCTATGACAAGATAGGTCTAACGTTAGCAGCCTTTAACATGGTGTCGCTGAGTATTTTGCTCCATGATAGTTATCAAGTAAAGGTATTTTGTTTTTAGTTTTGAAACTGTTGGGGAGGGGCATAAGGTATTTTGTTTTTAGTTTTGAAACTGTTGGGGAGGGGCATAGGTAAGGCGGTGACATTGATATTTTGCCATGTTTCTTTGACATTTTTTAATCTCAATTACTCTGAGTATGTCAATGTTACAATCTATTGCAGGTCAATTTAGCCATTGAGCTCTGATTAAATCGGCTTTGAATGAAAATGCATAGTTGACCAAGTACTTAAGGTTTCAAATTATTTGTCATGTTTCAAAATGAGGAATTAGGACATCAATTTATTTTTGCTAATGAGATCTCTATTTCTCTCTACAGGCTTGACTGAAGGATGCTGGTGCTCATCTAGCCAGCCTAGGCTCTATGCTATATCCCAGCAGTGAAAGGTACACTTTACAAAAACACGTTGGATTACATTTGTGATAAACATGTTTATCTTTACCATGTAGGGTAACAACATTTGTTATGCTTCCGGGTTGCTGATGGAGTGGAATGGCTTGAAATTGTAAGTTGTGTGCGGCCATACTTCACTCCAGGACAGAGTTGCTAAAACACTATCGCCTGCAACATAGTCACTATTCAAGAGTCAGTCCACTTCCGTGTCTCTACAATGATTGTGTTTGTACATTTCATTCATTCAATGGACTCAAAACTCATCTAAAACGATACCACACTGCACGCTAGTAACACAATCTACAGTACATCTAAAGTCACTGTTGATAGCATGCACTATGCTACTGGAATGTTTGTATCTGTTGGAGTGAATGGCTGTCTGCCTCAATTCTGCAACATTGCTTAGATCTATCTTGTGAATTACAATGTTTCCTTCCTCTGTAGTCACTTTGAGTCATGGTATGCTGAACATCTGCGTTCCTACGAGCTGTCACCTACACAAGGGAACCTGTCTGTCCACCTGCTATCTGAGCTCAATGACACTGTCACGTTTGCTGCTTACACCTTTGATGGCTGGCTGCTTTTGACCCCCAAGAGATACATTTTACTGAGAGAGTGCTGAGTTAATCTTGAGGTGAGTAATCTGTTGGTTCACTAGTGATAAAACTTTTTAAAAACATATTTTTTTCCCTAAGGTGATACTTGTGCCTAGATCAACTGTGTTTCTAAAGTGAAGGAGTTGCTCTTGTACTTTTGGCTGTCACATTGTCTTTTACAAGTGGGTGTAATTGTAAAATTACTTTGGTTTTAGCTCATTATGTAACTACCTTATTGCCTCATTGATAAGGTTATGTTTTGATATTGGGCATGCAAAGTGTTGAAAGTGTTTATCCTACCACAGAAATATGGCAGCCGTATCCTCTCAAGCCTTGAAACTTCGTGTCACTGTTGAAGCTGACAATATAAGGAAGATTACACTTGACACCCGCCCTGAGTCTGTTGATGACCTGAAAAGCATTTTGAAGGACAAGCTCAAGTTGGATGTAGACTTCAGCTTGCAGTACGAAGACCCTGATTTTAATGGAGAACTTATCTCCCTAGTGGACATTGACGAGTTGCCACAGAAAGCTACACTGAAACTTTTCATGGCAGAGCTGGAAACCAGTTCTATTTCAACTACAGACACAGAGTTGCTGTCAGATGTGTCCTCTCCAGAGCGACTTAGCAGATGGCCGCCAGGTATTTTTCCCGTGCCCACTTTTGCTTACGAGGTAGAATTGAAGCTTAGAGAAGGAAACACTGCCTTTGAAAGAAACAGAAAGTGTCTTTAGTTATCTAGAGATCAAAAGCATGACATCCTAGAGAAACTTGCAGCTACTATTTACAGTTTCAAAGCTTACCCGAGTGACAGAGCGTTATCAAAAGCAGCTGAAGCACTTGTTTCCAAACACCCCTACCTGAAAGAGCTTGGATCTGAGACTGGCTGGTATGGATGGAAGAACAGCATAAAATACAAAATGAGTAACTACAGAACCAAGTTGAGGAGAGCAGGATGTCAAGAGGTCAGTGTAAACGAAGGAAAAAGAAGCAGAAGTAATCCAGAGAATGAACCATCGCACTCAAACATAAAGAGACCCAAGTGTGTTGAAGTTAACTTTTTGCCCGACTTCCCCAAAGGACAGGACTTGGCAAGTCTTGAAAGACAGAGGCTAGAGATAATCCAAGAAGTTCAGAAGACTGAGAAAACCCTACCCCTCATCGATAGGATGATGCAGATGACATTTGCCCTGCGGCGGCAGGAGGTAGTCACCAACAGCTCCCACCTGTGAGAGATATCCTTGAGCGCTGGCCAGCTCTACGTTTGGAGTCGCAGGTAAAATTGCACAGCTTTGTTTTTTCACCAATATTTTGTTTTTCCATATAATTTTTATGTACATAAGATAAATTAAATAACTTGTCTTGAACACTGTCACTTGTCTGTCGTTTCTGTGTGTAGGTGTATGCCGAGTTCCAACGGATCACAAACCAGAACTTGCCGAACATCTTTTATGAAGAGCTTGACCGCCACACTCTTCGCTTGATGACCTTATACCGACAGAGGTCATCAAAGACAGGAAAGACATCTGATGCTTTGGCTGACATTCTGAGGATTCATGATCTACAGGTAAGATGGTCAATGCATACGTCACTAGGTCACTGCATATCTAAAGATGGGAATCAGACCTGGGTCAAAGTAAATCAAGCATAATCTATTTGACTCAGGTCTGGTTGGAATACTTGTACATTGTTATCACTTTAGTGATCTGAGGGTTCATGTACTGGTGAGTTTGTGCATGATGTATCCATTCTAACTATTCACAAGATTTGTGTGCCAGGTAGACGAGTATGACCCAATATGAAGGTCAACCCTAAGCCCACTTGCCCTGTGGAGATCTGAAAGGATACGTAGGCAATATGCTAGCAGCTCCACATAGACCTCTGATAGGCTAGCTGGAATGTATGGCATATTGCTATCACCTGCCAAATCTTGTCAGATCTCCAGAGTGCCTAGGGCGTGAGGGCTTGGGCTTGATGTTGAGATTAGACTTATGTCTCAAAATGGATTTGGGATTATTATCTCTTCAGAACCAACATGATGTCCACACAAGGCGTACCACTGTGCTCCGTGCCCTTCCTGTGTTGCTGCGCAAGGACGTCTCGGGATTTTTCAAGACATGCAGGGTTAGTTTTTTGCCTCTCTGGTGTGTGTGTGTTGATTGTGCGCATTCCAATTCAAATTATATCAATTTGTGGTTGTTATACAGCAAGGTTTTAAAGCTATTTCAGTCACTAGAGTCTTAACCTTGGTCTTCTAAATGCTACTTTTGCTGTCATTTGTGCATTTCAGGTGGAGGATTCTGATGAGCCAGATGTTGGTGATGCACCAGTCGACATCCTTACAGTCGTCAATGACGACACTGAAAAGCCGATCCACTTCAACCCAATCAAGATTTCCATTGTCCTGGAGAGTGAAGTCATGGTGACCAACCTACCCAGACTGGCTGATGCTTTCCTGGTAATGTTCGGTCTGATCTGAGTTATCCAAAAGAGCTGGCCAACACTTTTGAGTTCATTCAGAAAATCCTGCTGGGCCTAGAAGATGGGAAACTTAAGCCAAGACTGCAGGCTTTGAAGAATGACTTGCTGATACATGCGTAGTGATTGACCAAAGACACGATCCGCCTGGGTTCTGGTGGATGCATTATCTTATACAAGACATTTTGAGTTTGCAGCCAGTGTATGAGTTTCATTTCTCTTATTTTCTTGTGATCTTAGTTAGGGCACTGCAAGAGTTGTTATGGTAGTTGGAATACAGAACAAATCCTGAGTTTTTGTTTTCTAACAGGGAAAGCAAACTTTACAGGCCACAGAAGTGTTTTACTTTAGTCATATGGCCGAAGGCAGGTGAGTGGAAGGTGAAAGTGACATAACAGAATTGTTGTAATACAGTTGTGGGCAGCACCAGGGAGTCCAGCTTTAGTTTGTTGATAATCATTTGATGCAGTTGATTCTACTTGATATAATTTTTTTAGGTTGCTCACATACTCTGCTGACATGCTTCTGGTAAGATTTTTCTAGAGAATTGTTGAAAAGCACTAAGCTCATTGTAAATGTTTTTTTTTTCTCGGAGACTATCAACATCTGGAAGCAGAGGCTACCTCAAAATGGTCATAGTCATTTTCTGAATCCCAAATAGACCCTTAGCTCCTATGTAGATCTGAGTAACAACCCCACCCTGCCTTCTGATAGGCTGGATGGAGTTTTTTTTTTACCATGTTTACACTAATCCTAGCATCTCTATGGGAGTATCTAGGGAGTAGGGGCTTGGTGATGATTTGGGATTCAGAGAGACAGGATCATTTAACCTCTTTTCACACTACAAAGCAAAGTTGCACTGTGTAAAGTAACAGACCTCTCAAATACTTTATGTGATTATGACACCATTATTACACCTTTGTTAAACACAATTTTCAAATTGTTATCGTTACAATAAAACATTCTTCATGTTTTAATTATGCATTTGAACATGTTTTTTTTTTTATTTGTGTTAACTTTATATATTGCATGTATTATTTAGTTTGAGTTAGTGCTACTCAATTAACCTCAGGTAATCAGTTGCCTAAAAAAAATTGATTAACCGTACAATTGCCTTTTGAGTTCCACTAAGTTATATTTTTTAATTTACATCGAAGTTACCACAACTTAAAAATGTGAAGTAAACTGTAAGAAAATAAATCAATAAGCAGAACACAAACACATTAAGTTATGATGACATAATATGTACACATTAAGTGCACTTCAAATGGGAAGTTGTGGTTAATTCAATGTATTGAGTTTTAATTAGCAAAATAATTGAGTTCATCATCATACTATTTTAAAGTATAGTTTAATTAAACTTGAAAGTTATATCAACTAAGAATAGTAAGTACTGTATACATTTTAAGTTTCATTACTCAAAAAATCAAAGGCAATCAGTTGCCTCAATTTTTTTGAGTTAGCAGAACTTATCGGGGTTTACAGTGCTTGTTTAGGTGTTTCGGTTGTTTAGGTTCAGGTTATGTCTGCAAACATAAAATTGACCGGTATGTATAATATGAAACGTTTTTAATGAGTAAGTAGCTTCAGATGTCATAAACATTTCTTTTATTTTTTTACATTTACTATTTTATGGTCCTTCTGATCATTCTGAGTGGTTCTAGATTCTGTTGCTCGTTTAACTCTAAACCTGTCTTGACTATGAACTTAGAGATCCTGAGAAACATTATAACAACTCGATATTGGAGCAACATAACTGAAACCACTCACAATGATTGAAAATACAACCAATTAAACCAATTAAAATGATATTTGAAGCCTTTTGCTGCTTAAGAACAACACACATTTCTTTTCAAACTAAAATGCCTGACTGCCCCATCAACATAGGAATCAGGGACTTCTGGAGTACAGCAGCAAACAGTAGATATCCAACCTTTTGATTAAACACTGCAGGTATTCTAACAACATTAATGTACCGTGTTAATTATTAACACTGATGGATCTTGTGAATGTAAAGGTAACTCCTTGTTAACAGTTAATCATTGAGACCAATGTCATTCCCTTGAAGGCAACCTGAAGATCTCCATAAGGATAAGCTATTTCACTTAGTCCACTTGATTGTTGTATTTGAGGCATACTACTGTAGTATACTATTATTTCATTAATTTTACATAAACTGAATTATATTCAAGTTTTCTGATTTTAGGTTTAAACCGATCAACACAGATAAAACATTGATAAAAAAAAAAAGAAAACACCATATACTTCAACTTATTTTGTGTTCAATTACCCCTGTTCATGCTGCAGTTTACTTGTCCAAAATATGTACATTTCCATAGGTTAAAAACATGGTCATTGTTATACCACAAACAACCATGAATCAATTAACAGATGGTAACATGCTTTACCAAAACACTGGATAACTGACAGGCTGCAATAATGGCAGAAGCACTAAGTACAGAGCAAGAATGTTGCTTTTTTTTTTTTTTTGCATTCACTTGTTAGTCCCGGTCTTCAGTGTGTTATAAGCCTGACAGGACGGACAGCAACAGATCTGTGCTGACAGCACAAAGGCCCCCTACCCCCACTCCCTCCACAGTGTAACAGGACATAGTATAATGCAGGGATGTTTTGACATAAAGCACAGTCTTGGGGATGTACATTCATTTGATTCCTCAATGCTAGCCTGTCAGCGTTTAAATAAAAAAAGTAAACGGGAGTTTGGACAGTCTGCCTGATTCAATCAGATTAATGACCAAAGCTACTGCTGAAAATATCAACTCCAGATTTGCACTGCCAAGAGGCCCAGCAGGTAGCCTTCAGCATTCTGTACACACACTTGTAGTCACACTTGTACATTGTGATGACCCAAGCATTCAGCAACATGGATGACACTGGAGACAAGGTTTTCAGGGCTAAGTGACAGTAATTTATTCTGGAACAGAACTCAATATCTCCCACAGTCCCTGTTTGGGCCAGGACCACGCCACAAAAACAACAAACTCTCCTAGCTAGCCAACTGTAGCTTCTCTGTTCTCTGCACGCTCCCCAACCATAACACAGGCTCCCAGCCTCTCCTACCGATCAGTCACACTGCAGGTTAGGTAACTTCAGTTTCTCACACTGTTGCTCTGTCAATCAATCTTACTATCTGTCTTTCGCACTGTCTCGCCCTCTCACTCCCGCTTTCCACGAGTTCCAGGTACTTATACTGTCCTGCTGCTCCCGCCCCTTCTCCAGACCAGCCAATCGTAGCTCTCCCTCAACCCCCCCCTCCCAGGCAGCAGCAATTAAGGAGGGGAGATCAGGGGAGCGGTCCGGTCTGTCCGTATCCATCCAATATACGGACAGCTGGAACCTTGCTCGACCAATCGCATTGCTTGTTTCATGTTCCATTACAAGCCCTGGATTATAAGCTTGAATATATTGCATAGACACACATTGTATACTTCAAGTGTTGGGACGTCCATATGTTTCCACACTGTTCAGAAAATTAACTTGCTTAGCTGTTATGATTTAATTGCAGCCTCTGTTTTTCTGGGTAAATGGGAGTCTGAGCCTGGTACACCATTCTAGTTCATAGAACAATGTTTCAGTCTGTTAAAAGCTTAGCTATGGCAGCAGATTACATGTGTCGAGATCCGTTGACAGATAGGAAACCTGAGTACACTTTGCAAATAGTAAAAGACACTGGGAATTGATTCATGGTTTGGATCTGCTTCTGTTAGTCTAGTCTTGGATCAGTACTTAAAATTAAGTACTGTGAAACTCTCTCATGCTGTTTTGGGTAACAGTGCCATGGTGTGACATGTGTCTCAGCTCCCAATCACAGAAGGCCCTGTTACGGAGTGCTCCAATACAGTGTTGTTAACCTAGCGTTGGTAACGTGTCCGAAACTAACTTGGGTAGTGATGTGAGGTCTGGTAGACCTCAAAACACCCCCCCCCCCCCCAAATACTCCTCATATAAAAGGGAAGGAGAGTTGAGTGATAGATCCTAGACAATGCTGGGTAAGTCAACACCTAATTACAACATTTAGGTATCTGGCAACAGAAGACAATCTACATCAGGCTAATCACTTAATCGAATGAAGATTTGCAGCCTGTCATAATGAGAAACCAAATAATTTCTTAAAATTCACAGCATTTCTTGAACCTTACGAAGATGCTTTCCATGAACTCTTTCGCTTGTGTGTTGTTGGGGTTACAATTTCAGTGTCAAGTGCTGCTTGTGAACAGAGTTTCTCAGATCTGAAACTTTTAAAAAAGTGCTAGCGCAATACAATGTCTGACAGCCGTGTTTAGGCCTTGGTAACCCTATCACATTTTTTACATTTTGACCACTTTTTAAATCTTTTATTCCCTGCCTCAAGATGGCTTCCCATGTACCGATGTGGACCTCTCAAAACTACATTTCCCATCATCCTCCTGCTCACATATGTAACTGAGATGGATTTACCAGTGAGCAGTTGATGCGCGCACTTTGATGCGCACACTTTTTGAAAACAGGATATAGTTTCCAGTAAGGGATTGGCCGGTGAGAGGAAACATGTGAAGAAATGGGAGTAGAGCACACGAGAGGGGTACACAGGTTGTAGATTTGTTGTTTTTCTTGAGTTATAGCTATTGAATGTTTGAGATACATTTGTTAATCGGGTTCTTAGAAAAAGAAAAATGCTTATCAGTGGAATAAAATGGTTAAATACTATTGCCTATGAGACTAACAATGATAGGCATGTATAGGGTTTGTTGTATCTTAATCTAAAATAAACTTGATTATACTGCATTTGTATTTTTAGCAGTATTAGCAATAAAAAGTATGTCTCTGCGAGCGTAGATGAATTTTTTTTTATCCCATATCGCCATATGGAAATTATTATCAGAAGGGGCAAAGTGAAAAACAGGTAGCAAAAGGGTCATTCTATGGTAATGGGGTACAAAAAGTGTGACAAGACCAACAAAAAGTTTCAAAAACAGGGAAAATAAAACGTCCTTACTGATCTATATAGTATCTATTTTCTGTAGTTAACAGTTCCTTCTGCATTTTAACGTCAGCGCTGGTTGAACACCATGATCACTTTATAAAAACTTATGTAACAAGGGCAGACAAAATCCCAAATTTGAAATATTGTTGTTTTTAATTGTTTTATAATAAATATGGATTCAACTCATTATTTTAAGTTTGATCAAGGGCAGGAACATAAGAAATGTATCTGCTACATTACAATACATATTTATTTAAAAAGTACTGGAACTGGAGTAATGTCAAATGTTTTGATAATTGCATATTTATTATATGTATATGCAATATGTGTAACTGTATTTTTGGATATTAATCCAGAAAATGGATAATCTAAAATTTTTAGACAGTTTGTTTAAAGTTTAGTTATAATTGATAATGGTTATTTTGAGCTGGTAGTTCTTGCATTCCTTATAATGTATGTAAAGGGAGACAGAGGAAAGATATCCCTATAGTAAAACCAAATTAGTTTACAGAATTATATTGAACAGTAAAAAAGTGAGACTTTTTAAAAAATTTTTACTCGTATTTGTTTATTCCTCGTTACAGAGTAGAAATCAACAGAATACAGAATAAACCACAACAGGTAAATATGTGATCCAAAAAATTGACTAATTTTTATTTTAATTATTTTTTGTTTTTGAAATTCTTAACAACTTAGCTCTCACTCAGCCTGCACGTATCTAATTTATAATTCATTAGTTTAGAGCTAATATATGAAGTCATAGTACACCCTATTCCCCAAAACTATAATGGTGGGTTCAACAAGTTTTTTTTTACAATCTGCTCTTCAGTGATTATGTAATCTGTCAGCTTTCCTCAGGCCAAATCCATCTGTTTGGTAACTTGGATGAATTCTGGATGAATCAAACCTTTTTATTACTCATCAAACTACACATGGCAGTGACTAGTTTCTCAGTAAAGGTTGAGACTTCCCCTTGAAGCATATCAGGTGGGGTGTTTCCTACTGCTAACATTTTACTTGTGATGTCTGTCATGTCTTCTGGTTTGTCCATTTTGTTGTCTTTTGAAGGTACTCCTTTTGTTCTTTGCAATGGAATTAATTTTTTGGCCTTTCTTTTTCAGAAAATACCAGAGTGGTGAGCTCAGTACATTGTGGTCTATCAAAAAGAATATTTTCCTTTGGAACAAAATAAAACCCGTCTAAAATGGTTACAGTTTCTTTTGCTGTCTAAAACACCCCTTGTCAGATAATCATTGCAAAAATTGTAGAACTACAAAGCATTGGTCACCAAAAGATCCTCTTTAACCTTTACTGAACGAGTAACTGCAGACTTAATGACACCCCTTCACCATCACAAGGTGATTTACCATGTCGAGATCCGAAGTAGTGTCATTCTGCTTAAATCTGATGGTCATTACAACTATGACACACAACTTTTAAACAGGGGCTTGGATTTGTACCGTCCACTGCAACCATTGCTCCACTGGATTTCTCTCTCTCAAACTCCACACCCTGGACCACTTTCAAGTGATTAGTGACCATCCTCACAAATTGTGCTACTACATGACTGTCATGCACTGCTTCTTGAACAGGCCTGTTTGTTGTATAGTCAGGATCTGTACACCAGGGTGCATAGTTACCTGCATTTTTACCCAGTAAGCACTTTGAATTTCATTTTGGGAAAAGCATGAATAATTTTGTGCAAAATCCATAACCATCACAACTGCATTTTCAGGTGGTTTCTTTGTTAAGCTCCAGAACATATCCTGCTGCCACTTTGCTTCGAACAGATGAGATGTCAATGTATGTAGGTCACTTTTCAATTCTTCCTGTATGCTTTCTGTCTTGGTGATAAGGCCTTTTTTTCTTTCTATCAACGTGTGGAACATATGCATTCTTTTTTGTGGTACACTTGCCCTTCCAATTTTTCACAATTTGAGATCACATACTTAATAACAGTGTCTTATTTTGGCCTGTCTTACCTTCAGTTGGTTGCACATTTTGTTTAATGTTTTAAGTTTCAATTCAACGTTAGCACAGAATTTAGAGGAGACTGCTTCTGTAGGAGAATGTGTTATGGACGCTGTGGGAGGGTGTGGGAATTCACTGAACACAAGACAGAAAGTGTAGTTGAAACACCCCGCAGGGGTGCACTTTATTATTTTCGCCACAAGATGGCATTGTGCTGCTGGATTCCCCCAAAACCATTGATGGTAAAAGAGGAGCCGTAATACTTATTGTACACCCAAGTGCATCAAATAATACTACAAACAAAAGGGCGAAGGTTAAAAGGAAAATAAAATACAATAACAAAACTACAAATAAAAGTTGCTGCTCTTGCAGCGTTCCCCCACAGTCACTACCCCACGGCTCGGTCTTCAATCTCGCTTGCTATTCCCCTACTATACTCTATGGGGTTGCCCAGGGTTTCCCCGCTAGCTACACAGTTCTTTTCTTTTTTGTTTCAGCTGTCTTCCTCAGCCTTGTTTGCCAGCAACCAAGTCTATTGCTGTACTGACAAAGCTTTCTTCACTTAATTCATTAAGGTGTTCATTCTGTTCAACATGAAAGCCAGCTTGACTTAATTTGCATGAAAATAATTAAAAATGAAACTTAAAGCCTGAAGGAGTGTACTCTGGACAGCTCTTTTTGGAACCAAGTGCTTTTTTAATCTTCAAAATAAATGATGCAATATATTTCTGTAATTTAATACATAGCAGACTGCTATGTATTATTTTCTGCCTCCACAATATCCTCAATATGATCTGATGATGTTGGTTGTGGTCTTTTTATAAAACTCAAGTGGTATTTGTAGTAATATGTCCAAAGTGAATTTACAGTTTTAAAACTTTTTTTTGCAGGCTTCCAAGCTGCAACTTACTTTAAAATCTGGGTAATGCTGGTGAGCAAGTAAAATATTTTTTTTACTGTATATTTTACTACACTGCAATAGCTACATTTATATACTGTCACAAGTCATTTTTCAGGCCTAATTCTCCATTCCATTCTACCACATTTTCAACTGTCCAGACATCCACAAGTAACATTTCACATTCAGGTTGCATTTGTATCTGGAAAGAAGACATTGTGGAAATATATACAGTACTGTGCAAAAGTTTTAGGCAGGTGTGAAAAAATGCTGTAAAGTAAGAATGCTTTCAAAAATAGACATGTTAATAGATTATATTTATCAATTAACTAAATGCAAAGTGAGTGAACAGAAGAAAAATCTAAATCAAATCCATATTTGGTGTGATCACCCTTTGCCTTCAAAACAGCATCAATTCTTCTAGGTACACTTGCACAAAGTCAGGGATTTTGTAGGCATATAGTCAGGTGTATGATTAAACAATTATACCAAACAGGTGCTAATGATCATCAATTCAATATGTAGGTTGAAACACAATCATTAACTGAAACAGAAACAGCTGTGTAGGAGGAATAAAACTGGGTGAGGAACAACCAAACTCAGCTAACAAGGTGAGGTTGCTGAAGACAGTTTACTTTCAAAAGTCATACACCATGGCAAGACTAAGCACAGCAACAAGACACAAGGTAGTTATACTGCATCAGCAAGGTCTCTCCCAGGCAGAAATTTCAAGGCAGACAGGGGTTTCCAGATGTGCTGTCCAAGCTCTTTTGAAGAAGCACAAAGAAACGGGCAACGTTGAGGACCGTAGACGCAGTGGTTGGTCAAGGAAACTTACTGCAGCAGATGAAAGACACATCATGCTTACTTCCCTTCGCAATCGGAAGATGTCCAGCAGTGCCATCAGCTCAGAATTGGCAGAAAACAGTGGGACCCTGGTACACCCATCTACTGTCCGGAGAAGTCTGGTCAGAAGTGGCCTTCATGGAAGACTTGCGGCCAAAAAGCCATACCTCCGACATGGAAACAAGGCCAAGCGACTCAACTATGCACGAAAACACAGGAACTAGGGTGCAGAAAAATGGCAGCAGGTGCTCTGGACTGATGAGTCAAAATTTGAAATATTTGGCTGTAGCAGAAGGCAGTTTGTTCGCCGAAGGGCTGGAGAGCGTACACGAATGAGTGTCTGCAGGCAACAGTGAAGCATGGTGGAGGTTCCTTGCAAGTTTGGGGCTGCATTTCTCCAAATGGAGTTGGGGATTTGGTCAGAATTAATGGTCTCCTCAATGCTGAGAAGTACAGGCAGATACTTATCCATCATGCAATACCATCAGGGAGGCATCTGATGGGCCCCAAATTTATTCTGCAGCATGACAACAACCCCAAACATACATCGAAAGTCATTAAGAACTATCTTCAGCGTAAAGAAGAACAAGGAGTCCTGGAAGTGATGGTATGGCCCTCACAGAGCCCTGATCTCAACATCATTGAGTCTGTCTGGGATTACATGAAGAGAGAGAAGCAACTGAGGCTGCCTAAATCCACAGAAGAACTGTGGTTAGTTCTCCAAGATGTTTGGGCCAACCTACCTGCCGAGTTCCTTCAAAACTGTGTGCAAGTGTACCTAGAAGAATTGATGCTGTTTTGAAGGCAAGGTTGGTCACACCAAATATTGATTTGATGTAGATTTTTCTTCTGTTCACTCACTTTGCATTTTGTTAATTGATAAATATAATCTATTAACATGTCTATTTTTGAAAGCATTCTTACTTTACAGCATTTTTTCACACCTGCCTAAAACTTTTGCACAGTACTGTATATATATATATATATATATATATATATATATATATATATATATATATATATATATATATATATATAAACACCTAGTTTTCACATGCACAATTTGGCAGGGAACGCAGGCCAACTGAAGTTGGTTCAAATTACCTCACAATGTATAAACATTCTGTATATAAATATAAAGGATAGAAGTAATTGATAAAAAAAAAAAAAAACTCACTATTAGGTTTTATATATTTTAAAAAAGAATTGTTGAATATGTAAAACACTGCAATTTTGAATGTACTCATCAATAAAAATGACCTCATTGAGCACCAGATCTATTCATCATCATCATCGTCTTCAGCCTTTTTCAATGCACTGCTGGATGAAGGCCTCCCCAAGATTCTTCCACTACGTCCCGCATCCATGTTGCTTCGGTGTGTTTCCTAATTTCATCTTGCCCATATATATTGATTTGGCGTTCAATGAGGTAATTTTTATTAATGAGTAAATTCAGCCCATGCCTTCAGTTTGCTGACAATCAGTTATATACAATTGTAGTCCGTTCTGTCTATGTAATTAAATGCATTAATATGCGTTTCAAACACTTTAATATACCTGCAGAATCAATAAAATAAAAAGTTATACAAAATAATTAACATCAATAACATTGCTGAAAGTAGGCCTAAAACTGTTTTTTCTTCACTTATACGAAACTTAATAATAATAATAATAATAATAATAATAATAATAATAATAATAATAATAATAACAAAATTATTGTTATATGTTAAAATAAATGTGAATTTTACCCACTGTGGCAAAGTCATAGAGGGACGCTATATAAATTATAGGAGGTTGGGGCTCAAACCTCCGGTCTAGAATGATAGACCGGTCTAGAATGATAGATCGGGCATGATATCTGGGATTGATATCTGGGATTTTAAAGTTTTTGTTGTTAATTTGGTATACCCACCACTAAAGGAAGTTAGTCTGGGAAAGACAGGTATTAGAGTGGGTTCTAGAAGCTTCTGAGACAGCCTCTCGTGATTGGTTTGGGGAACAGGAAGTTCCACCACCTACAGAGTTAAAAGGAAACTGTCATGACCCAGGAAGGGGGAGAGGTAACCAGGAAGTATCCTGCGTGGAGGAGCATGTGTTGCGAGTTCTGAATACTTCTCAGTGATACTAAACAAAACTAAAAGGAATTAGTCAATCGATTTGTTATTTTGTTTTGAATGTGTTTCACTTAAGGCTGGAAGAGTTTAAATGGTAAATGAAATAAAAAAACATTTTAGTTTTACATATTAATTATACGTATACCCCTAATCTCCCCTCAATAAATACAAATCAAAACATTTCCATTCAGTTATTTTTACTTCCTCTGCGCCCCACCCCTCCTCCAGTCCACCACGTGCTTAATATTTAACCAGTCAGAGAAGACTGGTAGAAAGCGGCGTGCAAGCGTAATACGTATAGTTGTCATGCAAGTCGGTAGAGACCAGTACAAAATGTCTCATTCAAAATTAAAAATAGAAGTTCTGTTTGGACCTATTAGGAAAACGTTGAGGACAATACTGTAAAATGCAGTTTGTTCAAACTTGCTAAGTTATCGCAGAGGATCCACGGGTGTAATAATCAATCATCTCCATTTGAAACATCCTCAGCGCATCAGCCCAGGATAACACAATTTGCACGCCATTGCTTTTGTGATCCGGTAAGGGCAGATAAAATATCTCATCTAGTAGCAGAAATGATTGTGATAGACTGTTTACCAGTTCGAGTTGTGGAAGGACAAGGATTTAGTCATCTTCTGTCTTTTATTGAGCCTGACTACAAACTGCCTTCCTGACACTCTGTGATGTGTAGAATACATTGTCTTGACGATACTGTGAAGGCTAACTTGCAAGATGCACAGAATTTAGCTTAGCAACACACTGCTGGACATCAAGAGCACAAGATTCCTACATTTCATTCTGATGACTGGGAGCTTAAAACAGCAGTCTTGGCAACAATTGAAATAGTGGAGCGCACACGTCGAACATACTTGCCGGATTTGTTAAAAATGTCATAGAAACATGGTGTCTACATGGCAAAGGAGTTGCAATTGTCCATGACACTGATTCAAACATGCGCAATCTTAGCGAAAAAAGTTGCAATGCACAAGATCTCTCGTGTACTGCACACTCATTACAGCTTTCAATTAATGCCAGCCTGAAATCGGACAGTATATCACATACACTGGGGGCAGGACGACACCTAATGAGTCACTTTAAGCATTTGTGCTTGGAGTGCACTAGAAGAACAGCAGTGCGTTATGAACCTTCCACAACATCAGCTTGTTCAGCACGTAAAAACACCTTGGAACAGTGATGGCTGGAGAGATTCAGTCCAGATTCAAGGTAGAAAACGTTTGATCAGTTGCTGTACTTTCAGCGGTATTAGATCCCTGTTACAAATCACTGCAATTAATTGATGCTGATATGAGAGAGCAAATCTATCGCGTAGCAAAGGAGGAAATACAAACAGTAATTATCCCTACCAACATTGGCAGTGAAATTGTATCATCAAACACAGACATCGAAGCTTCATCAAGTCGCATTGAGGACGAAGGTGCTCCGGCAGCGAAGAGGGGACATAAGGATCTGAAATTGTGTTTTCTACTCAGAACAAACACACAGAATGCACCCTCATTGCCAAGTCTGAATGATTGTGAATTTTAACAGTACTTAACTAAACCCGATCCTCATATTCACAGTAACCCACTCAACTGGTGGGCACTGAACAGTGCAAAATACCAGCGACTGGCTAAACTCTGGCAAATATCTTACTGTTCCAGCTGCTTCTGTACCAGTGGAGAGGATTTTAATGCTTTGGATCCAGATAACATAGACAAGCTAGTCTTCTTGCAGAAAAACATGAGGAGTGGATTTTATCATTGAACTGGCTTGGGTTTGTTTGGGCATTTTAATTTGATTTGCTTGCTGTCTTTTCCTTTTTTTGTGAAGACTGATGAGGAGCAGGAATAAAAGACTGCTTGAATTCACAGATTCACCTGCCTTCACATGAATTTTATTTCTGTACAATAACTTTAACGAATGATAACGAAGTTCAGAATGACCCAGCTATATTGAAGTTACAAAGCTTTAGGAGAAGCCTAGAACTGTGTGTGGGGTAATGGGATTTTTGCATAACACGTTCTTGTAAATAATAAATACGCCCGGTGCCTGAAGGTGAAACTGCATATATTCTGGTTATTTCAAGTGACAAAACAACCACTTTGTTACACCACCTTCTCCTCAAGCAGCAACATCCACTTCATATTACATCTGCTTCAATGGGCAGGACAACGCATCCAGTTCCAGGATGTTGATTAATGGGTGGGAAGATGGACAGATCTCTAAACGCTACACAGGCAACCAGTCGAATCGAATAATTTTCTGTTCTTTTGATCTTAAGCGTATCATATCTCTGATTGGTTGATTTAGTGTTGTCAATCACAGGTAGTAAGCGCGGACACAATAGGTATTTTACGATGAATACCGTATTCCTTCAAATTTAAGACGCAGACCAAATTTACCACCCTCAATTTGAGGGAAAAAATAAAACAAATAAATATGCATTTACAAAGATACAATCTCAATTACACTGTTGTATTGTACAAAACTGACACGAAATAGTGTTGTTGTAGATTAACCACTGCGCTTGTTTATTGTGCTGTGCACTGTATAATACTTGTATAATAATGCGTCTCTGTCGTACACATACCACCACTCACTTTCGGCATCACACATCCTGGCAACAGCAAACATGACACAACACTCCACGGTATTGGCATGTCGAAAAATACGGGGGTCTGATCAGCATTACCGATCTGTCCAAGCTGGTACTGTTAGAAATGCTGAAATTGTAAACATTTCTCTTGGAATTCCTCAGGAAGCTTGGTTTGTTTTTTCTCAGCAGTGTCACATTGCTGCTTGTGTATTCGGGCAGACGTCTTTGTTGTCTTTTCTCGGCAGTCAGTCACGTTGCTGTTTGTGTACTCGGGTAGTTATGTCTTTTGTTGGCGATTTTAATACACGCAATTGTTAAAAAAGCGCATCTTAAATTCGAAGGAATATGGTAGCACCGCTACTAAAAAATGACTGTTAACTGATGCAGCGAGACTCGGGACTCAGACCCTGAAAGCTGCTGAGCTAACAAACAGTAAAGACGGCGGTGCCTATAGGCACGATTGCTTAAATACTCTCAAGTATAAAGAAGTGCGCTATAGCTGTAGATATTTATTTGAGTTTCCGACTGTACTAAGGCCAACTGTGAGATAACAATGTTATTTTTCAGGCAACTATCTATTTACTTCAAATAAATTTAGCACGTATGTGTGTGTGTTTTTTAAACTGGACACCTCATTTTTTTGGACAACCTGTCTGTCTCCTGACATGTCTGGTTTAGTGAGGGTCGAACTATGCCTTTTTAAATGTAATTTCAAAATGTAGTTTCCAGTATTAGAGATTGACCGGTAGGTCTGTCCGGTCTCGGCTTTTCATATCTAAATATCAAAATCTCACCTTACATGTTAATCTCAGTGGCGATTTCTTCAATTGCCTTGGTCCTTTCATTTTTATCATGATACTCTTTCTTTTTCGTATTATATAAACATGGATATTTCTCATAGAGATCTATCAATTTCTCAATGCACTCCCGTTACCACGTAACTACAGACACCATTTCTCCATGTTTTTTGAATGATGCTTACCACGTGACAACAGTCGCGCTTATTGGTTGATTCCAAGCGACTTGTCATCCAGAATAGAGGGGGAGATATATTCTCTGACGACCTGTCGTTTCTCGCAGACGAGAAATTATTTGTCATTATAGACAGGGCGATTTTGTCCAACATATCACAGGTGACGAAATCGCCCAGAAAAAAAAAAAAAAAAGATTAGGCAGATGTTTTCGGATATGCTTTTAATCTAACTTTGCCATAACTACTGAATTCAAAATACCACTGGAACGGCATGCAGTGTCGTTTATTAATATGCAAAGGATAAAAGGGAACTTTCCTCTATCAACAAATGTTTCCCTCTGTGCAGTTTCTGAGAAACACAGATCAAACAGGTCAGTCAAGTCAAACCTACATGAGTTTTAATTTGGAGCGTCCACTAATTAGCTGCTCTTAAAGAAAGGCTAGAGAAACACAGTTTGTATACGGTTGCAATACCAATCTATTATCCAGCACTACCAGCAATGACGGCACAATAGATTTTGGACTAATATTGCACAGTGGCCCTGATACTGTAATATGCAACCACTCTATGATATATACAGTACTCGTGTGCCCTTTTGCCACCATTTCTTTTAAGTAAAGAATTACTGCCTTGTCATTGAAGATCATTTGACAAGGGTATTCAATTAACTGATATTACCCTGGCTGTTCACTGTCTCTGGGGTCACTTTTTCTAGGTGATGCCAAATTATGTGGTTATTCTGTTTTGACTACTGTCCTCATGTAAATATTGAACCTCCAAATGATTGCAATGTGTGACCTAATAAGTATTTGAACCATAACCCACTGATTTAATATTTAGTTTGAAAGAATGGCATTCATTATATTTTACTTTGGGTCAAGGATATCAAAGTGATGAGATCAACATTAATGTCAAGGATAAGTCATTCATAAATGTTATTTTCATAATTATCTGATTATAAGCTTGTTATTTCACGCATGCTATTTTTCCTTTGTAACATAAATAATAACCAATCACATGAATGTTGACCTCGTCACAATAATGTTTTTCACAAAGATATACTGGGGTATATTTTACAGATCTCAAAAATGGTGGATATAAATATCACCACCCTTTAGTTCAATAGAAATCTTGCTAGTGTTTTCCACAGTGAGGAGTTATTGACCCCATATTAACATCATATATACAGTACAATAAAAAAAACTATAGTGATAAGTTGTTCACTTTTTCAGTTTAAGGGTGTCTATTCCTGCTGCTGTTAAAATATACCCTATTTCTGTGAATTGTTTAAAGTAAACCATTTAGTGTTTTAGTCAGTTTATGTGTTACGGTAAAAGTTCAAATCTGGTAAATCTTAGGTTTTACTGGTAATTGTCAACATTTACTAAGTAAGGTGGTAAATGTCTGCAATTATGAAGGAATATGTGGCTTTTCGAACATTTACCAAAGCTTATTGGTAAAGGCACTTGGTTATTTCTGACATTTACCAGTAAGTTTTGAGATTTGCCAATAATCTGTTACCGTAACAATATATATGACAGAATATCATTCTAATCGCTTTTGCGCATTTATGTAGTTGCCAGCATGACAGGGAAATTGTTTCTAAGTAGTCTCTTTCTGGTGGGCAAGGGTTCAAACGATGTATGTGCAATAAAAAGTGTTCCAACAAAAAGTTATAGAGTAAGGCTTCAGGAGTCCTGCGTAATTCCAAGTGCCACAAGAGCACCATGCTGCAGTAAGTAAATATGTCTATTCACTGCTTGACTTGTGGTGTTTTGTGTCATAACCAAAGTGTGATTTTCTGTTGAAAAAAACAAGGTCTAAATTATTTAATTTGCATTTAACAATGTTATTTTTCATCAAACTACTGCATATTGAGTACAATATACTTTAACACCATTGTTAATAGTTTTATATGCAAATTTACCAGAATGTTGGTTGTTCTACATAAGTGGATCACAATATTGTTCAGTACAATGTTGAACTAATTTAAGTTGCTCAGTTGTGCATTTTTGTAAGATCATTAATGATTATTTTGTCAATTGAAAATGTGTATGCAGAAATAAATGTATTGTTCGGCAATAATGTTTTTTTTTTGTTAATGAAACATTTGTATGCAGAAATAAATATATTCTTTGACATTAGTGATTATTTTTGTTAATTGACCATTTCTAGCAGGAATAAATAAATTATTTGATCATATACCTGCATTTACCAATAAACTTTGGTAAATGAAAAGATTAACCAGTAAATGTCCGAAAAGCAATCTATTTCTTAATCATTTCTGATATTTACCACCTTATTTGGTAAATGTTGGTATTTACCAGTAAAATGTGAGATTGACCAGATTCGAGAAACTGGCCACAGGATGTGACATCTGGGTGACTGCTCTCAGTTTCCTGTCTGTCATGCTTGCTGTGTCTTGTGTGTCTGACTGCCAGATGAACAGTTCCCATGCACAGGAAGCCAGTCCCTTAAAATATCAGCACTGAATCCCAAGACCAAAATGCAGTTAGAAAAGGTGACACTTGTTTACACCTATTTATTTAAAATACGTGCAGTTATATGTAATGTGTATTTTACACACGATCCACTGGGACATGTTGAAATACCAAGAAACATTGATCAATTCTTGAAGTTTGACAATTATTTTTCAGCTGGTTTTAAAGTAAAATGTACAATAATATTGAATTAAATGTGATAGGCAAAATAACAATTAAAATGCATAACTAAAGATATCACAAAAAAGATAATACAGTAAAAACAGGTATTTTCACAATATGGGTCCCGTCAGCCTCACCCTGGTTATTCATTTTCATAAGCGGATGGGACCGATTAGGTGCACTGCTGTCTACATCCACTCAGATACATTACAGTTCGGAAACAATAGTTTCTGAATCAACTCCTGACTTGGTAGAAAACTTTGCGTGCCTGTCATTTCTTCACGGTTAAATATGTTTTAAGTGAGTTTTCAATTTAGGATACAATGCGTATTTTAATTTTCATGTTATTGCTGGGAATATAATCGCCCAAAAAATATTTTGTGGCCACGAATGTGATAGAGACGCTGTATTTTTTAAGGTGGTCTTTTTTCTGTCACTAAAAAACTACAGTCGTAGTTCGTGTTCGATTTTTTGATGGTCATTCGGAAGGAAAATAATCTTAAAACAGTGGTAAGTATTTTTTTTTTTCTGAAATGTAATTTTTTTGGAAAAACGAGTGAATGTTTATCACCGGTATTTCATTGCCTTTGACTCCTGTTTACAAGTAGTAGGTTCCATGAAAGTGCACGTCTGTAAAATTAAATGAAATATAATATACAGATTAATTTTTTTCAATCTATAGCTGAAGACATGACCTTTATGTTATTTACTAAAAAAAAAACTGTTCACGTTTATTTGGCATATGTTGACTTTTAAATTTCAAATAATTAGGAATAAGGCCAACTAAAAAATACAATGGAAGGAACTATTTTGAAGTGGACGGGGGTGCTTATTTAGTTGTTCCATAATGGTGAGAAAAAACTAGTAAACCATTAGTTAAGAATTTATTTTTATTTATTTTGTATTTTTTTCTTTCAGTGTTTTTTATTATAGTGTTTTCGACCCCTGGCTCATTTTGGACCATTCTATTTGTGGAAGTGGCATAGGAAACGAAATGTATTAAGCCTGTGCTAGAAACGTTTGTATGTAGCAGGAAAGCAAGGTAAATGTTTGGATTTCCAATGACATACAGTCAGCAGAGTTTAATGCGAACACGAACGCCCACTCTCCTCCAAAAACAACGTACTTGTTTATACTATACGACACAGTATTCTACTGATGAAATATATTCAGCTGTACAGACTATTTTGGCTTGCACACTTTGTAAGCGCATGCAGTAAATGATTCTGGCTTAATTATACGTATGCAATTGGGTGCTGTACCATGTACTGAAGTATATTCTGAGCGACTACTCAATTATTACATCAAACTTGTCTGTAAAAAACAAAATGAAAATATTTTTTGGAATTGTCAAAAAAATGACAGACATTTTCAAGGTAATGTGAGGTCATGTTTTACAGGAGATGATGCTTTGGTATTAATGAGGATAAACTATCTTGTTCAATCCTGTTGATAACAGCAACCGTGCACAATACACATGTCAACTGTTTCAAACGGCAGAAAATCCAGTGTTTATTTAATATGGCAAATTAAAATTCCAAATAACATAAAATATTCAAATACGTTTAAATGTAAGTAGAGCAAATATTTTCTTAAAGTGAGAGTCAAAAACATGGTTTGAGCCTAGAGACTTACCGGTACATGCAGTGCATAACAAAGAATATTTAAAAATTGCATTGAAGTTCAGCGATTGCTTTCAGACAGAATACTTTTTTTTTGAATGGCCAGCTATGTTATGACAAGGGGAGGCATCACGTGGGTACACGTATTATTTATTTCTGCACGATTTCTTGTTAGATTAAATAGAAGCTGTGATATATATATATATATATATATATATATATATATATATATATATATATATATATATATATATATATACTAATTGTTCTGTTATTTAATAGAGCTTTCTGCTTACAGTACAGGGTATTGTAAGTTCAAAACAGCCTTATGGTAGAAATAATATAGCAGCTTAAGGGTATCATGCTGCTGAAATACCAGTGTGTGTTTAATAGACTGGTTAGAAACATTTTGGTAAATTATCTACTAGTTTGCAATTTGCATATCCCATGTGGTTTAAAAAAAAAATCACTGTCTTACCATATTGAGTGTGAACACCTGGTACAGTTTGAACCATATTTGAAGAACATTTATGTTATGGTCCTTTCACAAAACATAATAAATATAAGCAAATTAAGCAGTTGTATTTATAGTCCACCAGTGGTACAGATTCACTGTTGAGAGAACCAAGAAAATGAAACACCACTTGCAGTGATGTATTTGTGTGTGTGTGTGTTTAAACCACATGCCAATAAAAATCAGATTTTATGTGTGGTCCTTGGCTTGTAACCACAAGATCACTCGTTCAAATCCCACCTCTGCCATTGACTGACTCACTGTGTGACCCTGAGCAAGTCACTTAACCTCCTTGTGCTCCATTCTGTGGATGAGATGTTAAATCAATGTCCTATTGTAAGCATGTCTGCATATAATGCACAGTTCACAGCCTACCTCTGTAAAGCTCTTTGTGATGGTGGTCCACTATGAAAGGCGCTATATAAAAACAAATATATTATATTATTATTATTATTATAGAGCACATCTTTATTTAAATTACCCAGCATTGTGGTCATGTAGACCAGATCTTTCTCTTGACCGCAGAGAAGTTTTGTTTTTAAAGTATACATGCATAAAATATTTTCCTTTAGCTTCCTGAGGTTGTCATCACCTCCTGCTGCTGCAGATGGTAGTGGTATGCCTGTTTGACTCAAGTGGCATTATGGCTAGTAGGTTTTACAGGGGAGGAAGCAGTTACGAGATCTAAATGCACTAAGCAGGCAGTCAAGTTCCGCAGTCAAGCCAAGTGAACCTCTACCCACTCTCTGTATGTCAGATGTATGTAGTCCACTTCCCGAGCATAGTGGCGACTAATACATTCAAAATGTTAACAGACTACAATAAACACAAGGTATATTAAATCAAGTCAATTACTTGCTTGAAAGCAGAAAACATCTTTGCTACTACGCATCCGTCCCCACTTCCACAGTCAATTTATACAGTTAGTTGGCAAAGTAGGTCTATATAGAAAGCTCTCTTCTAGGTATCAGTTACTTAACTCAAAACACAAGCAGCTGTTTTAACTTTTTTTATTTATTATTATTGATATCGATTTGTTCTACTTGCTAATGTTGCAAACTTGCAGAATAATTTCCTAGTCAAGTGTGAGCTAACTGGGCAGGGAGCTGAAAAAATCGGCTTGGCGTCAAAAATAAGTAGTATATATAGTATTTTAACAAACATGCTTAGAAATTAATTTTGTGTACATTAATGTGTTCTTGTTTGGCAGGGTAATACACTTGAGATCTATTGTAATAACTGCTATAAATATATCTTTAAAAATCACTTGAATATTCATCTAGATTTTAAAATCATTGTTTTCTAAAAAAAAAAAAGAAAAATTTACAGGTTTTTTTAACATTATTCACATGCACAGTACTGTATTTATACTAACCTTAATACAAAGCAATTTGATTTATTTCTATTTATAGATTACTATAAGTACATGATGCATATTTCCTGAAAAAAAGAGGGCTATCTCTTTAATTGGAGCGGACTGTATATTACAGTAGGTGTCACCGAGCTGCTGCGTCCAATCACAAACAGTGACTCCAGCTATTGGCTTACAATTGCTGGCTGCCTGACTCCTTCTGCAGGGTTACAATTTCTACTCTCCTCATCCGTTCAACTCTTCTAGTCAGCAAAACAGCCCAGCACAGAGTAGCAGGCATATCAGGCAAAATCAAAGGGTTTCCTTATGCAAAAGTGGGTCTCATAGCTCTACTGCAGCAAATCTAAATCTATCGAAGTTTGATAAGTTACAATGATGGAGAGTAAAACAGCCTTTCAAGCACTAGAGCAAACTTAAGTTCTGATTTCTTTATCAGATGACTGAACTGTACCTGTGAGCAAAGGTCAGCTTGTCCTGCCTCGGGGAAGAATAGAAAGGATTTCACTTGATAACTGTTCGATTCATTCAACAATCCTGGAGTCTCTCTCCTTTTTGATGATTTTTGCATGCAACTCCACTGCTGAGCTGAGCAGCTAAACACACTCATGGTAGATGCCAAAGGAAGGAACATGAAATGTCTCACTTTTTTTTTGATGCTTCCAGAGTCAGTGAAGATCAGGTCTAAGAAAAGTAACCAAAAGGGGAGCCCTACAAACTCCAAGTTGCCGCCAGTGTGCTATGAAATAATCACCTTGAAAACTAAGAAAAAGAAGAAGATGGCTGCTGAGATCTTCCCCACTAAGAAACCGGCCAGCACCACAACCGTCCAGAACTATCAGCAAAATCTGAATAACAATAACACTATCCCGGCTACTAACTGGCAAGGGCTGTACCCCACCATCCGAGAGAGGTATGTGAAAGGGAGACCTCCCCGTTTGCTATCTGTTTTCTAAATCATTTCAGTTTGGGGACTTCTGACTATAATGACAAAGTGTCCTAGGTTCTTTTTTTATCTGATATAAAAGTGTTTAGTGTGACCCCTTTTAATTTATTATTTTTATTATAAATAAATAAATAAAGTAATTAAATACGCAAATTGTCCAATGAACATGTTAATGAATATCCTGCTCAATATATTTGATAAAGTTAAATGTTAACAGCATAACAAAATCATCATGTTGAAAAACAAGGCAAAAATCTCCTTTTGGAATGTTTGTTTTTCTTCTTCAGTAGTAATAAAATAAGTGGTAGAAAGTAAATAACCTTTACCTGCCGCAATAGTACTGTAGTTGAGTATTACAACTGTTTGGCTTATATAATCACAGTGTAAAGCTTGTCTCTGAAGATTAAAACATGCCTAGATAGAAAGCTATGGAAGAGTGCGATAAAGAAGCATATCCAATATATATTATGCAACACTGCAGCTTTAAAGGAACACAAACTCTTCGTAATGTGAAATATAATCATCTGGCCCAGACAGGTGTCTTTCCATTACACTCATCCATATGTTTATTACAGTAATTAATAATGTAGTGATGACTACAATGGCTTGATATTCTGTGACAGTGATAAGTGCAAGTCAATATGCACAAGATGCAGAAGTTGTTCTAGATAATAAATGTTTAAATGGCAGAGTTGTAGTCTTTCATTTTTATTGAAGCTAGTGTTATTCTCAGATTTGCAGATTAAGGCAACCTTTTTCCCGATCTATGCCTATAGATGATTCTACATTTAAAAAATGTTTGAAACCATTTAACATGGTTAATGGACTCTTGTAGTGGCAGCCATAAATGAATTAAATAATCCTGGCTTTTGCAGTAATCAATTAATATTTGGGATTAATTGAGAAAACCCCATTTGTATAGATGATTCTATATTTAAAAAATGTTTGAAACCATTTAACATGGTTAATGGACTCTTGTAGTGTGGCAACCATAAATGAATTAAATAATCCTGGCTTTTGCAGTAATCAATTAATATTTTGGATTAATTGAGAAAACCCCATTTGTGCAGACCAAATGAGTGCAGTCTTGTTAGTTAAACTTGTCCATCAGTCCTGAAGAAATAATAGGCTAAGCATTGTAATAAATGTATAGTATAATAATAAAATATAAATGCATTCCATATTGTAATTTATATTCTTGCTCTGTCAAAGGCTATGCTCTGTTTTAATCAATTTCATCAGAAAATATAAACATATCACAAAACCACAACAGTAGTATATGCATTCCTCAAACAACTGCATGTCTTTAGCCTTGCATCTGTTGTAGAACATTTAAAGACATTTGTTAATTTGGCAAACGGAGGGGGGGGATTATAGCTTATGCGTGGTAGTTATACATGCACAGGTGTTTTGATGCAATATCCTGTTTCTCTGTTTTCCAGAAATGCAGTGATGTTTAACAATGAATTGATGGCAGATGTTCATTTTGTGGTTGGTCTACCTGGGGGGACTCAGCGGTTGCCAGGACACAGAGTAAGCATTATTAGCAGCATTAGGATGGAAACTAAAATGTCTTCAGTAATAAGTCCTACAAAGCTAAACCAGCATTTTTCTTCAATAGCGCTGTTACTTATAAAGGCTTCATAAAGGCTAATGGAGATGAATCAAGGTAAAGCCTCTGTTTTGAGGTTCTATATTAGTTAGACCTCTTGTTCATTTAAGTGCAAGGCAGAGATTTTAATTAGCATGACCAGGGTATCTAAATAATGCATACTCCGAGACTAAAAGGATTTACAGTTTTTACAATTAACTTGATTGGTAGTGGAGAATTAATGATGTAGTGGAGTTAAATGGAATTTCAGTGCTTGAGTGGTCTACACCTATTCAGTTGATCTAAACAAACACACATCTAAATAAAGCCACTGGATCATTACAAACTCTACAAAGGCTACGAAAATATTTGTTGGCCTCTTCGGTAGAGAGATTTAATGAGAGGCAGTATTTAGACTTGCCACTGTTTAGATCAATTAAATAGACTTTTCATTTATCACTTAATTTGTTCATCTTTTCCAAACCTTTGCCAATAGTTCTCTTGTTCCAATATTTAATTTTAAATGATTTATCTGTATCTGAATCCACATGGCACTGTGCTGGCTCTGCCTTCTCCCAAACTTGTAGGACTCGAGTCCGGGACTTGGACTCAAGCATTTGGGCTCTGTGACTCTGAGATATAAACGTTGAGTCCTTTTTTTTAAATTTTCTGTTATACAAATAATATTACAGTTACTAGGAAACCTGTGCACAATAAAAACCCGCCAAACAGAACATTAGCCCTGTTGTCTTTGCAGCCAATCATAGTAAGAATAAGAAAGTGGAAGCAAGGTAGGTTGCAGCGTACAAACACCCCCACTCAAATCCAACTGGCTGTAAAACACACACACCCCACAAAACCCATCTGTGTTCCTCTTTTGCATTAAGTTCTATAAGGAATAAATGATGTCAGCATGGTAAACAGGTAAGTACTTAGTTCTCTTTACTACTTTAAACTTCATCACTGTTTGCAAGCAACGTCAATTTCAGTCGGAAATTGTCTACCGTCAAACATGCAGATATATCAGACTGATCGGACAGAAGGACTGATTGATAGCAAAAAAAAAAAAGACGACAGAGCAACTTAATACACTTAATTTACCAAAATGAAAATTATTTATTATGGATGCGGGAAAAACACATTAACAATATGCTGTGCAGCGTCAACCTAGAAATCTGTCTTGTGTGAACTTCACGTTTTTGTTCCATTATGAAGCTACACAAGGGAAATACCAGGAGAGGCTGGTTAACAGTGTTCTCTTGCTCGCTTAACCCCAGTCTCTTATTAATGAATTGTGCTTTCTCTTCTGGATGATGTGCATTTAATTTCCCCCTCTCACATGACACTGGCACATCAACAATGCCGTTCATCCCATCTGTTTAATGTGCTGAAGCCGGGCTGTGCTCACTCAGAAATGCGAGCACCCAAAACCGCCGTGCACATGTGCAGTAGCAGCCAGCCGTCAGCCAGCCCGTTAGCGAACACGGTGATCAGGCGATCAGCGCGCATGTGCCAAGATAACAAAGGCTATAAATATGAGTAGCACCACTTTGTCTCTTCTCAATCTTGCATAGTGTGTTAGTTTGCGGAAAGACAGAAAACATTTAAGCTGTTTAAATATTAAAATAAAATGAGTCTAACTTTAAATTAATGTTATTTGGCTTATTTGTTCGACTTCGTTCTTGTCACAGTTTTAATCTGCTTTTATTTTGAGCCGGCTGTCCCTTTTTCTCCCGAGGCTGCTGCTCTTCAGCAGTGCTTTAACTTAAGCTCAGTAATATCTTGCTGTGTTCAACAGTTTTTCTTTTCTTTTGTTTACCGACCACTACTGGCTGTTTGTGGTAATCGGTTATTAAATATATCGTACAAAATAGATTTGTATTATTTTAATATTATTTATAGAATATTTTATATTATTATTTTTTTAATCTTGTTGATAGCCGCGTCAGGCTGGACGTTGCTTCTACCACTGAGGTTGGCCCCCTGGACCCCACACCCTCACCTGCATTTTGGCCACCAGCTGCCACTGGGAAATACATAAACGTGTAAAAAGAGAAAATATAAAAAATACATGATCTGAAATCAAATGAACTGAAGCACAATCTGGGAAATGCATCATTGTAAAAAAATAAAAGTGCAAATGCAATGAAAGTGAAACATAACGTTTCTGTTTTGCAAAACAAATAATTAAAATAATACTAAATTTAGTATTTAAGAACACAGTATATATACAGTTCTGGCAATGTCTAAATCATATTTTACCCGAATTGAAGTCAAAGTAGATTCTATAATCAGAGGGGAAAGTAACTTTAATTTCTTACCTGTGTAGTGTTTTCAGGTATTTTCAGGTACGCGTTAAAAGTGGTACTTTCGGCACTGCGCTTGCTCCCGCATGCTTAAACAACTTCCGCTAAGAAAGCAGGGAAGCGCCCATTCAAATATGGTACGTTATGCTGTTTTTGGTGGTTTACATCTTTTTTTTAAATTGAATTTATCATATTTTCCAGTCTTTGATGTCATTTTTTATGTATTTTTCCACCATTAAGAAAATAGTGTGCACATATTTATCATATGCAATACATTGGGCATTTTCTTTTTACTAGTGCAACTTTGCGGTGGACTTCTCGTGAATTGTTCTTTCTTTTTAGAGAAATTAATTGTCTGTTGCCAGTTTAAGTTTGCAAAAAAATATTTATAATTAATGGTAAATGTACCTCTTTAGATAATAGGAAAACACACAGATCGCAATTGATTCACATGTACTAAAATATGACATCATACCACTTTCTGCCATTACATGAGTCAAGTTGTGGTACACATACCACATTCTGACGATGTACCACTTTCTGACACTACACCGGCTATATCGTCCAGATCACGGCTTCTATCAAAGTGAAAAACAACGTCCACAAACTTGAACTTAAAGCTTATCTATAAACTTCAGGTACATTCAATCAGTATTCCAATTCCAATTCCAAAAGAAAATAAGATAAGTTGAAAAAGGCATGCAAATCGAATAATCTAGCTAGAAAAAATAAATCAAATATTTTTTTGTATTTTTATTTTTTATTATTTGTGTTATTTTTCCTGAGGGATATCGGACAACGTTCGTTAGGTAAACTGTTCCCCCACTACTACGACTAGTTGAATGAAAATTGATTTGAGTTTGTTTCAAGGACTCGGACATGGACTTGAGACTCGAAGTCAAGGACTTGTGACTCAAACTCGAATGATAGTGACTCGGACTCAGACTCGATACTCGGGACCCAGACACGGACTTGGACTCGAGGTTTGAGGACTCGACTACAAGTCTCCATACTATTGGAGCAGCACATAATGTTATTTTGTGGTATAAGGAAATCTTAAAAAGGAGCCTGCAACTAAGATTTTGCAGTCACCTATAATGTCAATATGATTATGAAAACTTCTGACCTTTATTGTAATTTGTTTTCCTTTTTCTCTTATAATTTTTTTTAAGTATGTCTTGGCCGTTGGAAGCTCTGTGTTTCATGCCATGTTTTATGGAGAGCTTGCAGAGGATAAGGATGAAATTAGAATCCCAGATGTGGAACCTGCTGCCTTTCTTGCTATGCTGAAGTAGGTGTCATAGAAAAACCAGTGTTACAATTGTTTTACTCCTCTAAGAAAATGTCTCTTTGCACTTGCCTCATATGGTCCTATAACTCAATGGCTGTTGTATACTGTTCAAGCATGTAGTGGCTTTAGAAGACATTTACTTTTAAAACATTTGGCCACAAAAAAGATCACAATGTTACTTCCAGTATTCCAGGGTGGAGGTTAGGTTGGTTCAGTTAGAAGAAAGAGCTGGAATGACCTTGATTTAGCCTCAGTAAAACTGTCCCATTGTTTTATATTGTAACACTAATTTCCTTTTGGGAGTGATACTGATGGCGTTGATGTTACGGCTGTTGGCACTGAAAGTTCTAACCTGGTGCGGTTGGTCAAATCCATTTCAATCGTGTTATGTCTTGACTGGATTTGTTGCATGATTGGGTCTGCTTTGCATAAATGTGCTAGAGGCAAGGCTTAGTGTAGATGGCAATACACACAGCGTGCTGCATTCAAAGCACTATAGACTAGAATGCTACAACAACAACAACAACAACAACAAATTGGAAACATTTACCATATATGCACACACTTGTGGAGAAAATATTGTGTTGGAAATTGCACTGCAAACATTTTTGTAGACATCCAACATCCAACACTTTAACCCACGCAGTAGTTTTGGTTGGGTTTTGGATTTAAAAATCTCCCCGGTTTGGTTTTCCTCCTCAAAAAGTATTGGAAACTATCAACAGGAGCAGAACAATAAAACATGAACAGTTCCCATTGCCTTGTCAATTTAAAGTTCCCTGTACATTTTATATGCTGCAGTTCAGTGTGTCTATGCTGCAAGATTGTCCAACGATCAGGAAAAAACTAAAGAAGCATTTGAGGTCATTCACCCGCCAATTAAATTCTCGGTACTGTTGGCAAGCAACTTTAAGATTTTATAAACCAGTTCAAGAGTTTGGCATCATTGTTCCTTTTGAACTCCCTGACTGTGATGGCATTGCCAGCATATATTAACCTGTCAAACTGTCTGAGTGATCAGTCAAATCTACAGCAAGCTTTTCATTTTCACACTGTCACGGGAGATGGAGGCTACTCAGCCTTTGCCACTCTTTCATGATTGTACATTATATTTTATGGGAACTGAGTGGGCTGTGCTGTGTAGGTGGAATAAGTTAAAGCGCACTGAGATGTAAGAAACACTAAGCTTACTGTTCGCTGGTGAAGTAGTTTTGATAACAGGCAGAAAAAAGATAAGATGTTTTGAAATTAACGATCAGCTACTAAAATAAAATAAATTAGTTAAGCCCAGCCAAGGAATATAAAAACAAAGAATGCAGAACTAAAAAATATTCTAAATTGCCAATTTCAGTTAAGGTTATAATAACCGGTCACGCTTTATTTTAAGGGACGTTTTTTTAGTTTATTAACTGTTAATAAACATTGTTAATTTTTAGCTAAGGGTTAGGGTTAATAAAAACCTGATTTAATTTGCTAAACATTTCAAGCATATGATCGACTGAGTATTGATCATCCATAGATCTCTGGTGTTTGATTGATCATCCAGAGGGCTCTGGTGTTTAATTGATCATCCATAGGGCTCTGGTGTTTGCAGTTTTAGCGGGCCTATTATATATTATTCATTAACAGTTAACATGTTAATGTACATTAACATGTTTATTAGCTGTTTGTTAACAGTTAATAAACAAAAAAACGGCCCTTAAAATAAAGCAGACCAAATAAAGCGTGACCTAATAACCAAAGGGCTCAGTTTTTAAAGAATAGCATATCAAATACACCTATTTTTGAATGTTAACCATTTATTGTTTTTTGATCCACACAAATATAATGTGCACCTTTTGTTGGATGTGAAAATTTGAATATGGAAGTCTTTCTTGATTTCTTGCAGGTACATATATTGTGATGAGATTGATCTGAGTGCCGATACAGTGCTGGCCACCTTATATGCTGCTAAGAAGTACATTGTCCCCCATCTGGCACGTGCCTGCGTCATCTTCCTGGAGACCAGCTTGAGTGCCAAGAACGCCTGTGTGCTGTTGTCACAGAGCTGCCTGTTCGAGGAGCCCGACCTGACCCAGCGTTGCTGGGAGGTGATCGATGCGCAAGCTGAGCTTGCTTTAAAATCTGAGGGCTTCTGTGACATTGATTCCCAGACACTGGAGAGCATCCTCAGGAGGGAGACTCTCAACGCTAAAGAGATTGTTGTCTTTGAAGCGACACTCAGTTGGGCCGAGGCTGAATGCCAAAGGCAGGAAATGACTGTCACCATTGACAACAAGCGCAAGGTGTTGGGCAAGGCTGTTTACCTCATACGCATCCCTACCATGGCATTGGATGACTTTGCCAACGGAGCAGCCCAGTCGGGCGTCCTTACCCTCAATGAGACCAACGACATCTTCCTTTGGTATACTGCTGCCAAGAAACCAGACCTGGAGTTTGTTAGCAAGCCCAGGAAAGGCTTGGTTCCCCAACGCTGCCACCGTTTCCAGTCATGCGCTTACCGTAGCAACCAGTGGCGCTACAGGGGAAGGTGCGACAGTATCCAGTTTGCAGTGGACAAGCGAGTGTTCATTGCTGGCTTCGGACTGTATGGCTCGAGCTGCGGATCAGCGGAATACAGCGCTAAGATCGAACTCAAACGGCAAGGGGTCATCCTGGGGACAAACTTGAGTAAATATTTCTCTGACGGGTCGAGCAACACCTTCCCCGTCTGGTTTGAATACCCCGTGCAGATTGAGCCTGACACTTTTTATACAGCAAGCGTGGTTCTCGATGGCAATGAACTGAGCTACTTTGGGCAGGAAGGCATGACAGAGGTGCAGTGTGGGAAAGTGACCTTCCAGTTTCAGTGTTCCTCAGACAGCACCAATGGAACAGGCGTGCAAGGCGGACAGATACCAGAGCTCATATTCTATGCCTGAAGTAGTGAACTCCAAACTTGCATACTATACAATCTTTATATTATATATGTGTTTAGTTATTCAAATTCCAAAAACATGCATGACATGACATATTCCTTTAAACTAGTCTTTTTTTCTCTCTGTTTTTCTTTTAACTTTTTACAAATGTAATGTGGGCTGGACCTTCAAGGTTGATAAGCCATTTTGATATACATTATATCATTTCAATTTCTTGAATCCTGGGATGAAATAAAGTAAGTTAACTACTGTATTATAAAGAACTAAAAACTAATGGCAAGCTCCACTGAATACATGTCCACCTCAGTTAGAGAAGGCCGCACTGCTCCGACACATGTATTATATACGACTAGCACTGGATTTTTGTGATAATTTGGCTTTGAGAGATATGTGTATAAATGATAAACTATTAATTTTAATGTCTACTTTGTACAAAGGATTATGTTTCAAACAAGGGTAGAATACAATGAGCACTTTCATATTTTCCAGCATATAAATAAGCTTTCATTTATCTCAATATATCATTACTACAATCCCACTCCCCAGTGGCTTACCTTTTAAAAGCACTGCAGTTTGAAGTGAAGGGTGAGTCGAGCATTGGTCGAATCACTCTTGTACCAAGTTGATGATATTGGCTTGTGACCTACATGGATTGCTGCATTGGCTTTCCACAGCGTTGGTGATGATTGGGTTGGGCTAGCCTCACCATGCTCCAATGACCACTACTGGTCAAGCTGCTGACAGAGACTTCCCAGGCTGGTCCCTTGCCTCCAGGTTTCAGTAGCTGGGTAAGACCCGTTGTGAAGTTCAGCGGGTGAAAAGAAATTAGCTTGTCAGCAGGAGCATTGATATTCAGTTCTCTTGATCAGGAAGTTGGTAAATATATGTAAAATCACAGGTTTTTTGTAATGAAGAACGGACACAGGTTTCAAAGTGCATCTTAAATTAGACGCTTCACTGTGTGTTCGTCAAGTCCTTGTAAATGGCCAATTTGGAAATGCTTTTTTCACCTCAAATCCTTCATGCTGTATGTGGTGAAATATACAGATCCCCTTTGACTTTTGAGGTGTACAGTATGCATATATAGTAACTTGGTGAACACTGTAAATAGCCAGCCAGTAAATTACCTTAATCTTTGGGCTTGCTGCTAGCATGTGCTGATACCCACAGGAATTATTCTCAGTTAAGAACAGAAAAGTACTGCTTCCCTGTTGGATTCCTGGCATTTTGCCATTAAAGAAGTTCCAGTATGAGCACAAACTGTAAGAACTATAATGGAACAAATGGTTATAGACTCTTCCAATCGTGATTAACGCAATTTTATTCCAACACTAACCTCAATCAGTACAGTGTGAAAGGAATTTGTGAATTTCCTATAGCCGGAAGGTAAAGACTGCAAGAGTCAACAGAGCCTTTATGCTTCAACCCTTTAATTTTTACACAAAGATAAACGTTTGACAAATTAGCCACGTTTGATTCACATTTTTTTCCCATGCAAAGAATAAAAACCTTATCACGAGAACCAATAACAGATTGATTAAAAGTGTGTGAAATCCTTTAAAATGTCACAATTTTATTTAAATAGGCCAGCCGGCGTGAACCTGTGGCAAGTGTTTTCATGTTTGTAAAGTCTGCAGAATATATCTAGATCTAACTCCATCATTGTATGTGGTGTTTTAAATTACTTGATGAATCTCTTCAGATGTGATTTTAAAAAAATGTACATTAAAAACACCCATAAAAATGATGTTTATAATATCAATGTGAACTGGCAATAGGGTCATTCAGGGGAAATATTGCATGAGACATATTTTTTGCTTTTAGTTTATAAAAAAGAAAAATGATTTGACCTCAGTGAATAATTATTATTATAATTATTGATTTGCTGTGTCTCATTGCATAAGAAAAATGTTAATAATATGACACACTTGGATCATAGCTTACATTTGTATGACTATGTATGTACTGATTCCATGTTTCGACTGGGGAAAGAATTTGTACTGGGGTCACAAAAAAAGTTTTGAGTGTCTCATATTTACCCAGAACGACCCTGTACTAATGCAAATACACTGACTGTATGCCATTTATGTTTAAAAAAAAAAAAAGAGAAGAAACAACCTTCAGTTCTGTAACATTGATTTTGTATCAGATCCCACAGGGCCTGAAACTAACTTTGATTGATTGTTACGAAGGAAAAAGTATATTTATGAAGTACCTCACAGTGAATGTTACTGTACTGTACGTTAAGTGTTACAGTGCTGATAGACACGTGAATGTGTATGATAGTTGCAAATAAAAATAAAACTGTTTCTGTAAACCTTAAAAGAGGATCACTGTAGTATGTTAGTGCAACAGGATTTTTTTTTGTTTGGGGGGTGGGGGGGGAGCATTGTTTGCTCTTTTTGAGTGTAAATGTGTATAGCTGTGGCGGAGGATGTACAGTATGTTACTAACATTGGCTAGATAATAATGGAGACTAATGGAGATATATAAATTCAATCAACCTTCATTTTTGTACACTGCAATTCAACCTCCTGAAAAAAAACTGTATGTAGACATATGTGCATGTAGCTTATTTTATGATTATTTTTGTTATTATTCAGCACAAATAATTATTTAAAATGTATATCAATTTATATTTACAAAAATATTAATTAAAAATATTCATAATTCATAAAATAGTATTAAATAATATGTTTATATTATTCAAAAAAGAAGTAGTCATCTGCTTACAAATTACTGTTAGCATTAAAATTATTCAACAATAGTGTGTCCCTGTTATTAGTGGCACACATACCTCACCATGGATATCAGTATTATTAAAAATAAACAACCATGACCTAAATCCACTGCATGGGAATATAAAAATGCAAGACACGAGATAAGTCTATATATATATATATATATATATATATATATATATATATATATATATATATATATATTGTGAGATATATTGCTTCCTAACATCCTAAAATAGTGGTTCTATTAAAAAAAAAAAAAAAAAAAAAAAAAATATTGGATGATTGATGTAGAAGCAATACTTCACTTAATTGAATAGTTGGTTTAAAAGGAAAATACACGAAGCACAGTAAATGTAAATAGAGGATACAGCTTTAAGAAATGGTGGATCAATTTAGAAGACTGCTTGAACCTAAATTGGACAGGTATTTAAGAGGCAGCTTTTGTGCACTGAGAAGGTCAGTGAAGTCTATGCCCAGCCGGAACAAGAGAAAGAAGAATACCATGTGTTTACAGAAGTAGCAAGTATTAACAGAAGAATAGCGTGTGTTAACAGAGCCCAGTGGTTTGAGAGTATGTGCACTGTGGAGCGTTTGGTAATGAAGAGGTATGTTACCAACAGCAGCAGCAGCTGTTACGTCTGTGCGTTAGAAATGTACCAGAGTTTCTTAAAGCAACGCAACCGTGAGTGTGGCATTGTCTGCAATCAGGAACCTGGTCCAAATCAAACAAGATTACTTTGGAAAACCCAGCGAAGCAAACAGCAAGAAGAAAACACGACTATGACGCAATACGGTAGTGGAAACTTTCTAATAATGCTAAACGGGAGTGTGTTTGGGATTTTAGAATGGAAACGTGTTTAGTTCTTTGCACGAGGAGCTGTGTGGGTGAAGGCAGCAACCAAAGATGGTTTAATTTGTGGTTTAATACACAAGCGTGGAGTGTGCAAGTCCACGGTTTATTTTTTAAAACAAAACGCACTCTGAAGGCTGAATGTGGAGTGTTTGGTCCAGCACAAGCACCGTTTTAAAAACCAGAGACTATCTTGTTTTAAGTTTACTACAATGAGTAGACTGGATTTTGACCGGGTTTGCAACCAGGACTGTACACGGTATAATCTGTTCACCAGGACACATGATTAAAATTGGAGTAGTGGATTAGGAACCGTGTTTATAAACCCATAACTGGACTGTGTTTGTATCACTCTGATTTATAGACTGTTTTAATTTTGAAAGAAAACTGTGACAACCCAAGTTTAATTTAAAGACTTTTGTGTTCATTTTTGTGGTGGTCCAGAACCAAACGTGGTGTTTCAGTGGGCCATTGGAGTTTGCTGGCCATATTGTTTTTCTTTGAGCGGACCCACTGGGAATACTTCAGCTGCATTGCACCGGAACTTACCTGAAGGGGGCACCCTTACCTACCTGTGGATCCTGGAAAGAAAGACAGAGAAATTAGTGTGCAACCGTCACCAGGAAGACTATAACCATTAACCCTTAGCGGTCCTATGTCGGACCAGGTCCGACATTACAATTTTCCCTTTTCGGTCCGATGTCGGACCCTGTCCGACATCATCAGAAAGAAGTAAGATACAGGTCTAGTCGTTTTTTTCTCTGGAAAAAGCCAAGAAAACCATTCAATGGCCGAGTGAGACCGATAGGAGCCGAGAGAAGCTGAAAGAAAAGGGGCGGATCTGAGCAATACACATAGGCCCGGCACCACAGAGATAACACGGACATAAACAAACAAGATAGCTGCTTCTGCATCCAGCGCTCAAAGAATATCACAGACATTTGCAGAGCTTTTTGAGATGTTATAGTAATAAAATAATGACTTGGATCGCATTATTGAAGAGTTTGGTGATACAACGAGTGATCAGGAGATGATTTATCGGTATGCACAACTATAAAGAGGTATGTGAAAAATACAGCGAACAAGGGGTGGGGCAGGGCTGGAGATGCAGTACTGAGTGTCCTGTTGATATGCAGAGCCTTTTAAACTTGTTTTACTGTGAAAAAAATACTTTTAAAACAGCACGTCTAAAATAAATTGCGCATATGAAATAAATTGGACCTGACGTGCCTAAGATACGCTGAATAAATGGACCGCAAAGGGTTAACCCTAGGGAAGAGACACTTACCTGGGAGACCTCCTAGTGGTCAGTGGTGGAAGTACAGTCAAGGCAAAACTGAAAGTAAAAGAACCGAAAGCACACCCGAGAGTGTAGGACTGTGTTTTCACTCTAGTTTGGTCTGGGGCTAGCCCAGCCCAAACTATTAAGTCTAGGGCCCGATGGGTGGGCTAGGTGTTTTTTTTCAGTTTTTTTTGTTGTTCACTGTAAATAAAAACTGCACCTTTTCACTTTAATTACTGCCTCCTGTGTGGTCTCTCGCACCAGTCACCATCCTGAACAGAGCCTCAAGCTCACAATATATATATTCTTATATAAATATATTGTACATACAGTTTATAAATAAATAAAAAATCATTTCATTCTACAAAGCTGAAGGGCTTTTGCCTAACCTTCATTTTTTTTAAACCTCAGTAGTTATATGTGCGCTCTGCAGGTCTGGTTCAACCGCATGGCTTGTCAGCTGGTTCTGAACCGCAACCTCATATTGACTACAGACTACAGACTACATGTCTACAGGCGCTGTCTTGGTGGAGACAGCTGGCCCATCTACGCCTATAGCGACCAAAGGTCACGGCAGAGATAGGCGAGTACAAGAGTTTTGAATTGTATGCAAGCAGTGATAGGGAGCCAGTGCAGAGTTGTGTGGGAGACAGCAGAGTTTTGGATGTGGATTTGGCGCTGGAGCGGACGGCTAGCAGAGGCAGAGAGGCCGGCCAGGAGGGACTTGCAGTAGTCAAGGCGGGACAGTACCAGGGCCTGAACTAGGAGCTGCTTGGAGTAGTCGGTGAGGAAGGGGGACATTCTGCTAATGTTGCTGAGGAAGAAGCGACAGGAGCGTGCCAGAGTAGAGAAGTGCTGAGAGGAAGAGATGGGGGGTGGGGGGGCTTAGCAGAAGAAAGGGGGAGAGGCAGGGAGATGAGGTTAGAGGAGTTAGATTTGCGATGGCAGGGAGAAGCCAGAGGAGAGGATTGCGGGGTTATTAAAGGTAGTCATAGTAGGGAGCAGCAGAGGAAAGGAAGTAGAAATGGCTACGGGAGAGGGTTGTGGCGGAGAGGATGGCAAAAACAGACAGGTACAGGAGGAGTGAGAGCATTAAATAATTGAGAAAAAAAGAAAGAAATGTATGCAAACCTGGTCTGGAGTTGGAGCCTTCAGTTCGAAGATTGGGTAGAATGTTTTGCAGCCGGTCCACTTTGGCCTGTCCTTATGTGGACTACATCATTGTAGACTACCGACCCTTTGGTGATAAGGCCCTTCGGTGATCTGGAGCGGAGTGCTGGTGCAATAGCTTAGCGTCGATGCTTATATAATGCCCTACAGGTTGAGAGCTGGGTGCTGCCGACAATTGTTTGCAAATTATTCTAAATCCAGTCAGCTGCACCCTGTTCGAGTTGGTCGATTGTTTCACCAACACAACTCGCTCACGTTACAACCTCAAATGGCAATCATTCACTTTACAAATTAAATATTATTTACTTACACAGCGATCTGATCCATCGACTGCTAGGCTGCTTGCAGTGGTGTTTATTATTACTACACAGCTGCATTCTGTGATTCTTGCAATATTGTTTAAACCTCTGCCCATATTAACACTAGAACGACCATGACTAGTCAATTTGACCGGCAAATTAAAAACAACATAAATATGATAATGAAAGGAAAAACAATTGAATATAAGTCATAGTTTTATTCAGGAACATTATATAAAGCATCTATATAACCGAAACATTGTAAATAAATGGACATTTGAACATAAATTTGTTTAGATACAAACATAATACATAACGTGCATCCTCAAAAAATGGTAACAAATTAAATAAACAAATACTTGAAATAAATTTGTGTATATACAGGTATATCATACGAAACTGTACAACTGTAACGATGTAAATACGTATCAAAATAAATGGCTTTATATTGTCTAGACATACTGTATGGCATGAATAAATAAACATTTGAACAGAATGGGATTTATTTACAATTGTTTACAGTCAGATTTCTGTATATACAGTTATATAATGTACATTCCCCAGTGTGTGCAATCTGTCCACTCCTTGCAACAGCTCATCCGTTTCGTTATAGTTGTAACAATGGAGTTTTCTTCAAATACTATTACTTTGGGGCTCCCAAGTGTCACATCCGGTAAAGGCACTCCGCCCTATAGCTTGGTTCGAATCCAAGCTATGCCACTGCCGACCATGGACAGGAGTTCCCGGGGGGGCGGCGCACAATTGTCCAAGCGCTGCCCAGGCAGGGTAGAGGTTAGGTCGGCTGGGGAGTCCTTGGCTCACCACACATCAGCAACCCCTGTGGCTGGTCGGCCTGTACGCAATTCAAAACTGCATGGTCCTCCGTCGCTGTAAGTTCTGGATATGGCTGCCCGGCAGGCTTGCAGAGTGAAAAAAGGCAGATGGCTGACGGCACTCATTTCGTAGGACATGAGTGCTCGTCTTAGTCTCTCCCTAGTTAGTTCGGGGATTGCAGCAGTGAGCCAGGTTAAATAATAATTGGACATTCCAAAAATGGGAGAAAATTGGAAAGTGAATAAAAATAACTGTTACTTTATTTAAATGAATAATATAACTGTATCCGTGAATAAACAAATGGATCTGTGTAAACTGATCGGTGACTGAAATCTGACATGAAATCTCTACATATTATATAGTCCAAAATCATTAAGCAATACCAATTATGTGCCTGCTTTTTATTTTCACCCTTACACAAGACACCGTTCTATAACTTGCCAAGCAAAACTGCTAAAGTAATTGTTATCATACTTTCATAATGTAATTGTTGGGCTCCCATACAGGGGGAAAGACACACGGACTTATTTAAAAGAATACTTTTATTGTATTATATATATATATATATATATATATATATTTTTTTTTTTTTTTTTTTTTTTTTTTTTTAAAGGCCAAAGTTCGAATATCAAAGAAACAAAAACCAGGGGTATTCTCTCTTTTAATCAGGAGTAAAAATAACAAAATCAAAGAAAAAAAATACAACAGTCTCAAGAAAATCGTTGCAGGCTCTTCGTAGAGATGGTACTGGTGCAAGGCGTCCAACACACATTTCAATCACCCCACGTCTTCCCACTCCGTGCCCAACAAGCACAGTCTAATATAATTGTCCCAATGAATGTGTTTGGATTCCAAAAAACAAAACAAAAACTTGTGATAATCCAATCAAATACTTTCCCAATTAAAGGACTCAACCCCCTTCCCTTGTCTTCACTCTCAGTAAATATATCCATGAAAATCAGATTATAAATTATAAAATCTGGCCAATAGTTTAAGATTTAAAACAGTCGTTATCCACTGAAACTCATTTAAAATACATTGTCACCATTTATCATTCTCAGTTACAGAAAAAATAGAGCGGGGTTTCTTTGTTACATAGATCCCAGCCTATTATTATTATGTTACAGCGATTCCAGCCATCTGTTTCCTGGTCCTGGCAAGCATCCAGTGGTCCTTCCACGCTTTTGCACTATTTCATCTGCTGAATATAATCCGGTCTGGCTGTCCAACACGCCTTGTTCTACTATTCCAGGTGTAAACAATGATTTGATCCATCCAATCAGGCACGCGGCCGCAAAGATTATTAGTTCCTTTTCTCTTTTTTTAACTAGCAGGATGGCTGCTCCATAGCCCCTCTGCTAGCAGGCAGGTGTCTGTAATAACAGGGAATGATTGATTAACTGGAACATTGATTTACACAGGGATTCTTTCTTCTCTGTAATCGCATCAGCTCTCACGTGCAGTAGGCAAACACAAACCAACATTTCAGTGCAATCAAACATGAAAAAGCAATAGAAAATGTTATACATAAATGCAAATAGCACTTTAATAAAAGATCACACCCACACTATTAAAAGTGATTAATATAACTAATACAATAAAATAAATGATAATATCCTGTCTGATTAGTCACCCCGTGTGACATATGGACATGGAAATGTAACAAAACTTGTTCTCCCAACCATTGTGCAGGTAGCCTACTAAGTCTCATCACTGTGTGTCCAAAAAGTTTATTCATTATTGCCCCTGTGTTTTTTATTCTTGTCCTTTTTTTCTGCTAGAAATATGGCTATAGTTGCTTTAATAATCATGTGCAAGGGAATGATGTCAAAGTTTGCACATGTGCAGTACACTATCAGAATAAGTTTTCTGAAAGGTGTGTTTACATGACATAAATTATGTTAGTTTTCGTAATACTATTGGAATATTCTAGATGGCGTTTTCCAAAAACTCACTTTCGGAATTTTCCGATACGTTTTCGGAAAACTGTGTTTACGTGACTTTTGATATCGTAATTATTTTTTGGAAAACGATATATTTCTTATGTTTTCTTATGTTCATGTAAATGCACTGATTGATGTGTGAGTTTTGCCAAAAATGTAGCAGTCTTGATTGTACTAAAGAACCTCCTTAATTCCAAAACCCTTTCAATGTCTTCTTTTTTTCATTTCCTTTGTTAATTAAAAATGTTCCTGTGAAAGCTGTTTTACCTTTAATGGAACTACCTATTCTCAGTTGTCACATTCTATATTTTTTCCACATATATCACATCCTATGTGGCCCGTCTTTGCAACTTTATTCATTTTAAGGTCATTTTTCCAACTTTGGCGCTCACATTAAATGAAATGATGCAAAATTGGAGAAGTGACATAAATAAGCAAATTTACCCTATGATAGTATTCTAAGGTGAAACAACTTCCCTAGTAAAATGTTTGCTGTCACTTGTAGGCAAAATTCCAATCATTCTATAGGGTGTGATGCAAAACATTTACCCATAGCTGTAATGCCATATAATCTTCTAAATAAAAAATAATTATATTTGTTTATCAAGGTTGTTTTTATGTCATCTATATGCAGATGTATGAAATGAGCGACAAGCTTAGCAAAGAAACATACAAATAGCCTAGGACGCTGTGTGGTCCAGTGGTTAAAGAAAAGGGCTTGTAACCAGGAGGTCCCCAGTTCAAATCCCACCTCAGCCACTGACTCATTGTGTGGCCCTGAGCAAATCACTTAACCTCCTTGTGCTCCGTCTTTCGGGTGAGACGTAATTGTAAGTGACTCTGCAGCTGATGCATAGTTCACACACCCTAGTATCTGTAAGTCACCTTGGATAAAGGCGTCTCCTAAATAAACAAATAATAATAATATTGACCCTTGTACTTTGTAGATATTGTGCTCTTAAAAGGTGAAGGATGATGGCACGGGCTACAGTCGGACATGTGTTAGACACACCATGTAAGCTGTCCCTTACATCTCTGCAAGTGCACTTCAGTCCTGACCTGAACACTCTAGTACCATTCAGTCCTGAGCTTGCGATATGCTTTTTGTGATTCCCACTGGGAGCCTGGTTGATCACTTGTGAGTCGGATTTAATCCCAGGAGTACAGCATGAAGACATGAAAGGCTAGGAAATTAGTACACCACACCACCTCCTACAATTGTTATTTTTTTCTGTAATTATAAAAAGCAAAAAAAAGGAGGTTGTTGCTTTAAGGCATTTTGGAAGTGTCAAAGTGTGGGCACGGTTTTTTGTATCTTTTTTGGGGGGAATTTGGAATTTTTTTGGAATTCTTTGGAATTTTAAAACTTCAAAGAATTTTTTTCCTAACAGTAATTGATTTCAAATCAAACAAACATAATATGTAAATTATCTAGGTAATTCAAGCAAGTGCTATCCTGGATCAATATGCTTAATTTCTAAATAATTAAATCAAATTGATTTTTAAATTACTTATACAGTGCCTTGTATAAGTATTCACCACCCTTGGACTTTTCCAAATTTTCTAGTGTTACAACCTGGAATTAAAATGGGATTTAATTAGGGATTTAATTTTGTCACTGATCTACACAAAATAGTCCATAATGTCGAAGTGGGGAAAAAAATCTACATATTTTTCAAAATTATTAACAAATAAAAAACTGAAAAGTCTTGATTGCATAAGTATTCACCCCCTTTGCTGTGACACCCCTAAATAAGCTCTGGTGCAACCAATTGCCTTCAGAAGTCACATAATTAGTTGAATGGAGTCCACCTGTGTGCAATTAAAGTGTCACATGATCTCAGATTAAATACACCTGTTTCTGGAAGGCCCCAGAGTTTGTTAGAGGGCATATCTAAACAGCATCATGAAGACCAAGGAGCTATCAAAACAAGTCCGGGATAAAGTTCTGGAGAAGCACCAATCAGGGTTGGTATAAAAAAATATCCCAAACTTTGAACATCCACCGGAGCACCGTAAATCCATTATTAAAAAATGGAAAGAATATGGCACAACCGCGACTCTGCCTAGAGAAGGCCGTCCACCAAAACTCAGTGACCAGGTAAGGAGGGCATTAGTCAGAGAAGCAACAAGAGGCCAATGGTAACTCTGAAGGAGCTGGAGAGATCCACAGCTGAGATGGGAGAAACCGTCCATGGGACAACTATAACCCGGACACTCCACAAAGCTGGGCTTTATGGAAGAGTGGCGAGAAGAAAGCCATTGCTGAAAAAAACCCATATCAAATCCCATTTGGATTTTGCCAGCAAACATGTGGAAAAAGGTTCTCTGGTCTGATGAGACCAAAATTTAACTTTTTGGCCTTAGCGCAAAACGCTATGTGTGGCGCAAAGCCAACACCATCCCCACGGTGAAGCATGGTGGTGGCAGCATCATGTTATGGGGATGCTTTTCATCGGCAGAGACTGGGAAACTGGTCAGGATTGAAGGCAAGATGGATAGAGCCAAATACAGGGAGATTCTAGAGGAAAACCTGTTTCAGTCTGCAAGAGACCTGGGACTGGGGCGGAGGTTCACCTTCCAGCAGGACAATGACCCTAAACACACAGCCAAAGCTACACTGGAGTGGTTTAAACACAAGAACCTGAATGTCTTAGAATGGCCAGGTCAAAGCCCAGACCTCAATCTGATTGAGAATCTGTGGCAAGACTTGAAAATTGCTGTTCACCAACGGTCCCTATCCAACTTGACAGAGCTTGAGCAATTTTGCCAAGAAGAATGGGCAAAAATTGCAGGATCCAGATGTGCAAAGCTGGTACCCAAAAAGAGACTTACCCAAAAAGACTCACAGCTGTAATTGCTGCCAAAGGTGTTTCTACCAAGTATTGACTCAGGGGGGTGAATACTTATGCAACCAACAAATGTATTTTTTTTTTGGTTAATTAACTTTTGTGTCACAATAAAAAATATTTTGCACCTTCAAAATGTTAAGTATGTTGTGTAAATCAAATGGTAAAAATCCCAATTAAATCCATTTTAATTCCAGGTTGTAACACTACAAAATGTGGAAAAGACCAAGGGGGGTGAATAGCTATGCAAGGCACTGTAACTACTAAAGGCCCTCGTCCCTCCTGATTTCCGACGACTTCTAGGAGCAACCAGAAGGCCAGCGTTTGCTGATCTCAAGATACTAAAATATGAAGGCCCTAGACCATGTATAAGTAGTAAGAAGATTTTCAAAATCAATCCTGGACTAAACAGGGAGCCAATGTAGTGATTTTAGAACTGAGGTAATGTGTTGTGAACGGCCACTACTAGTCAGCACTCTAGCTGCAGCATTTTAAACCAGTTGGAGCCAACGCAGTTTAGAACCAGGAACGCCAGCAAACAAAGCATTACAGTAATCCAGCCGAGAAATAACGAAGGCATGAACCCACATCTCAGCATCTTTATCAGATAGAATGGATCTCAATGTTCCTCATATGATAAAACAAGGCCTTTATAGATGAGCTAATGTGGGTGTGCAAACATAGTTCTGAATCCATAGTGATTCGCTCATTTTTCACAATATGAGATGGAGTCAAAAGATTCCCATCAAAAGATATTTCAATAGTAGGTGATTTAGCTATATTGTGTCTAGAGCCCACTAATAGCACCTCTGTCTTATTGGGATTTATTTTTAGACAATTTACAGCCATCCACAATTGGATTTCACTCAGGCACTGAGACAACACAGAAACCCACCATCTCCGATTTAGTAGGAAAATAACAATATATCTGAGTATTATCTGCATAACAATGAAATCTAAGATTGCATTTGTTAATAATTGATCCAAAAAGCAGGGGACCAAGGATTGAGCCTTGTGGAACTCCATACTCCACATCACCTGTCTCAGAAGAGTACTGACCCAGACAGACAAACTGGTGTTGATGTAATAGATAGTAGCGAGACCATTCCATAGCAATACCTGTAATTCCAATATAATTCTGTTATCTATCCAATAAGATCCCATGGTCCACAGTGTCAAAAGCATCAGAAAGATCAAGCAATACTGAAATAGACAGTTGTCCAGTATCAGCAAAACAGAGGAGGTCATTACAGATCCTCAATAAGACTGTGCTATGTCCTGATCGAAAACCAGACTGAAACTTTCCAATAGCCCATTTCTACAAAAAGGTGAGTAGCACTTTTTCAAGTATTTTAGCAAGAAAAGGGATATTAGAAATAGGCCTATAATTTCCAAGGTCATGTGGGGAAAGGTTATGTTTAAGGTGGACCCTTCCAGATGTCAGAGAGTAATTAACGATATGAGTTACGATAGGACCCAAAACAGGTAGGCTATGGATCTAAACTACAGGTCTTAAGATTTAGTTTAATGATCACAACCTTAAGCTCTGCCTCAGTTATAACATTAAATTCCATGAAACTAGCAATAGTATTATGGAAGTAATCTGGAGATTGATGAATAGCGGCAATAGTAGCAGAAGGCAACTGGGCCCTAATCACTTTGATTTTATCAGTGAAAAATATTACAAATCTCTTACAAATATCTGTTTGATCTCCACACACTGGCGTAGCTGTTTTAGGATTTAAGAGTTTATCAACAATATTAAACAATGCAGCTGGACGATTTTTACTTGTGGAAATAATATTAGAAAAATAAGATGATTTAGCAGTGGTCAAGGTCAATTTAAAATTGTTTTGTGTGTGACTTCCAGATATCAAAGTCAGCGCAGAGCCCAGATGCCCTCCATTTCTGTTCCAGACTGTGACCTTATACCCTGATAAATTTTATGACAGTCCTGTGTAATAGCAAAAAGATTATTTCATTCTCAAGCATGTATTTCATTGCATTGCCAACTCCAATAATCTGCTTTATCCCCACAGTAATAGGATCAGCAATAGATTACAAGGCTCTTACATTTGAAGAATACATTGCTGTTCCCCAACCTTCTTCCAACTAAGTATTTATGTGAATAATAATGTTCAAAACCTGAAGTTACTTGGATTATAGACATATCAACCAGTGGTGGCTGGTGGTCCAAAAAAATGGGGAGGCAGAAAAAAAGCAGAGGTCTTGGGGTCCCCTCTTGCCACCAGCAGCAGAAAAATACTATTATTGTATTCTGACTGACATCACTTTTCATATCTTTTTAACGTTTTGACCCAATTCAAAGCTGTTAAACACATTTTCTCCACCAGCCAGCAGAAAAAAGAAAACAGTAGTCCACAGTAATTTATTCTAATAAACTGAACTGTTACACACTGCCAACATATGTTTAAAACACAACATTGATATAGCATTTAGATTTCAAGACCACGTCACTTTAACATACTTTGCATAAAATATTTTCTAAATAAAGTTTTTAAAGCTGGTGAAAGTCAGACAAAAACCTCCATCCAAAAGTAATTAAAAAACAAACAGAAACAGTCATTTTAATTATAATTAAAAACATTTGTTGTCATTTTGCGTACCTTCTGAGTTGATCTCGATTTATAAAAAAAAAAAAAAAAAAAAAAAAAAAAGGCTTCCTGCTGCTCCCAGTGTCATCTGTGTGACTGACTGACTGACAGAGAGGACACAGGCTGAGAATTCCCCACTTCCTTTCTTTGGTGGCTAAACAGTATTTTTCAGTAGAAAAAAACAAAACAAAAAAAAACTGTTTTATACTCGCACACTAACCTGCCCCAGAAGTTGAAGTTTAATTTCACTACTGACGTGGTCTCTGGACTTTCTGTGATGCTTTATAGCCCGATCCAGATTTTTAAAATCACTAAAACCATACTTTGACCATGCAAGCACAGTTAAGTAAACAAAGCCTGCAATAAAGATGGTTATTTGCTACACCCTCGGTCAACCAATCCACTCTGTCATACCAACCAGTATGAAATGACCTGTTCTTATTAGCAATTTCAATTTTTGGTTGTGGTCTTGTGACAGAAATATAATGAGTTTTGGTTGTAAATCTCCCTCCCGACCTGTGAGGGCGCTAAGCAGTGAAAGGGGAAGTCTTTGGACGGGCTGGCCTAACAGTTCTTTCACCAGGCCGGGAAATCGGTCAGTCTGGAAGAAGGTGAGACTCTGTGGCAGGAACGTATTGACGAGCAGCTGCAGACAGTAGAGACGGCTACACTCTACCGGAACGCTTTAGATTCCCATGATGCACCACATCAGCGGGGACGGAAAAAAGGGGGCGTTGACTATCTTGTGTATATAGAAGATCTTTGCTGAGACTGAGACTGTCCATCTGTTGGGCGACTTTGTGCCATATTCCCGCTTTGAAAATTCCTCCTACAAATTTCACCAACATGCAGCCACTCCTTCCCTTCTATCAGCAATGCAAAGTGCTGGACGCATACGCTGTTAAACACTGATTGATTGTTCCCCCAATCAACAGCCTGTCCTGTGACCTCTGTGATGTATTTTTGACAGTGATTTCACGCTCTGTCCAACTCGTAATTTTGTGAGTTGTACTCGTAACTTTTTGAGTCGTAGTCGTAACTTTGTGATTTGTACCCGTAGCTTTTCTTGAGTTGTACTTGTATTTTTGATTTGTACTTGTATTTTTGATTTGTACCTGTAATTACAAGTACAAATTATTTTTACGCATACGAATATTTTTGACAGTGATCTCCCTCCATACAGAACCCCATCTGCCACTGCTAGTACTCTGAGGGCATCTCTCAGCAGCCAAAATTGCTGTTCATTTAGGAACGTTTAGGGTTTAGTTTAAAATGTATTTTTTCTTAAATTTTAGCCAATAATTGTATTTTATTTTATTGAACATTATATATAT